>CM054058.1:323100395-323594325 GCA_028641055.1 Alopecurus myosuroides
ACAAACCGACCCAACTTTAGGGGGTTCGGCCATTATGGCATACAGGTCATGCCTAATTTTAGTTAGGACTTCTATATGACGCGTTGATCTTCAATGGGGAGCCCTCCTCTTGTTTTCACCATTCCTTAGTGTGGAATAACATTCCTGGAGTTTTTTCCCACACTTGCACATTTGTTTTCAGCACTCGAATAATTGTTTTCACCATTTGTACTCTTGTTTTCCAGCATCTCCATATTGCTTTCCAGCATGCCTTGAGGTCTTCCTCCATTCATGTTTGTGTTATGAATAACCCTGCTAATACATATGCATGGGCTTAGGTAGTATAACATTCTTATAAACACAAACAATATTTATTACTAGGAAAGAATTCACCTTATAATGAACATCAGCGAGGCTCAATATTTCCTTCCAACTTAAGCATGTATAATTACCATGGACCCCTATTATATCCTCATCATGCTCCCTCTCTTCAAGACAAGACGTCCGCGGCTTGTGGTAAACTGAATGTGGAAGAAATAAAAAGAACAACGTGTATGCAGAATATATGTATCTATAGTGGGGTGCATTAGTTGTGTGCACGTGATAAAAATGCTCACATGATATGGGACCACGAATTTTGCATGTAAATAGCACATAATTGTCATATGAAAACAAATAGCATCTCATCAAATAGCAATCACAATTGCAAGTATAAGTGAAGCTCGTAGAATCATGGCCATAATGAGAAACATCTATGTATACATTCTTATTGTTTAGTATCAAATCAAGTGTTCTCACAGAAGATCTATGATCGAATTTTGTTGTAGTAGTACACCCAATTGTTGTAACATGTTTATTATCTTCATTTTCTAAATTGCAACTGAATTTGCAAATATAAGTGAAACATAATTCAGTAGCACATGTAATTATCAAGTTTTGTGGCAAACCAAACATATGTGTAAAATCATGCTCAGATTTAGTACATTGTAAACAATCCAACCGAGGTAACACAATGTTCAATTCAGCAATTTTATCACAAGTAATACATATTTGATCCACCATAAAAATTTCATTCAAGTTATAGTCGCCAACCAAATTAAAAGTGAAACAAGTAGTATAGGTGCTAGAATTGACATATGAAATTTCAGCAATCCTATTCATAGCACATTGCACAGTAATTGGTTCATGTAACATGATGGAATACACAATATTAATAGGTGGTATTTTAGCAAGCAATTCTTTATGTGAAATCAAAACCACATGCTCAAAATTTGAAATTAACAAAGTATCACATGGTGGTGAACTATATATGCTTGTCAACTCATAGGAATCAGCTAGCAAATTAGTAGGCTCACAAAATTCAGCACTTGTAGTTTGTAGCTCGAAATCAGCACCAATGTCAATGACATTCTCCTCAGATTTAGTAGGCACTAATTCATATTTATCAAGTGGTGATGAAGGTTGTACTTGAGGTGGCTCCCTTTATTCAAAAGTATCCTGCATATCACAAGAAACAATACGAGGCACAATGGCATGCTCCTCCAATGTATGTGATGGTGATTATGGTGCAGGTTGTAGTATAGGCTCCCTTTCTTCAGAAGCAACCTACACATCACAAGAAACAACACTAGGAGTAGACATGATTACGTTAGTAGAAACAACCTCACATGTCTTCTCAACCTCGACAAATCCCATAACTATACGCTCAAGTCTTTGCATCTCAAGTTTTCCAAGTCTTTGCTTCTCAAGCATTTGAGCTGAAATTAAGGGTTGATGTCTAACTCTTTGAAATTTTGTAAGCATACATGTATTATCCAATCTTTCTTATTGTTCCAAAAGAATTGTAAATCAGGATAATGGCTATCAAAATTAACTCTATATCTAGTGCACCATTGTCATCACAAGAAAAGATGAGAACAAGTAATAGCTTTAGGCATCACATGACATAAAATTCTCTGATGAGGACATCCCTAGCTCTTCACCTATTGTTACACATGATGATGTTGTTGTCCAAGATAATGAAGTGAGGCTTGGTACCATGTCAAGACCAAGGACCAAACTAATAGAACAACAGGTGAATTCACTCCTACTTGAGTATGATTTTTATAATTGTGAGAACTTTATACTACCTAAATCTATGCATCTATGTATGATCAGATTTATTGATAACACAAACATACTTGGAGGAGAACATCAAGAGGATCTGGAAAACAAGGATGAGAAGCTGGAAAACAAGATCACCATGATGAAAACAAACATACAAGGAGGAGAAAACAAGAATACCATGGTGAAAACAGGCATAGAAGCTGGTGAAAACAAGCATGGAAGATGGTGAAAACAAGAGTACAAGTGTGGAAAACAACTACTAGCTTGTTAGTCCACACTAGGAGATGGTGAAAACAAGAGGAGGGCGCCCATATTGCATATCAATGCGCCACATAGAGTCCTATTTTTAATAGTAATGGTTTGTATACCATTATGGTCGCACCCCCTAATGTGGGTCGGTTTATATCTAGTTTGAGTCGGTTTGGTTCAGTCCAAACCCAACTATTGAGTCTAGGTTGAGTCCTATTCGGGTTGGGCTTGTGTGCTTGCGCAAGGGAACTTGTGGCCGCACCAACCCCCCCCCCCCCCGCCCCCTTAAATAGGTAGGTTGCGAGTTGGAGCAGGGCAGACTACGTTAAAACAAAAACCCTAGACCTCTAGATTGAAATCGCTTGTAAGCATTCATCTGGAAGTTTATACTCCAAACTTTTCGTGTTACCTGCTGTTCCACTGGGAATAAGACGGTGCAGGACCACTTGTAGTCGGTGGCTACTTGTGCAAGTGTGTGGAGTTGAGAATATCCATAGGGTTGCAAACTGTTGCATTGAAATCAGGGATCAGCCAGGAGAGTTTTCAGTGAGACACAAGTTATCATATTTGTGAGTTCATCGAGAAGATTGGGCCACCCCTTATCATCTTGGTATCAGATTTACAGGTTTACTCGGTGAGCTGTTATTTTCCCCTTAGATTCGTGTGTTTTTATTCCTATCCAGAAAATTGCCACACAAAAATAGTGTAGATCATTGCCATAGCCTTAGTTGATCCATAGTTTCAATCCCTAGTTGATGTTTTTGTGTTTGATTTGCGTCCCTTTTCTATTTTTGAGTCTTTAGTTTTTTTGTTTAGGGTTAGGGTTCTTAGCTGTTCTTGAGTTTTGAGTCATCAATCTACACGAAAATCCCACAAAAAGATCCAAATCGGGGTTGTTTTCCTTGCTGTTTTCGAGTTCAACTCGGATTCCTGCCATGGCAGGGTTTCTCTGTGTTTTGCTGCCGCTGTTCTGTGCCCCTGCCATGCCCTAGTTGGAATCGAGCTGCACCCACGCGTTACAAAACCAGCGCGTAGCCCTTCCCGCAGTTACCCGCGCGCGCTGCCGCGGCACGGTTTCGCGCAAATGTGCTGCCGCGCGCTTCCACCCGCCCGCGCAACACACGTGCGCGCTCGACTGCGCCCTTACTCGCATCGTTACGCACTAGGACTCACGCTGCCGCTTCACGGGTTTGGTCAGTTTCTCTGCCGGCGACAATATTTCCTGCCGTGAGATGTTTTAGCCAGTTTAGCCTAGTTTATTTTTGTTTTTCCATCTCGTTTTTCTTAGAAGCTTCATATCTGATCCTTGTGAACCTAGACATAGCCTTTCTACATCATTACAAATAGGAACATACCCACAAGTATAGCTATTTTGTGCTCTTGACAGGCTGCTCATTACATCATATACCATTGTGTTTCACTTGATTATTGGTTCATATTGCTCCTAGTTGTTATTAAGGCCATTGGAAAAATACAAAAAAATAGAAAACGAGTATAAGTATATAAAAAGAGAGAGAAAACAGAAAAATTGAAAAGAGGCCGAATTGATATTGTTGCTTACTAGTGGAGCTTGCATTATACCATTGTGACACTTGGTTTTTCATATTGAACAATCTTGTTCCTGTCTATTGCGAGCCTAGCTAGTGACTTTCTAGTGCATTGCAAAATCTCATCCATATATTTGCTTTACCACATTTGTCTCCATTATTGGTGTGTGTTTCCTTGGGTATTTTTATATCATCACAAAACAGCAAATAGGACTTGTTACTTTGGTGATTGTTAGGCATCCATACCAAGCCCCACTAAATAAACTGTTTGCTTTTGGGAGAGTTAAAACCCCGGGTATTCTCTTCTTCACATAAAGCACACTAGTTGCCACTACTTGTTGGTAAGTATTTCTATTCATTTTGGAACGGTAAGGTACTCAATTGTCTTGCTAGTTTTGAGTGAGTTGTGAGAGAACACCACATATATATATATATATACTTGTTTTCTTTTTTCACTAACCTACTAATGGATCCTTCTAGTGATGATCTTGTGCAGCAAAAGAAGGATCATTCTGAGGGAGTGAATTGGAGGGAGTATGAGGCATTGCGTGATGTGTTGACCACCCAAATGAGAGCTAATCACAAAGATGCAAACCAGTTTGTGACTGATGCTTGTGATCCCCTTTATGAAGCAATGCAAGCCATGGAAAATAAAGTGGGGGAGACACATAAATTGGCTTAGACCAATAATGAGCAAGTGACCACTATACAAAATTATATTGCCACATTGACTACTCAACTTGCTGATCTCCAGAATTTAGTTGCACAAAGGCTGCCTATTCATGATGATGATAATGCTAGTGTGCATAGTGATGCTAATAATGGAGGTGATAAAGTGTAAAACTGTAGCGTACCCACATTTAAATAATGTAAGGACACCTGTGTTATTGTGCTAGTCCCTGGATCATTTGCTAGCACCACAGTACAAAATGAAATATCATGCAAATGCATCAAATTCTATTACATCGCATGATCCAGTCTTTACAAAATAGGATTACAACTTGCATAGTCTTAGAAGACTAGCAGAAAAGAAAGAAATACAGCAGAAAACATAGCACAACATTGAGCCCATCTTCTTCATGTGCCACAGGCAAAACATGTTGGCGATAGTCTCGAGCTCCTAAACGAAATCCTCACTCGTCTTCAGAAACATCTGCAATATGGAATATGCAGCCACAAGGGAGTCAATACAATTTAATGTATTGGCAAGTAACACTATGGTGGATATAAATGGCAAGACTAATACTTCATGCTCATTTGGCTGAGTGGAGTTTTGGCTAAGTTTGCATAAAGCAAGTTTTCTCCTATCACTTTTGTAAAACAAACTTTTCTTTTCAAAGGGGTGGCAACATTGGATTAAGATCCAAGCACCACAACTACTGTTCACTTGGTCAAAATTTTACTTATTGAAAATGGTGATGTGATTCTTCCGTCCTTCCTTGTCCAGCTGCTCATAGTTGTCCATAACCGGGGACACGGCTAAGATCTTAGTTTGTTGACTCTGCAGAGCTTGTGCACTTTCACCTTCAGACTCAACTCAACCCAAACATCCTATACACCATGAGTGCATTAAGGAAAGGAGAAGAATCGAGACAAGATCTTTCAGAAGCAAGAATCCAACCCAATGGCAAGACCCGTTCCACCTATAATTATGCTACATCTGCTTGTCAAGCCCGGGCTGAACCCTCGCAACTTACTTGATCAAGACAGAGCCCATATGACTAAAGGCTGCACTGGAAGCAATCTAAACTTGGGGAACATCATAATCACTTTGTTCTTGGGTGGCATTCCTTCAAGTGAACAACCCCTCGGGGAGACACTCAACTATCAACAGCCAAACAACCAAATCCACCCAGGTGGTTCATTGAAGTTGTTACTTAGAATTTTTCCACAACATCAAGTAAAAATCATTTGTCACATTGCATAGCATCTATCAAGTTCTAAGGCTATAAATAACAAGGATAAAAGAGATGGCTACACACTACTAGGATAATAGCATAGCAAAATATAACTTAGTAAAATTTCCTATCAATGCATACTACTCAAAATCAACTAATGCATATAGAAAATAATGGGTAGTTGAATGATGTGTTACTTGCCTTGTTGAAGTTGGTGAAGATATCACACTCTCTTCACTAAAGATCGTTGCTCTCCGTACAATCTATTCACTGACAACACAAAACCAAATAAACAAGCATCCTAACAAACAAACATACAAGTGTAGAGATCATACAAAGCAATAACATATCCAAAGGGGTTTAATCTAGTTGGTTAGGACAAGGTCTAGGTTTGAGTTTTGAAAGATTCATTCCATAATGGTTCAATACATTGTTAAGGAGTTTCCAAGGGTTTACTTGAAAAGGACAAGGTTGAGCTTGATGTGATCTAACTTTATTATAACCATACTTGTCGAGGAAGTTCCAAGAGTTCACTAAGAATAAACATATTACTTCTTCAACTAAAGTAATACATGCAAACACTTGGTCATATTCACCTTCAAAAAATATTTGAGTGACTATGTTAGTATTTTCCATTGTGGTTAGGGTAGGTCTACTAACTTCATCATCAAAGGGAAAATATTACTAAGTCTTGGGTTTACCATTTGGGTCAATGGTTGGACAAAAATAACTTGTTACTCTTCAACTTGTATGGATTGCTTCTAGACCTCATGTGATTGCCTTCTTGAAGATCATCTTCATGCTTCTATTGTAGTCTTGTTCCTTGGATGGATTCTTCTCTTGGTCTTGATAAATTCTTCATGGCTTTGAATTCACTAATTGGTTTGGGTATGGGATGGACACAAATACCACTAAGTCAATTGGAAAGAATATAAGAAGAAAGATAGAAAGAGAAAGGGAGATGTTTTCTTCTGAATTTCTTCACACTTGTACTTCTTGAGTTGCCTCTAGTTGCTGTGGAGTCTAAGTACTCTCTTCAAAACTTCTTCATTGATATTCCTTGCAGCTCTTCATGTTGCCCCCAGGTTGAAAGTGAAGAACCTTCTATTTCTTGAGTCTTGTTTTCCATTTGCTAACTTGATGGATTCTTCAAGCAAGAATAGGGGGATGGAGAAGTAGATAGAAAACTAAATTTCACTACTTGGTACTATATGTGATTGACACATTCTAAGGACTTGGCTTGGCCCCAAATAGTCATAACATCAAGGGATAGATGATGAAAATAATTCCTAAGACATGGTAAAGATGGATGAATCACTAGGTTGGGTTTTTGGTCGAAAAACACATGGACATGGTCCAAGGATGTCCAAAATGGTTGGGCAAGGTTTTTTTGGTCTAAAGTTGGCAAATGGAACAATTTTGCAAAAGGAACTATATTGAAAATATTTATAGAAATAAATCTATGTCAAAAAAAATACTCAAATAGACAACTAAATTCTAAATTCAATTTTAATTTGTTCAAATATTATTTTGGGATAGAGGATATGAAAGTACACATCCCAAGGTTTCCAAATATATTTTATTTACAATTTTTGGATTTGTAGAATTTGAATTATGCCAAATTTCATCAAACAAGCATATTTGAATTTGAACAGATTTAAGTTTGTCAAATTTGAATTTGACCAGTGCCAAAAGATTCTATATGTCCAGGTGACGAAGATATGGATTCTGGATCCTGCGGATAAGGACACCCCCTCTCAGGCCCAAGGTGAAGGCCCAAGAAGAGGAGCCCTTGGAGTACTCCAGAAGGCCCACGTGAAGCCCATCCGCACTAAACTTGCGGGTTAAGTTAGAAAACATGTAACCGACCTAGCTAGGGTTGGAGTCCTCTCCGGGTAGAACTCGAGACCTGGCCACCTATATAAAGCCAGGAGAGCCCCCGAGAGAGGACCAAGCAACACCGCACGACCAAAAGCCTTGAACTCGAGACCTACTCTCGATTCGAGCACAACCTTTGTAACCGATCTAATCTTCAATACAGATCGACAAGAGGCAGGAGTAAGGGTTTTACCTCTACGAGGGCCCCGAACCTGGGTTAATCTCGCCCCCTGTCTAGCCGACGATTCCACCAGCGCTCATGGGTTCTCCTAATCGAAACCCGATAGGTTCATCGAAGGGATTTGTTGAGTCAGGGATTCGACAATTGGCGCCGTCTGTGGGAACGGCGGGCGCTGGATCACCGGCATCCTCGGCTTCATCGACATCAAACTCTCGTTGGAATCCAATGACCACGGCTCCGAACAATCCTTTACGGATCGGATCTGTCGTGGTCACACCACACTCGCCGGAATCGCGCCCGGTATTCGAAGATCTGGAGGAGAGCGTCACCCTGACGTTCGGGAGCCTCAAATTTGTGACGAACAGGGACGGGATCCTCCACTTCTCGGATGAATCGGAGACTGAATCTGGAGCTGTCGACTCGCGCCGTCACCTGGAGAAAAGTGGCGACTCGATCCGCTTCAACACCAACGACTATCACACCCTCTCGACGGAGGAACCATCAAGAATCCAAGGAAACCTTCGACCTACGCCTAGGACGCACGAGCTTCGACTAGCTCAAGTCTGCATGGCAGGATCGGAACAAGGCTCGGAAACAGAACACAGCGCGACTGAGCGCAACATAATCGGCGTTTCGCGGGAATCTTGGAAACGGGCGAAGGAAGCTATGCGAACAAGCAAGCCACCCGCAGCCGGATCCTCACATGAAGACATGGTGGCCTACCACTATCACCTGGTGAGAGCAGCCACGATTATCAAAGATGCTCGGGTAGATCTGGCCCGCCAAAGAAGAGCGGCGGACAAGTCAAGCCAGAGACGAGCTGGGCTATCCGTAACACCCTCGGTCGGAACCCGACCCGCGAGGAAAGGACACGCATCCACGTATAGGAACAACGAATCCATACCCGAAACAAACAGATCAACCACTCCTTCTCTCATGCGAGTCGACGACGATGGCAACGTGTACCCGCAAACTCCCGCCGCTGCGGTTCTAGCCGCGGCAACCTATATGCAGATGAACCAACCGACGGAAAGCGACCCTCGGGCAGAGCAATACAAGCAAATACGAAAAGGACTCGGATTGGCGGGCGCAAGGCTCGCCTCTCACGATCGCAAGAAGGCCGAAGAGCAGCAGGAGAAGGAGCGAAGGGAGAAAGAGAAAGATAAAGAAACGCGCCGCAGGCACAGAAGCTCTTCACCAAGGAGAGATAAATCACCACGCCGCGGTCGAGGAAAAGAAGCTAGACGCCGCGGCAATAGTCGAAGCAGCAGTGAAGAAAGCCCGAGAGACAGAAACTCACGGCATCATAGCGGCCGCTCGAGAAAACGAAGCAAGGAACTAAGAAAAGATGACGACCAGCGACCGGCCAGAATACGACATCGCGATCAGATCTCGCTCAAAAAAGGGTGGATAAGGCAAGAGCTTCACGATATCGCGAGCGCTCTTCATCTGGCTCCTCGGACGATGAAACCTGTGGAGCACTCTGTTTCGCTCGCAGCATCCGCGAAGCGCCTCTACCCAAAAGGTTCAAGCTCAGCACGGAGGTGACAAAGTACGACGGCTCACTCGAGCCCTCTCAATGGCTAAGCGACTACCTCACGGCAGTAAAATGCCAACGTGGGAACAAAAACACGGCTATGCAATACCTCAATTTGCATCTTACAGGCGCAGCCCGCAGTCGGCTGGAAAGAAGACCAAAATCTTGCTACGCATCGTGGGACGATTTGCACCGCGACTTCTGCAAAAATTTCCAGTCGACTTACAAGAGGCCAGCTACAATCGAAGAACTACGAGCCTGCAAGCAGAAGAGCGGCGAGTCCACACGCGAGTACATCCAGCGGTGGACAACGCTCAGGAATACCGCGGGAACCATCTCAGAAGAAGTAGCGATCGAAGCCTTCGCAAAGGGCGCCAGAAGAACTGCCTTTCGAGAGGAGCTAGGCAGAGCTGCACCCAAGACTATCGGGGAGCTGATGATCATAGCCGAAAAGTGGGCTAACGGAGAAGATGCGGTACGCAACGAAAGAACATCGTCACCCGCACACGATGACGATCATCACAGTCGAAGGAAAAGAAGAAAATACTACGATCATGAGGATAGAGAGGAGTTGGTTGCCGCGGAATTCACCCGAAACCGCAATTCCGGCCGCCGTGGAAATCGCGAGTGGAGACCAAAGGCCGAAGAAAAATCCCCCGAGGAAGACCTAGATGCATACTGCTCGCTACATCTATTCACAGATAAGCGCACGGGCAAAACCAAGGCAACACACTTGCTCAAGGATTGCCGAAAGTTCCATGACATCTCGGACGCACTCGCGAGGAAAAGATCCGCCTCCACTCAAAATTACCTGCCGCTTCCAGGAGGAGGGCACCAAGGATTCCAGCCGCCACCACCACCACCTCCACCCGCAAACCCAAACATGGCGCTAGCTGCAGTACCCGCACCACCGAACGCCGGAGCAAACGCGTTTCCAAACCCGGCAGGACAACTCGCAATGATCCAGAAGGTATGCCCCTCTCGCAGAGCTCAAAAGACTAACACAAGGCAATTATGCATGGCAGTGCAGACACCGCCAACGAAGACCGAGTACCTGAAAATGGCGGACCAGCCGATCACGTTCTCGATGAAAGATCACCCACCACGAGTCTATCGACCAGGACACGCCGCCCTGGTCATCCAGGCGCAAATTGGCAACTACGACTTAGCCCGCGTATTCATGGATGGGGGCAGCGGCCTCAACATTATCTACGCGGATACACTCCGTCGGATGAACAAGAACTTGGACGGCCTCCCGGAATCAGAAACATCCTTCCACGGGATAGTTCCAGGCAAGGCTGTCTGCCCACTCGGAACAATCAACCTAGAAGTTGTGCTAGGCACGCAGAGCAACTACAGGAGAGAGTTCCTCGACTTCGAAGTTGTCGATTGGCCTTCACAGTACCACGCCATCTTAGGCCGAACAGCGTTCGCCAGATTCATGGCAGTACCGCACTACGCCTACCTGGAGCTCAAGTTACCTGGCGAACATGGCGTAATCACCATTGACGGGGAGTTTCAGAAATCCAACAAATGCGACATTGAGTTCAACGAGATCGCAAAATCATTCGGGATGCACGAAGAACTCCAAGAGCTGGCAAAAACCACGGATCACTCCGTGATGCCCCTCACGAAGAAAAATGCACCTGAGCTAGAATTTAGCGCCAACAGCGACACCCGAAAGCATCAAGTGCACCCGACAGACCCTGCGAAGACAGCGATGGTTTCAACAACCCTCTCGCAAGCATAGGAAAGCGTGCTTGTCAAACTCCTCCGTGAGTACTGGGAAATTTTCGCCTGGCAGCCCTCAGATATGCCAGGAATACCCAGGGAGTTTGCCGACCACTCACTCGAAGTCTTTCCAGACGCTAAACCCATCAAACAGACCACGCGAAGATTTTCAGAACCCAAGCAAAAGGCGCTTGGAGAAGAAGTAAACAGATTGCTAGCTGTGAAATTCATCAGGGAGATCAAGATATCCACTTGGTTAGCAAACCCGGTGTTTGTCCCCAAAAAGAACACGGATATCCTTCGGGTGTGCATCGACTACACGTCGTTAAATAAGCATTGCCCCAAGGATAATTTTCCCCTTCCGCGAATCGACCAGATCGTGGATTCTACAGCAGGCTGCCAACGCCTCTCCTTCCTGGACGCCTATTCGGGATACAATCAGATCCGAATGAAAAAGGAGGATGAAGAAAAGACAGCATTCATCACACCTCACTGGTGTCTACTGCTACACAACAATGCCCTTCGGGCTGAAGAACGCAGGCGCAACATATCAGCGCTGCATGCAAAGATGCCTCGCCAACCTCATTGGCAAGAACGTGCAAGTGTACGTTGACGACATTGTCATCAAGACTCGAGTTGAGGACACACTCCTTGAAGATATTAGAGAAACATTCGACGCCCTCAACATGTACAGGATCAAGCTCAATCCGACCAAATGTGTCTTTGGCGTTCCGGCAGGAAAACTTCTCGGGTACCTGGTATCCGCCAGAGGCATTGAAGCCAACCCGGAGAAAATACAAGCTATCTTAACCATGAAGGAGCCAACCAACCTGCGCGGAGTACAACAGCTCGCAGGGCGATTAGCCGCCCTAAGCAGATGCATCGCACGATTGGGGGAGCAAGCATTACCCTTCTACAAGTTGTTGAAGAAGACAGACAAATTCGAGTGGACACCCGAAGCTAAGCAAGCATTCGCAGATTTGAAGCGATCATTGCAAAGCAGGCGCATCCTCGCAACACCGCGAGAAGGGGAGACACTTTTCTTGTACCTAGCCGCCACAAACCAGGTCATCAGCACAGCAATTGTGGTCGAGCGACCTGAGGAAGGCAAAGCGTACGGAGTTCAACGTCCAATATATTACATCAGCGAAGTACTCTCACCATGCAAGCAACGCTACCCTCACTACCAGAAGCTCGCGTACGGAGTTGTTCTTACCGCCCGCAAACTCAAACATTATTCCCAGGAACACGCCATTACAATGGTTAATGATGCGTCACTTGGAACGATCATGAACAACCCTATGGCATCCGGAAGAATAGCAAAATGGAACATCGAGTTGGGCGCTTGGGACATCACGTACGCAGGACGAAGCGCAATCAAATCCCAGGTACTTGTTGAATTCCTAAGCGAATGGACAGAATTGCAAACGCCAGGACCACCCGAGTACACGAGCAATTGGATAATGTACTTCTACGGGTCCAAGAGAAACGAGGGAGCAGGAGCTGGAATTGTTCTTATATCCCCTCAGGGAGACAAGCTGCAATACGTCCTACGATTGGATTTTCCACCAGATGATCCAGCATCAAACAACGACGCAGAATACGAAGCCTTGTTGCACGGGATGAAGATGGCAATCGCCTGTGGAGCTACTCGCCTAATGATCTACGGCGACTCCAATCTCATTGTGCAACAAACAATGAAAGAGTGTGACACAATCGCCGAAAACATGATCACGTATCGCGACATGTACAATCTACTCGAAGGAAGTTTTAAAGGATGCCAGCTAAAGCACATCGCAAGATCCAGCAATGAAGAAGCAGATCGACTGGCAAACATGGGTTCCACGAATACACCCATACCACCCGGAATATATTTCGAACGGATGATCAAGCGCTCGGTAAAAATCAAGAAAGCTGCAGAAGCAATAGCAGTGGCAGAAACAGAGGTCAGCCGGCAAGTCGCCCTTATCGAGCTCATTCATAACATATCACGACAGGTTTTTCTGGTCGAGCCAGTCTGGATGCAGAAATATCTCGACTACCTGACCAACAGACAACTCCCGGCCGACCCACGCGAGGCTCGACAAATAATCAGACGTAGCAAATCCTTTCGGGTAGTCAATGGGGAATTATACAAGCAAAGCATCTCGGGAATACTTCAGCGCTGCATCGCACCCGAAGATGGCAAAGAATTGCTCCATGACATCCACCAAGGAGACTGCGGACATCATGCTAGCTGGAAAACAATAATGGGGAAGGCCTTCTGAGCAGGATTCTACTGGCTGAGAGCAGCTACCGACGCAAAGAACCTGGTCGAACGATGCGATGCCTGTCAGCGATTCGCACCAAGACCACATGCACCTGCTACGGAATTGCACATGATACCCATTGCCTGGCCCTTCGCACAATGGGGGCTAGACATGGTCTGACCACTACGCAAGTCCACCCCTGGAGGATATACACACTTGCTGGTCGCAGTCGACAAATTCACAAAATGGATCGAGGCCACGCCAGTAACTTCGGCTAGTGCCCAATGCGCCGTCAAGTTCCTCGACTCCATCGTATGCAGATTTCGTGTGCCACACGACATCATTACAGACAATGGTACAAATTTCACAGCAAAGGAAACGCAACAGTTCTGCGAGGAAAAGGGCATCAACTTCAAGTTTGCTTCCTGTCGCACCCGGACTTCTAGAGGATACTCGCAGTTCCGTTGAACAGTAGTGGATTGGATTACGGGGCTTACCGGCACCCGCATCTCTTACGAGTAGGCCAACACACGTATGTGTGACAACCAACCCCTATATGTTCATCGTCTACGTAAACCATCCCATAGAAATCAGGATACTACCATTGACGTACTTCATACCATACACACATGGTACGTCAACGGCGTTGAACAAAATGATAACACAACAGATCTCTAGGACACAAAAGATGGAAATAAGTTGCAAATAGCTCTCACTAGAGCAGAGATAGCAAATACAATCATCCAGAGGACACATGTCCCAACATATCATCATTACATCTCAGCGGAAGCATTCAAAGGGTCTGAGTACAGACAAATCCAAATAGGCTTAAGAAGCAGAGAATGAAAAGAAAACGGAGCCCATCCACGATGTCTCGGATCCTGCCTGGGTCCGCTACCTACTCGTCGGCAGCCTTGTCAAACTCCACGTAGTAGCCGTCACGGGGATCCTCGTAAGCGTAGTCTGCGGAAACCACAGCCCCAAAGGGGTCAGTACATAAACATACTGGCAAGCAAGACTCACAATTCACCAAAGTGTAACCCGTCAACACCAAGCACAGATGCCTTGGGTTCAACGGAAGAAAGGGGAGTATAAAAGATGCTGCAACTGGCTGCATTAACCAACTACAGAACATACTACAACTTCCGGCTAACAGAAGGAAGATAAGATAGCGTATCGTAACCATCTATAGCTAACCACCAAACAAACCCATCCTGGACCTCGCCCCTTATCCAAAGAAGCAATCCGAGGATAACTCACACAGTTGGATTAATGATGGATCAAGTTATTGTGTCAATAAGGCTGTTACTAGTCAAGTTATCATTAGTTAGGTGTAAGTTGTTCTGAGTACTTGTTAGCCAGTACTTTCACCAAGTTAACCATAACCGCGGAAAACACGGCTTCTCGAGAAGATTTATCCCTGCAGGGGTGCACCAATTTGGCCGTACACGTAAGAATACCCCGCCAGGATGGAAATGCACTTCCACCAAGCGCGGCACTCAACACAACTCAACTCTTCTTCGCATCAAGCCCAAAGCACCACGTGTTGTGCGTGCGCGCATAATCGAGCCCCACGAAGAAAAGGGGACCCTCATAGCACTGGAAGACCACGCCGCCCTAGATGCCGACTACAAAAGTTCCACCCTGGCCTCGGGTTCGTACCTGCATATGAGTGCATCAAATGGAAAGCCCGAACTAAGTGTGGCGATTTGGACGAGATGCGAATCGAATCAAATTGAGGGGGGCGCCCATACACGCCTCCCACATGCGGATAGTGCGCTCATCATGGATCAGTAGACAAGACCCTTTTCCTAATTAGGGTCGACACTAGCAGGCCTCAAAACCACGCCGGGCCTCCTGCCGGTGCCTTATCATCAAATTATTATTACCTCAAGCTTAACAGGTTGTTGTTTAACATCGAGCCCCAGAACATAATAGAAATATGATAACAGAAAATAACTGGTAACAGACTCGAGCAAAAACAACCCTAAGCATGCTAGTAAGACACGGGCCCAAGCAACGGGGTTATAGGAGTGGAGGTGAGGCAATGTCAGGGTTCAGGGTATCATGTGATAGGTTCGTTACAGAAACAACTATTCATAGGGCTAGCAGAAAATAGACAACGGAAGGTATCGGTAACCAATGTTGAAAGGAACATAGTGGTTCATGTGAGTGATAACTTGCCTGTAAACTCAGCAGCCTGGTACTGAGCTAGATCCTCAGAAGGGGTGTCGTAAGTATCGTCTGTCTCAACGTCGTCGTCTATCCGAGAAGAAGCAAACAAACAATGCAGAAAGATAAACAATCAATATCATGGCATAATGCACAATCATGGGATGATGCATGTCAAGTTAAGGGATGCATCAAAATAAACTAGTTGCCATGGTAGCACAATTTAAATGGACACATATGCAATTTTGAGTTTCATATGAAATGCCCATGAATTATGGTTGGAATATTTGTTTTACAACTAACCAACAGGTGAAAGTGGTTTAGTATGATGCATGGATGAAGAAAACAACAAAATAACAACAATAGAATCAATTGGAAATAAGGTTTACCAATTTAGAAATTTATTTATTAAGTTAGGGAATTTTTTGGTTACTTAAAGGTGACACACAAACATTTGTTGTTTTCATCAATTCAAATTGTTCAAAACAGATAGCAAAATTCATATTTGAAAAGAACACACAATTTTAGGTGGATTACATGTTTCAAATATTGAAAAAGGAATTAGGATGAATTTATTATGAATTAAACAAGTTAAACAAGATTTAATTGAGTTTAATTGAATTTTGAATTTTATTTGAATTTTATTTGTTCAAAACATTAATTCAAATTCATATTTCAAAAAAATTATGTTTTTCTGGTTTGAAAACATATTTTACATGTTCAAAAATAATTTAATTGGAGCAAGTTATGAATTTGGCAAATTTAAATGATTTAAACAAGGTTTAAATTATTTAAGCAATTTTAATTATTCAAAACATGAAACAAAATTTATATTTGGATAGGTGGTTTGAAATAGCATGGAAAACATATTTTATTTGCATTATTTGGATTAAGTATGAATTAATTATGCAATTATTCAAATTACAAATGAATTGTTTGAATTCAAATTTGGAATGCACTTAAGATATTCAAAACAGAAACCAAAAGTTATAAACAAGTAGAGAATTAAATTTGGTGCAGTGTACATATTTTATTTTTGTTATTTGGAATTATAAAATAAAAGTTATTAGCTTTTTAGTTTCAGGGACCATTCTGCAATTAAAAGGACTTGTTTTTGAAACAGAAAAGGTTGAAATTCATTTTATACCGCATAGATAGCTACCCAGGGCACTGCCAATGGGCCCTGGGCCAGCGTGGCATGCATGCGTGGCAGCAGTGCCACAGAGCAGCTGACAGGGGGGCCACCCTGTCAGCGCGCTGCGCAAAAATAGTGGGATAAATCCCGCGGAAGCCAGGGTTCGAACCCGTGCCCCGCTGCGCGCTCGCTAGCACTGTAACCAGTGCGCTGCTCGAATGTTTCTGTCAGGTAAGGGGCTGCAGCTAGGTTGAGGTTCAGATTCGCGTAACTGAATTTTTTTGTTAACTGAACGAACACTTGCTAAACTCCGTCAGAGAGGAAACGCCGGCGGCGATCACCGTGGACAGCGTGTTCGTGCTGCTGCTGGGCTTGCGTGTGGGCTGCGGATGCGTGCGCGTGTGCCAGTGCTTGCGATCAGAGAGGACAGAGAGAGGTTGGAGGTGTGCTCACTGCCGATGTCGTCGTCGCCGCGGCTCGGGGCAGTGCGGCGGCCGGAGATGTCGAGGACGGCGGCGTCGACGTGCGCGTTCCCAGTAACCGAGAAGATGTCGAGGACGTCGAGGGAAGTACGGGGGCTTGGTTCCCGTGACTATCCAGAGGGGAGGAGGAGCGTAACGCCGGCGATCATCGTGGTTTCAGAGAAGGTGGCTACGGTGAGGTGGGGTTCAGAGAGAAATGGCGCTGGGGAGAGAGAGAAATCAGCGGCGACGCGAGGGGACAGGGGAGCCTAGGGTTAGGGCTAGCCCTCGGGGGGCTAGGGTGGCTAAATAGGGCGCAGGGGCTCACCGTGGCCGTCTGCTCGCGGCGGCGGCGACGTGGCATAGCCCGATGCCTCGCCGTACAGATGGAAGAAAGGAGGGGCGCGGGCGAATCAGTATCGGGCCGAGGGGGAGGAGAAAAAGGGCTGGGCCGCGCTGCTGCTCCCCTCTGCGCGCGCGTTTCTTTTTTTTTAATTTTTCTCCTCTGTTTTTTTTTCAGAAAATGGAATAGGAAGAAAAATGAGGGTTTTAGAGTTAGGAAAATTTTAGAAAAATTTGGGTGAGCTATTTAGGTCATCAACAACCACTTGTCAACTTTGGTTTTTCAAAAGTTCAAATTTAAATTACTGTTTGTGATTTAATTCAAATTTGAAAGAATTTGCTTATTAAGTGATTATTATTAAAAACAACATTTTTAATAGGGTGAACCCTATTGTTTAATTAGCAACAAATGAGTAGCATGGTTTTGGTAATTTTTATAATTTCAAATTGGGGTGCTGTTTACAATTGAATTTGAAATAACACTTGAATTAAGTTTGGATTTATTGAATTATTAAAAGCCATCATTTTAATGGTTTGAACCTTATGGTTTAATGGAACAAAAATTGTTGTTTTGATTGAACTTTTTAGTTGGAAAAAATTGTAACATAACAAGTATGAAACAGAGCATTTGAAATTGTTTGAAATTGAAATAGAAAACAACTGAAAACAGATGCAACCAAAAGGAAAACAGATGCAAAACAAATGCAAACAATTCAATGAGTATGATGACATGATGCAAGACTTTAATTAAACAAGAATCAAACATTCTAAATGGAAGTTTTCATACTTGGGATGTTACAAAACGCCCCCCCTTGAAGGAATCGCGCCCCGAGATTCCTACTGAGAAATGAAAAGGTCCGGATACTTCTTGCGAAGATCCTCTTCGGTCTCCCACGTTGCCTCTTTATCGGTATGATGCGACCACTGCACTTTCAAGAATTTGGTGCTCTTGTTGCGAGTCTTACGCTCGGTCTCATCGAGAATACGAACAGGGTGCTCCTCATAAGAGAGATCATCTTGCAGTTCAATGGAATCATGATCAACTGCACGATCTGGATCTTTGAAACACTTCTTGAGTTGTGACACGTGAAACACATCGTGCACCTTGGATAGTTTTTCTGGAAGTTCAAGACGATAGGCATTTTCCGCACGTCTTGAGAGAATGTTGAAAGGACCAATGTATCTCGGTGCAAGCTTTCCTTTCACACCAAAACGATGAGTGCCTCTGAGGGGAGTTACACGGAGATATGCCTTGTCACCAGGTGCATAGATCATATCCCTGTGCTTGCTGTCATAGTAGCTTTTCTGACGAGACTGAGCAATCTTGAGATTGTCACGAATGATACGAACTTTCTCCTCGGCTTCCTTAACAATGTCAGGGCCTAAGAGTGAACGTTCACCAGCTCCAGACCAATTGATTGGACTCCTGCATCTGCGGCCATATAGAGCTTCAAATGGTGCCATGCCTAGGCTTGCCTGATAGCTGTTGTTGTAGGAGAATTCAGCATATGGAAGGCAATCCTCCCATTTCATGCCAAAGGAGAGACCACATGCTCTGAGCATATCCTCGAGAATCTGATTGACTCTTTCGACTTGCCCCTGAGACTGAGGGTGATAAGCTGTGCTGAACAGAAGTTTGGTGCCCAATGCATCTTGGAAACTCTTCCAGAAATGAGAAGTGAATACGCTTCCACGGTCTGAGCTTATTTCCAATGGAACACCATGAAGGGGAACAATCTTTGCTGTGTAGAGCTCTGCTAACTGGCTAGCTGAGATTGTTTCTCTGACAGCAAAGAAGTGAGCTACTTTAGTGAGACGATCAATAACAACGAAGATTGCATCGTTTCCCTTCTCGGACTTTGGAAAACCAGTGACGAAGTCCATTTCAATCATGTCCCACTTCCACTCAGGGATTTTCAGAGGTTGGAGTAGACCGGCTGTTTTCTGATGGACTGCCTTAACACGTTGACAAACGTCGCATTCAGAAACGTATTGAGCAATTTCATGTTTCATGCCAGGCCACCAATACAGTGTCTTAAGATCCTGGTACATCTTTGTACTTCCAGGGTGGATGGAGAGAGGAGTTTCATGAGCCTCCTTGAGAATGATATCTTTGAGACTTTGAACTTGAGGAACTGCAATGCGTCCTTCAAAGAACACAGTTCCTTTGTCATCAATTAAGAAGGACTTAAATTTCTCCTTGCCTTCTTTGATGTGTTCTACCATCTTCTTGATTTCAGCATCACGAAGTTGTTCAGAACGAATCTTGTCCTCGAGAGTTGGACTGGCTGTCAAGCTAGCAAGATAGCCTTGAGGAACAAGACCAAGGTTCAGCTTCTGGAATTCTTCATGAAGTGGAGGTTGGCTTTCCATGATCATGAGATTATTGCAATACGACTTGCGACTGAGAGCATCGGCCATAACATTAGCCTTGCCTGGAGTGTAAGAAATGGTGAGATCAAAGTCTTTAATCTTTTCAATCCATCTCCTTTGCCTGAGGTTTAGATCTGGTTGAGTGAAGATGTATTTCAGACTCTTATGATCGGAAAAGATTTCAGTGCGATTACCCAACAAGTATTGCCTCCATTTCTTGAGGGCAAACACAACTGCTGCAAGTTCAAGGTCATGTGTGGGATAGTTTTGCTCATGTGCATTCAACTAACGTGAAGCATAAGCCACAACTTGACGTTCTTGCATAAGAACTGCACCTAGACCTTGGAGAGATGCATCGCAGAATATCTGGAAAGGTTTGGTAGTATCTGGGCCAACCAGAACTGGTGTAGAAGTGAGTTTAGTCTTCAGGAGATTGAAACTTTCATCACATTGTGGAGACCAAATGAACTTCTTGTCCTTCTTCGTGAGATCAGTGAGAGGTTTGGCAATCTTTGAGAAGTTTTGGACGAATCGACGGCAATAGCTAGCCAAGCCAAGAAAACTTCTGACTTGCTTCACCGTCTTAGGAGGTTTCCAATCAACAATTGCTTTAACCTTTTCTGGATCAATGGCTATGCCCTTGGCTGAGATGACATGACCAAGGTAAGCAACTTCTGGAATCCAGAACTCACATTTGGAGAATTTGGCATATAGACGATGCTCGCGAAGTTTCATGAGAGTGAGACGAAGATGTTCTCCATGCTCTTCCTCAGATTTTGAGTAGACCAGAATGTCATCAAGGTATACCACAACGAACTTGTCGAGGTATTCGTGGAAGACAGAATTCATTAGTCGAGAGAATGTCGCCGGTGCATTGGTGAGACCAAAGGACATGACGGTGTATTCATATAGACCGTACCGAGTGGTGAAAGCTGTTTTTGGAATATCTTCCTTTCTGATCTTTATTTGATGGTAACCCATCCTCAAGCCCAACTTTGAGAATACTGAGGCTCCAGCAAGTTGATCAAAAAGATCATCGATACGAGGAATTGGATACTTGTTTTTGATGGTTTTCTCGTTAAGAGGACGATAGTCAACCACGAGTCTCTTTGTTTGATCCTTCTTTGCAACGAACAGAGTTGGGCAACCCCAAGCGGAGGAACTAGGTTGAATGTAACCTTTCTCCAGATACATATCGATTTGCTCCTTTAACAGTTTCAGTTCAGGAGGAGCTATCTTGTATGGATGCTTAGAGATTGGAGCAGTACCTGGTTCAAGCTCGATCACGAACTCAACTGCTCTGTCCGGAGGCATCCCTGGCAACTCTTCTGGAAAGACGTCAGGGAATTCACAAACCACCGGAACATTTTCAAGTAGAGGTAGAGGTTTAGCATCGAGGTTGTACAGCTGAACAGAACTTGATTCATTTGGAGAATAGACTATCTGGCCAGAAGGGTGGAACAGAGTTATTGACTTCTGAGCACAATCAATCGTAGCTTTATTGGCCTTCAACCAATCCATGCCAAGAATGACATCAATGTCAGAATTGCCAAGCAGAATGAGGGATGCAAGGAATATGTGGCCTCCGATTAGAATCTGATTCTCGTGACTGATCTTGGAAGTTTGCATAGTTGCTCCAGGGGAGTTTACTACTAGCAGGGAACCCAAAGCAACAAAAGGTAGTTTAACTGCTGTCGCAAAGATCTTTGAAACGAAAGAATGCGATGCTCCGGTATCAAACAACACTTTAGCTGGGTTAGAGTTTACGGGGAATGTACCGAGAACGACGTCAGTAGCTTCCTCAGCTTTGTCGACCTTGACATGATTCACCCTCGTGGTCCTCCCGACAGGCCTGTTGTTGGAGTTGAAGGCTTTAGCCGGGTGAGCACGCACCATTGCCGGGTTTGTGTTGGGACGAGGTGGTGGTGGAGGTAGCTGCCTCTGCGTGCACTTGTCAGCGTAGTGCCCCGTCTGCTTGCATTTGTAGCAAGTGACGACACGAGGAGTATCTGGCCTTGGCTGCCCCATTGAAAACCTCTGAGCCTGCATCTGAGCTGGGTTGGGTGGGCGGGGAGCAAAGCCTGAAGAAGCTTGGGCGTATGGAGCCCGAGTGACAGCACCATTTGGCACCCAGATGCGGCGCTTCTGCGGAGGGGTGGTCATGTTGGAGGAGGAACCACCCTCACGCGAGTGCTTGCGAGACTCCTCGAACGCCTTGCGCCCATTTTCTTCATTGAGCGCGGTGTTAACGAGCTCCTCGAAGTTGTTGGCCTTGATATTGGTGAGGGCGTACTTGAGTTCCGGGTTAAAACCTCTGCGGAACCTTGCCATCTTCTTAGCCTCAGTGGACACCTCATCACCAGCGTAACGAGCGAGGCGGTTGAACTCACTCTGATAGCCGATGACGTCCAACTTGCCCTGCTTGAGTGAGCAAAACTCTTCACGCATCCTTTCCATGAGACCATCTGGAATGTGGTGCTTCCGGAAGGCTTCCTTGAAACAATTCCAGGTGATTGGAAAGCCAACTCTCATGGCCTGGTAGTTTTCCCACCAAGTAGCTGCCTGACCCTTCAGCAGATAGGAGGCATACTTGCCTTGTCTTCCTCAGCGACGTGAGAAATCTCCAGAGCCTTAGCTATCTCGCGGATCTAGTCATCAGCGCCCAGAGGCTCGCGTGTGGCCACGAAAGCTCTCGGGCCCAGACTCAGAAACTCCTTGATACTGACTCGTGGAGCGTTCTGGTTGTTGTGCTGATTAGCCTGGAACTGGGCCATCTGCGTCACGACCTGAGTCATCTGAGTCAACAGCTCCGTGATTGGCGGTGGCTCAGGCGGGTTGTTCCTTGTTGGCGGCATCCTGAACAGACATGCATTTTAGCACAACAACAGAAAAGGATAGACTTGGTAACCGAAAGCGAGATTATTCCGACGCATGAATAGATAACCAACAGGTACATCATCGCATGTTCAAATACATCAGAATATCCAACACACCATAAATGGTACGAAAACCAAAGGATAACTAAACATAGCTAAGAATGGATACATCGGTACTCCCATGCTCATCACGCAGGACGGCGGTGAGTAGTACGACGAGAGGTACGGTGAGGAGCACGCCCACGAAAGTAGGTAGAACGACGATCCACGTAGATCTGACGTGGTCTGAGAGCGACTCTAGGTGTGGTGAAGTACATAGCGTCGACTCCCTGTGCTCCAAAGCGTGGAATCCCAGTGTAACCAGCACCGAGGTTGAGGAGTGGACCTCTGATCGGCTCGTAACCTCCAGCATCTGGCAGACGACGTCCAACTGGCTGATCGAAACGTGCAAAGCGCTCATCTCCAACAAAGTCTGTGGTGTACGTCGCCAGACGAGTCAAAGCAAAGTAGAGCTGCTCTCTGACGGAAGCCAACTCCTGAGATAGTGTGGTGGCAACTGCGTCACTGTGCCTCACAAACTGAGCGGTGGTGTGCAGCCTGGTGTTATCATGCTCGTAGACATCCAGGTTGTCGTAGAGAGTGAAATGAGCTCCCTCCGAAGTGATGTAGCCACGGGGGATGTGGCGATAGATAGAATCGTCAAATCCCCAGTAGTCAGCACGAAGGACGGTGAGACTCACATAAGTTGCCTGCTGCACGGTCATATCCACTGTGGAACCTACTGCCTCGTAGCGGTGGACAACGCTCATGCCATCATCTGACAGAATGTAGACGATGGCCTGGTAGTAGGTCTGGTCAAACTCTCGCTGCTGCTCGTAGACCTGGTACTCTGGTGCCCAACGGAACCCCAGATAAGTGACCATGTCTCTCAGCATCTCCGGATAACCGGCAGTGCTCTCGCAACGAGTCATCCGAACCACCTGCGGGAAGAACCTGAGATCCATCTGCAGATGATCGGGGAAGTTTTGATTAGACGCCGGTAGAGAACTGAAGTGGAAAGCAACAACAAAGTTTCAACGGACGAAAAGGATGTTGAGAAGAACAGGATATCGAAGCAACATCGGGAAACACGAGACCAAAAACTCCTGAGGTACTACGGAAAACCCCATCCGGGCTTCTAAAGGATCAATATCTACTGCTTAAGGAATAGAGGATCTGCTTCCGGGGCTTACACGCCTCCGTTCTCAATCATGAGTAGGCAACATGATAAATCATGTCACAACCACCTCCATTCTTATGGTCTACTAGATATAACTATCCTAGAGAAACCAGGATACGTGAAAACCTAACTTGAAAGTTTAGGTGAGAAAGGAAAAACAACGTTGCACTTCCCTACCAGAAAAGGGTGGGTGGGTGGGGAAAGAAGAAAAATGGCAGAATTCCTACTCTCATGTTTCATTTTTCCTATATAGCTACAAAATAGTTTCTAGACTCAACTGCGACCAGTAAAAGGGATCCTACAGGCAGACAGGCTCTGATACCATTTGGCGCACCCGGACTTCTAGAGGATACTCGCAGTTCCGTTGAACAGTAGTGGATTGGATTACGGGGCTTACCGGCACCCGCATCTCTTACGAGTAGGCCAACACGCGTATGTGTGACAACCAACCCCTATCTGTTCATCGTCTACGTAAACCATCCCATAGAAATCAGGATACTACCATTGACGTACTTCATACCATACACACATGGTACGTCAACGGCGTTGAACAAAATGATAACACAACAGATCTCTAGGACACAAAAGATGGAAATAAGTTGCAAATAGCTCTCACTAGAGCAGAGATAGCAAATACAATCATCCAGAGGACACATGTCCCAACATATCACCATTACATCTCAGCGGAAGCATTCAAAGAGTCTGAGTACAGACAAATCCAAATAGGCTTAAGAAGCCGGGAATGAAAAGAAAACGGAGCCCATCGACGATGTCTCGGATCCTGCCCGGGTCCGCTACCTACTCGTCGGCAGCCTCGTCAAACTCCACGTAGTAGCCGTCACGGGGATCCTCGTAAGCGTAGTCTGCGGAAACCACAGCCCCAAAGGGGTCAGTACATAAACGTACTGGCAAGCAAGACTCACAATTCACCAAAGTGTAACCCATCAACACCAAGCACAGATGCCTTGGGTTCAACGGAAGAAAGGGGAGTATAAAAGATGCTGCAACTGGCTGCACTAACCAACTACAGAACATACTACAACTTCCGGCTAACAGAAGGAAGATAAGATAGCGTATCGTAACCATCTATAGCTAACCACCAAACAAACCCATCCTGGACCTCGCCCCTTATCCAAAGAAGCAATCCGAGGATAACTCACACAGTTGGATTAATGATGGATCAAGTTATTGTGTCAATAAAGCTGTTACTAGTAAAGTTATCATTAGTTAGGTGTAAGTTGTTCTGAGTACTTGTTAGCCAGTACTTTCACCAAGTTAACCATAACCGCGGAAAACACGGCTTCTCGAGAAGATTTATCCCTGCAGGGGTGCACCAATTTGGCCGTACACGTAAGAATACCCCGCCAGGATGGAAATGCACTTCCACCAAGCGCGGCACTCAACACAACTCAACTCTTCTTCGCATCAAGCCCGAAGCACCACGTGATGTGCGTGCGCGGCTAATCGAGCCCCACGAAGAAAAGGGGACCCTCATAGCACTGGAAGACCACGCCACCCTAGATGCCGACTACAAAAGTTCCACCCTGGCCTCGGGTTCGTACCTGCATATGAGTGCATCAAATGGAAAGCCCGAACTAAGTGTGGCGATTTGGACGAGATGCGAATCGAATCAAATTGAGGGGGGGGCCATACACGCCTCCCACATGCGGATAGTGCGCTCATCATGGATCAGTAGACAAGACCCTTTTCCTAATTAGGGTCGACACTAGCAGGCCTCAAAACCACGCCGGGCCTCCTACCGGTGCCTTATCATCAAATTATTATTACCTCAAGCTTAACAGGTTGTTGTTTAACATCGAGCCCCAGAACATAATAGAAATATGATAACAGAAAGTAACTGGTAACAGACTCGAGAAAAAACAACCCTAAGCATGCTAGTAAGACACGGGCCCAAGCAACGGGGTTATAGGAGTGGAGGTGAGGCAATGTCAGGGTTCAGGGTATCATGTGATAGGTTCGTTACAGAAACAACTATTCATAGGGCTAGCAGAAAATAGACAACGGAAGGTATCGGTAACCAATGTTGAAAGGAACACAGTGGTTCATGTGAGTGATAACTTGCCTGTAAACTCAGCAGCCTGGTACTGAGCTAGATCCTCAGAAGGGGTGTCGTAAGTATCGTCTGTCTCAACGTCGTCGTCTATCCGAGAAGAAGCAAACAAACAATGCAGAAAGATAAACAATCAATATCATGGCATAATGCACAATCATGGGATGATGCATGTCAAGTTAAGGGATGCATCAAAATAAACTAGTTGCCATGGTAGCACAATTTAAATGGACACATATGCAATTTTGAGTTTCATATGAAATGCCCATGAATTATGGTTGGAATATTTGTTTTACAACTAACCAACAGGTGAAAGTGGTTTAGTATGATGCATGGATGAAGAAAACAACAAAATAACAACAATAGAATCAATTGGAAATAAGGTTTACCAATTTAGAAATTTATTTATTAAGTTAGGGAATTTGTTGGTTACTTAAAGGTGACACACAAACATTTGTTGTTTTCATCAATTCAAATTGTTCAAAACAGATAGCAAAATTCATATTTTAAAAGAACACACAATTTTAGGTGGATTACATGTTTCAAATATTGAAAAAGGAATTAGGATGAATTTATTATGAATTAAACAAGTTAAACAAGATTTAATTGAGTTTAATTCAATTTTGAATTTTATTTGAATTTTTATTTGTTCAAAACATTAATTCAAATTCATATTTGAAAAGTTTATGTTTTTCTGGTTTGAAAACATATTTTACATGTTCAAAAATAATTTAATTGGAGCAAGTTATGAATTTAGCAAATTTAAATGATTTAAACAAGGTTTAAATTATTTAAGCAATTTTAATTATTCAAAACATGAAACAAAATTTATATTTGGATAGGTGGTTTGAAATAGCATGGAAAACATATTTTATTTGCATTATTTGGATTAAGTATGAATTAATTATGCAATTATTCAAATTACAAATGAATTGTTTGAATTCAAATTTGGAATGCACTTAAGATATTCAAAACAGAAAACAAAAGTTATAAACAGGTAGAGAATTAAATTTGGTGCAGTGTACATATTTTATTTTTGTTATTTGGAATTATAAAATAAAAGTTATTAGCTTTTTAGTTTCAGGGACCATTCTGCAATTAAAAGGACTTGTTTTTGAAACAGAAAAGGTTGAAATTCATTTTATACCGCACAGATAGCTACCCAGGGCACTGCCAATGGGCCCTGGGCCAGCGTGGCATGCATGCGTGATAGCAGTGCCACACAGCAGCTGATAGAGGGGGCACCCTGTCAGCGCGCTGCGCAAAAATAGTGGGATAAATCCCGCGGAAGCCAGGGTTCGAACCCGTGCCCCGTTGCGCGCTCGCTAGCACTGTAACCAGTGCGCTGCTCGAATGTTTCTGTCAGGTAAGGGGCTGCAGCTAGGTTGAGGTTCAGATTCGCGTAACTGAATTTTTTTGTTAACTGAACGAACACTTGCTGAACTCCGTCAGAGAGGAAACGCCGGCGGCGATCACCGTGGACAGCGTGTTCGTGCTGCTGCTGCGCTTGCGTGTGGGCTGCGGATGCGTGCGCGCGTGCCAGTGCTTGCGATCAGAGAGGACAGAGAGGGGTTGGAGGTGTGCTCACTGCCGATGTCGTCGTCGCCGCGGCTCGGGGCAGTGCGGCGGCCGGAGATGTCGAGGACGGCGGCGTCGACGTGCGCGTTCCCAGCAACCGAGAAGATGTCGAGGACGTCGAGGGAAGTACGGGGGCTTGGTTCCCGTGACTATCCAGAGGGGAGGAGGAGCGTAACGCCGGCGATCATCGTGGTTTCAGAGAAGGTGGCTACGGTGAGGTGGGGTTCAGAGAGAAATGGCGCCGGGGAGAGAGAGAAATCAGCGGCGGCGCGAGGGGACAGGGGAGCCTAGGGTTAGGGCTAGCCCTCGGGGGGACTAGGGTGGTTAAATAGGGCGCAGGGGCTCACCGTGGCCGTCTGCTCGCGGCGGCGGCGACGTGGCATAGCCCGATGCCTCGCCGTACAGATGGAAGAAAAAAGGGGGCGCGGGCGAATCTGTATCGGGCCGAGGGGGAGGAGAAAAAGGGCCGGGCCACGCTGCTGCTCCCCTCTGCGCGCGCGTTTCTTTTTTTTTTAATTTTTCTCCTCTGTTTTTTTTTTGCAGAAAATGGAATAGGAAGAAAAATGAGGGTTTTAGAGTTAGGAAAATTTTAGAAAAATTTGGGTGAGCTATTTAGGTTATCAACAACCACTTGTCAACTTTGGTTTTTCAAAAGTTCAAATTTAAATTACTGTTTGTGATTTAATTCAAACTTGAAAGAATTTGCTTATTAAGTGATTATTATTAAAAACAACATTTTTAATAGGGTGAACCCTATTGTTTAATTAGCAACAAATGAGTAGCATGGTTTTGGTAATTTTTATAATTTCAAATTGGGGTGATGTTTACAATTGAATTTGAAATAACACTTGAATTAAGTTTGGATTTATTGAATTATTAAAAGCCATCATTTTAATGGTTTGAACCTTATGGTTTAATGGAACAAAAATGGTTGTTTTGATTGAACTTTTTAGTTGGAAAAAATTGTAACATAACAAGTATGAAACAGAGCATTTGAAATTGTTTGAAATTGAAATAGAAAACAACTGAAAACAGATGCAACCAAAAGGAAAACAGATGCAAAACAAATGCAAACAATTCAATGAGTATGATGACATGATGCAAGACTTTAATTAAACAAGAATCAAACATTCTAAATGGAAGTTTTCATACTTGGGATGTTACACTTCCGTTGCCCACCCGCAAACCAATGGACAAGTCGAGAGATCCAACGGCTTAGTTTCGGCTGGCATCAAGAAACGCCTACTCGATCGTCTACACCCCGCCGCAGGACATTGGGCGGACGAATTACCCTCCGTCCTATGGAGCCTCCGCACAACTCCCAACCGATCTACAAAATACACGCCATTTTTCATGGTATACGGGGCAGAAGCAGTCCTCCCCGAGGACGTTCGATTCAGCGCCCCACGAGTTGTGGCCTACAGCGAAGAAACCTCTAACAGGGCACTCGCGGAAGATATGGATGCACTCGACGAAATGCGGGACATCGCACTCGCCAGATCCGCAGTATATCAGCAATCCCTGCGAAACTATCATAGTCGCCGCATACGCCACAGAGCATTCGCGGTTGGAGACCTAGTGCTGCGACTCAAGCAGAAGGAAGGACATAAGCTCGAACCACCCTGGGAAGGACCCTTCATCATACACGAATTAATCCCAGGCGGGGCTTACAGATTGAAGAATCCATCGACTGGAGGAATCTATTCCAATCCTTGGAATATTGCGCACCTCCGCAAATTCTATCCCTAGGTTTACTTGTTGTCACAACAAATAAGGCTATGCTAGCCACTCTTGTAGCTCGAATACATGGCTTCTCAGTCATCGCAATAAAAACATGGTTTCTCCATCATATTCATTCGCAACTTCCTATTTTTACGCGCTCAAAGGTTACAGGAACACACCCCATAAATACACGGGGGCTACGCCTACGACTAAGCATTACAGGAAAAAAAGCATACATACAAGGTTATACACCTTACAACAGTTTTACAAACTATACAAGGATACAGGATATGCATCCGACAATCAATCAAAGCGCTGAGCATTCTCAGTCGCCAAAACTCTATCTACCTCCTGAGAGGACAATCGGATGATTTTCTCCGCTGCAGGGCGAACAGCATCATAGAAGGGGGAAATATCATCGATTGGATCATCTGGGAGCCTAGCTACGGAGTTAAAATCTAGTTCTGGATACCATATTCGGACAAAGGATAGAGCTACAACCGCGCCGCATGTCATTTGATTGCGCACACACGCGCGAACCTCTCCTTCACGTCCATACAATCTGAGAAGATAGCTCCAGTCTTCAGGACCCCTTTCGAGTGGGTAGAAAGCAGCGTTCATCGCAATCAGGACCTCGTGAAAAGAACTCACGAGAATTCTCGCTTCAGAACACGGAACTTCAAGGTGGTCATCACAAATCCTCGACTGCGATCAGACCAGAAGTTACTCGCATGAGGATTTGAGCTACCAGCCCCCTGAACTATATGGTTTTCAACCCACTGCTTTTCTTCCCTGTCATCAGGTCTGACAACTGAAGAGAAAAGCATGCTTAATCAGCTAAGGAAACAAAGCAAAAAAGAAGACAGGGGGGCTGTATTACTTACACAGCAAATCCCTCGCAACCAGCGATAATTCATCCATCAGGAACTGCTCACGTTCAGCCGCTAGTTTTTGCTTGGACTTCGCCACATCGGCTATACCGCGCAAAGCTTTAAGCTGACGCTCACCCTCCCGAACCTTATCACGAGACCAGCATACGTGCCAACCGCGGCAACAAGGGGATTTACTGGAGTAGCATGTCCACTCGAAGATTCTGCAACTACCCCGGTAGCCTGGAAGAATACAAGGAAAGAAGTAAGAAGCCCTACTCGAAATATTTCTAGTCGCACATCTGACAAAAGTGCTCGGGGGCTACTCCCATCGGGAGAAAATACACAAGCTGAGGGAGGCAATTTCCAGAACGAACACTTCAATTAAAGACGATGAAAATACGGGAATACATCCCAAGGTTCATTACATTCACGAAGGAAAAGGAAAAAGAACAAAACTAAGAAACTACAGTGGTGCTCCCACTAGTGGCAGTCGCCCCTCCTTTCAGTCAAGCAAATAGCTCAGACAGCTTCCGAGCAAGAATGGTGGCCTGCTCGCTAAAACGAGAGAGCCGTACCTTTTTGCCCGTCGAGGGGTCGACTGGAAGAGCTGAGTAAGCCTCCTCCAAGCCATTGACTCCGTGCGCCAGCGCGAACTGAATCGCAGTCTTCGCACCAGATTCCGACTGGGCTACTGCGTAAGCATCCAGGAGATTGCTCTCCGAGAAGATCTTTAGCAGGCCGTCTAGTGCGGATGGAGGAGCAGCATTGGCGAGGAAGCGACTGTGCAATTGCGACAACACTTGGGTGGCATCACAAATCAAGGAGCACACTCCTCTTGAGTTGAGCAAGCGTGTCGGTTAACACATCTACTCGTTGGATCCCAGGGATCTCCAAAGGAACATCCAGAAGACCTGCAAACGAAAAGAATGTCAAAATTTCGCAAGTTCACCAAGACAAAAGATACAATTGCGAGAGCCTAAGCCACTTACCCGCGAAACGCTCAGCAAGGGGACGGAGGAATGTGACAAGGTCAGAATCGGCCTTATTGCCAGCTTCCTGTTGATCCTTCAAAGCTTTTCTCGCATCCGCGAGTTGCCTGTCAAGATCCTCTGACAGTATGCGGGAGGCCTCCAGCTCTTGTCGAACAGCTGCCAAATTAGCTTCCTGAGTGGTTGCCCGCTCAGAGAGTTTGACTCTCTCGGACTCCGAATGTTCGAGTTGAGCTGCGCAATGAACATTTGTTAAACATCAAGAATGGAGACGACAACAGAAACGAAAGAAGACAATGAGATTTACTCTTAAGGAGCTCGTTCTCGGTGTGGAATCGACTACAGTGTGACTGAAGCCTTTCGCACTCCGATTCGGCAAGAACAACGCGGCGACCGATCGCCGCAAGCGAGTCAACAAGCGACTGCAAAAGTACAGAATTAGAAGATATAAATTAGAGCCTGTACCCGATTGAATTCAATCGACTACAGCCTCGGGGGCTACTCCCATCGGGAGCACTGTCGTGCACCCGATAGAAATCAAGACGAAGAAAATAGAGCAAGATTTTGAGCCTGTAGCCGATCGCAAGCGATCGACTACAGCCTCGGGGGCTACTCCCATCGGGAGCACTGTCGTGCACCCGATACAAATCCGAAGACAAACTACAAAGCTTACCTGGCCCGTGGCGCGGGAGAGAGGATCTGCGGAGCTGTCCGTCGCTTCTTTCGAAGCTGAAGTCCTGGCGGCAAAGCTAGGAGCTTCACGTTCCGCAGTCGCCGCATTGGGGGCTGCGCTAGGAGAATTCTGGACGGTACCAGCATTGGGAGCTCCACCCGCAGTTCCTGTTTTGTTCCTCTTTTCGGGAGGAACACAAGAAGCGTACCTGCGAGGGCTGATGGCCTGCACACTGCGGCAAAAAAGAACAAGGAATCAAACATCAAGCGCAGAAGAAAGAACGTTCGACTAAGAACGAGGAAAATAACTTACTCGTCATCTTCATCTTCATCCAGCAAATCCGCGTTCCAGGCGGTCGCGATTACTGGGAATGAAGGCGAAGGGGCGAGGGAGCGAAGTGGAGTCGCGGAGATAGGGGCCTTCCCGGGCGATTCCTCCAAGGAATTATCCTTGGAGGTAGCCTCGTTATCGTCCTCTACCCGACGACGCTTGCAACGACGTAGGCCGCCATTCGAGCCCTCCGCGTCATCCGAAGAATCGTCCTCGGAGCTCGAGGAAGCATCGGCTACACTGGTATCGGCTAAGCCGTCTAGGTGACTCGCCAATAACTCTGAGGCGTCTTCTCCCACAACTGGCGGGTAGCAGTTCGCCACCGCTAAGCTCTACAAAGACGGAAGAGGGAGGCAAGAAAACATTCAGTCGACCAAAGACTCAAAGCAAAGAAGAAGATAATGACGAGTGGAAAGGATAAAGCTAACCTCGGCTGGTGGGGGTTTTGAAGCGTCGAAGGCTTCGACTGAGCAGTCGGGGAACTTCTCCCCAACCTTCAAGCTGGTGACAGGCCCGATTTTCTTCTCGAACTCAGCGTTCGAAAGTTCCTCGCGGCTCACTCGGCTAGGATCTTCAGCACCTTGGTATTCCCACATGGTGGAAGGCCTTTGCTGCAGCGGCTGGATCCTGCGCTTCAGAAAAATACTCGCCAGGTGCAGCCCGTTGAGTACCACTCCGGCGGTTTGATCCCGGAGAGCGGACACTCTTGCGAGTAGGGGCGTGATGACCTGGGTTTCTTCGGCTCACAGCTTGTGCGCCCAGGACTTCCGCCTCTTCAAAACAGCGAACGGGTGGAACTCCACGAGCCCACCCGAGCTGTTGTCGATGACGTAGAACCACTTCTTCCGCCAGCCTTGGGCGGAGTCGACGAAGTGCATGTTGAAGTAGCTGCTCTCCAGTCGCGCCTGGATCCCGAAGCCGCCTGTGCGCAGCGGCTCGCCAGGCTCGGAGTCCACCCGCGATTTCTCGCGGAAGATGCGAACTTTGAAGAGGGCCTTCCACAGCGCCCAATGAGGGCGAATGCCAAGAAAGTATTCGCAGAACACGATGAAGCACGAAATGTGCTGCACCGCATTCGGAGGAAGATCATGAAGCTGTATGCCATAGACATACAGCAACCCGAGGAGAAAAGGATGGAGAGGGAAAGAAAGACCCCGAGACACGTGGTCCGCAAAGACCACGCGCTCGTTCGATTGCGGGTTTGGTACCTCTTCTTTCTTCCCGAGGCGCACCCGCTTCTCAGATTCAGCAGGCAGCAGCCCCTCCCGCTGCATCTCCTTGATGCTCTTCGCGGTGGTATTGGGGGAGCGCCAGTCGCCGGCCCGAGGTGCCGGTTGCGCGGAAACGTCTCCGGATGCGGAAGCGGCAGCACCACGTCTTTTGCCTCCGGCCATGGCTAGCAGTGTGAGCTCGAGCGCAAGGAAGAAGATGAGCACGAGGAAGAAGATGGTTGAAGGCAAAGGCTGGGAAAATTTTACCGCAGCGCTAAGTCCCGTATTTATACACGAAGACGGTCAATCTCAGCCACTCGATGTGCTACGTGGCATGTATCGCAGCCACCACGTGTGAAGATGAAACGAAGGGGCGGTGAACGCTGTTCCGTGCCACGATCTTAACAGAAGATCGTGCGCATTTACTGCGCAGTTCGCGTAAAAAACGGAGGCGGCGTCTCGTTTCCCGGTCAAAAAGCTGACTAGGCGGGCCAGCCCATCTGCTACCACTCCGTCACGTCCCATCGGGAGGAGAAGAGTGCGCCATGACGTCATGGCACGCATCATCAAATTCAAGAACTTTCGAATGGACAATTCAAACACGAAAATAGCTTCGTATGAAATTTCTTCGACTAAAGGCAATTCCTTTACGGATAAGTCATGAAGCAAGACCTCTTTTAAACAAGAGAATCAACCTATACACGAAAATTCTTTCGTATAGGCGCAACAGTCCTAACATGAAAACTCTTTCATACGGGCACGACTATCTACAGTACGAAAACTCTTTCGACTGAGTCTTAAACAATCATTCGGGTAGAAAGAACCTACCTCCATTCACGCATGATATTTCTACATCATAAAAACCTGGATTGTTTAGCCGACTAGGCACATCCGGATGCCATATTCTTCGAATATGAAGGTAAGACCCAAAAAGATCTTTCTTAAGGGCCTGGAATCGCACTCGAAAGCTGCGTCCTCCGGTACAGTTCCGTGTCAACAACACGAAGAAAAATCCTAGCGGACGCGCCGGGTACCCTCATAGGTTAAGTTCGACTCGATAAGTCCACAACAGCCCAGTCGCAACAATCACCTTATCGGGTTCGAGTCGGAGGTCTCGAATCCGTGTAGGCCAGGAATGTTTTTGCCCTAGTCGCAATTAATTGGCCCTGATCTCTCGGGAGAGCCAAGCTACTGTGCCGCATCCTTCTGCAAATAAAGCCGCAATTACAGGCACCTAAGTCGCTCGACACTCGAGCATAAGGACTCATTGCACAGGGAACACACCCTTCGAAACAGTAGGCAGCCAAGTTGTTTATTCAAGAGGAAAAGCCAGGCCAAAAAGGTTTGACCGTCTACTCGACTGGAAAATTCCCACTCGAGAAAACGCTCGGGGGCTACTGACGAAGATATGGATTCTGGATCCTGCGGATAAGGACACCCCCTCTCAGGCCCAAGGTGAAGGCCCAAGAAGAGGAGCCCTTGGAGTACTCCAGAAGGCCCACGTGAAGCCCATCCGCACTAAACTTGCGGGTTAAGTTAGAAAACATGTAACCGACCTAGCTAGGGTTGGAGTCCTCTCCGGGTAGAACTCGAGACCTGGCCACCTATATAAAGCCAGGAGAGCCCCCGAGAGAGGACCAAGCAACACCGCACGACCAAAAGCCTTGAACTCGAGACCTACTCTCGATTCGAGCACAACCTTTGTAACCGATCTAATCTTCAATACAGATCGACAAGAGGGAGGATTAAGGGTTTTACCTCTACGAGGGCCCCGAACCTGGGTAAATCTCGCCCCCTGTCTAGCCGACGATTCCACCAGCGCTCATGGGTTCTCCTAATCGAAACCCGATAGGTTCATCGAAGGGATTTGTTGAGTCAGGGATTCGACACCAGGGCTTTTCAAAAGTCCAAGATTGCTAAATTTGGCCTCATTGATCAAAAGATATGATAGATCTAAGATGCAGGGACTAAACTGTAAAATTGTTTTTCTATTTTTATTCGAAATTAAATTCCAGAGACTGTTGGGCCGAAAATGGCTTATCTGTCGCACAGGGCGATGGACAGGAATTGGGCTTGGGCTGTTTACGCGCAGCGCCGGGCGACAAATAGATTACTTAACGCTCGACTGACTTGGCTTGATCTGATTGGCCGATACCTGTTCGAGTAAGTGGTCTAACGGTGGCCTCACGATCTAGATCCTACGGTGCGGAATGGATCTAGGGGATAGGTTGCTCACCGGACGGCGGGGCTGGCCGGAAATGGCCGTTGCGGTGGCCGGCGGGGCGGAAGTTGACGGCGGCGGTGATCCAGGAGGTTCCGGGCACAACGAAGGGGTCCAAGAGGGGCAGTTCGACACGGCGAACTCGACAACATCCTCGGCGATAGTTGGAGTTGCCTAAGGTGGTGGCGCGGTGAAGACCCGAGGCAGCCGTGGTGGTTCCGACTCCGGCGAGCTCGGTCTCCCCGCTATGCTGCAGAAAACATGGGATACTCGACATAAGGATTTGGACACGGACAAGGGGAAGAGAACGGAGGTGGTCGTGTGATCGGGGACTTACTCTCCTCGCCGGAATCAAACAAAGACGGCGGCGGCAGTGTGCAACTCCGGCGAGCAATACCGAGCAGCCTCTCGGTGCTCTCGGGCTAGGGTTTGGGGAAAAGGACGAGGGGCTCGGGGTCCTCTTATAGATGCAGAGAGGGGAGGGGACCACGGCCTTAATGGCCTTGATTTGATGGCGCAAATTTCGGCTGAAACGGTCGTGGCCTTCCTTCCGTGAGGAAGAAGAAGGATGACGTCAGGCGTGACGTCATCGATAATTTTCTTTTATTTCTGTTTATTTGATTTAATTATATCTTTTGTTTTTTAAATCCAATTAACATGAAACAAATTTCTAAATTCTTAAAACTTCCAATGCTTTCCAATAATATCATTTTTGAAAACAATTCAACATATTTTTATTTTTGAAATTTTGGAAATTTGAATAATTCTTTAATAGTCACTTAATGTGATTTTTAATTCAAAAATTTATAAAGCATGGTTATTGGTCAATTAAAATTTTAGTGAAATTCTAAATGTTGAAAACATATTTTTGAAGTCATTTCATCTTGTTTTCACAAATTTATATTTTGGAAAATAATAACACACTAATAACACTTTAAAGCCATTTTAAAATTTAGAAAATAATAAATTTATGTTATTGTCTAAATAAAATTTTAGAGACATTTTACATGTCATATATTATCTTTGGAGAGTCATTTTTAAACCATTTTCACATTTTATAATTTTAGGATATGAAGGATTTACTAATAGTAACTTTATGTTATTTAATTAGTTCATATCAATTAATTAATATTGTTGATCAATAAATTTTAGAATAACACCACATGTCATGATATTGTTTTCCAAAACCCTCTTTTATGTTATTATCAAGCAATGCATTTTATTTTCACACCTTTATGTTTAAAACTTGGAATAACAACTAAAAGTTATTATTAACAATTTTATTCTCATCAAATACCTTTGAGGCTTAGAACTTTATTAAGGGTTATAAATCTTTCATTTTTGTTGCCATAAAATATCTTCAAAGTAATATTGGAGTTGTACACATTTTAGGTAAAGGTTTCTTAATAAAAATATATTCCCTTTATATAATGAAACTTATTTTTAATTAAGGTTTTTTGGAACATGGGCATAACTAGATTGGTTATTTCAATTTCATTGAAATATCTATTGTTTTCTTTTGTTTCTTGCATCTCATTTGGTTTTTGGTGACTTACTAAACATGTAAACAAAAAGTTTCAAATTTTTGTGATTTTTGCATTTTCCAAAAATCAGGGATGTTACAGACTACCACCCTTAAAAGAAATCTCGTCCCGATATTTGGGAAGGTTAGAAAGAAAGATTGGGTAACTGGGTTCCAGAACAAACTTGGTGGCTACCACCCTTAAAAGAAACTTTTGTGGGTAGTCTATTTTCATTAGATTGGAGTGTAGATTGATTTGAGATTGGCTTGAGTAGAATTTTCCTTCGCGGTAGAGCTGTAGAACAACATAGGTATGTTGAACTACCTTTGACACTGAGGGGTCACTCTTTGGGTCAATCAAAAGCCTTTGGTTCACTTTCAAATTGGTCTTTTGATATCCTTGACAATCTTCCACCTTCTTGTTGTCATCCTTGAAGGCAAACGTCATGCTATTTCTAAACAAACTCTCATGTAACACAAACTGGGTAGTTGTGTTTCTTCATTACTTCTTCTCTTGGTGTAGTTGGCTCTGAAATCTTCATAGCTCATGCAACTTGGGGTTCACTTGTCTTTCTTCACTTGTTGATTGGCTTGATGCTCCTTATGAGGTAGTTGGCATTGATCATGGATGTGATTGTTCCTTCACACAGAAGAAGGAAATTTGATACTAGCATTCCTCAAATGGGATGGCTTGTGTATCAACAGGGTAAAGGTTGTATGATTCCAAATGGTTCTCACTATGGTTGGTGAATGAGTATTGTGTTGGGTTTGGTCTAGTAGGGATGAGTAGAGATTTAGAAAGATGGCCGAGGAAGGTTCTTATCCAAATTAGCAGATCAAGGAAACTCATCTTACAAACAACACATAACAAACATATAGCAACACATTCATCACACCAAACAACATAGTTTTAGGAAAACATCTAGTATTGTCATACCACACTCATTGGTATGAGCAATACACTAACACGTTAACGTTGTTCAAACAAAGGAACTAGATTGGTGGTCTCATCTATATCTTCTTGAGCTTTTCTTCATATTCTTCTCTCCATGTCTTGAGGTGTTCTTGATTGTTGGGAAGTCTATGTTTTTCTTCAAATTCTTCAAAAATCTTGAGTGTAGGTCTTCATGTGGTGAAAATACTTCTTGCACTTCTTGGTATGGTCATCAACATTCCTATCTTGATGGTATTGAAGAGGTAGGTCATCTAGAAAATTTTGAAGGTGAATAATAGAGGAGATGATATGAGAAGAATCAAGATGATTGTTTTGTTTCTAGACAGTTTGAACATAGAAAGTCTTCAATCCTAGGGTGATCAATGGGTTATTAACAACTTGTTGCAAATTGGATATTCACTATAGTGGGAGATACTGGCACCCGCAAGCCAATCAGGGAACGGTCTCGTGTCCGTGGACCCGTAAAGTTGTCCGGGCCGCTTCATCTCACTATGCCGCTAGGATCCAAAATACTCTAAGGAGATAATAACATGATCAAAAATGGCTTCCAAACCTAAGGGTCTCGAATCCTACAGGCAACACAATGCTCCGATACCATTTTGTAGCGTACCCACATTTAAATAATGTAAGGACACCTGTGTTATTGTGCTAGTCCCTAGATCATTTGCTAGCACCACAGTACAAAATGAAATATCATGCAAATGCATCAAATTCTATTACATCGCATGATCCAGTCTTTACAAAATAGGATTACAACTTGCATAGTCTTAGAAGACTAGCAGAAAAGAAAGAAATACAGCGGAAAACATAGCACAACATTGAGCCCATCTTCTTCATGTGCCACAGGCAAAACATGTTGGCGATAGTCTCGAGATCCTAAACGAAATCCTCACTCGTCTTCAGAAACATCTGCAATATGGAATATGCATCCACAAGGGAGTCAATACAATTTAATGTATTGGCAAGTAACACTATGGTGGATATAAATGGCAAGACTAATACTACATGCTCATTTGGCTGAGTGGAGTTTTGGCTAAGTTTGCATAAAGCAAGTTTTCTCCTATCACTTTTGTAAAACAAACTTTTCTTTTCAAAGGGGTGGCAACATTGGATTAAGATCCAAGCACCACAACTACTGTTCACTTGGTCAAAATTTTACTTATTGAAAATGGTGATGTGATTCTTCCGTCCTTCCTTGTCCAGCTGCTCATAGTTGTCCATAACCGGGGACACGGCTAAGATCTTAGTTTGTTGACCCTGCAGAGCTTGTGCACTTTCACCTTCAGACTCAACTCAACCCAAACATCCTATACACCATGAGTGCATTAAGGAAAGGAGAAGAATCGAGACAAGATCTTTCAGAAGCAAGAATCCAACCCAATGGCAAGACCCGTTCCACCTATAATTATGCTACATCTGCTTGTCAAGCCCGGGCTGAACCCTCGCAACTTAGTTGATCAAGACAGAGCCCATATGACTAAAGGCTGCACTGGAAGCAATCTAAACTTGGGGAACATCATAATCACTTTGTTCCTGGGTGGCATTCCTTCAAGTGAACAACCCCTCGGGGAGACACTCAACTATCAACAGCCAAACAACCAAATCCACCCAGGTGGTTCATTGAAGTTGTTACTTAGAATTTTTCCACAACATCAAGTAAAAATAATTTGTCACATTGCATAGCATCTATCAAGTTCTAAGGCTATAAATAACAAGGATAAAAGAGATGGCTACAGACTACTAGGATAATAGCATAGCAAAATATAACTTAGTAAAATTTCCTATCAATGCATACTACTCAAAATCAACTAATGCATATAGAAAATAATGGGTAGTTGAATGATGTGTTACTTGCCTTGTTGAAGTTGGTGAAGATATCACACTCTCTTCACAAAAGATCGTTGCTCTCCGTACAATCTATTCATTGACAACACAAAACCAAATAAACAAGCATCCTAACAAACAAACATACAAGTGTAGAGATCATACAAAGCAATAACATATCCAAAGGGGTTTAATCTAGTTGGTTAGGACAAGGTCTAGGTTTGAGTTTTGAAAGATTCATTCCATAATGGTTCAATACATTGTTAAGGAGTTTCCAAGGGTTTACTTGAAAAGGACTAGGTTGAGCTTGATGTGATCTAACTTTATTATAACCATACTTGTCGAGGAAGTTCCAAGAGTTCACTAAGAATAAACATATTACTTCTTCAACTAAAGTAATACATGCAAACACTTGGTCATATTCACCTTCAAAAAATATTTGAGTGACTATGTTAGTACTTTCCATTGTGGTTAGGGTAGGTCTACTAACTTCATCATCAAAGGGAAAATATTACTAAGTCTTGGGTTTACCATTTGGGTCAATGGTTGGACAAAAATAACTTGTTAGTCTTCAACTTGTATGGATTGCTTCTAGACCTCATGTGATTGCCTTCTTGAAGATCATTTTCATGCTTCTATTGTAGTCTTGTTCCTTGGATGGATTCTTCTCTTGGTCTTGATAAATTCTTCATGGCTTTGAATTCACTAATTGGTTTGGGTATGGGATGGACACAAATACCACTAAGTCAATTGGAAAGAATATAAGAAGAAAGATAGAAAGAGAAAGGGAGATGTTTTCTTCTGAATTCTTCACACTTGTACTTCTTGAGTTGCCTCTAGTTGTTGTGGAGTCTAAGTCTTCTCTTCAAAACTTCTTCATTGATATTCCTTGCAGCTCTTCATGTTGCCCCCAGGTTGAAAGTGAAGAACCTTCTATTTCTTGAGTCTTGTTTTCCATTTGCTAACTTGATGGATTCTTGAAGCATGAATAGGGGGGTGGAGAAGTAGATAGAAAACTAAATTTCACTACTTGGTACTATATGTGATTGACACATTCTAAGGACTTGGCTTGGCCCCAAATAGTCATAACATCAAGGGATAGATGATGAAAATAATTCCTAAGACATGGTAAAGATGGATGAATCACTAGGTTGGGTTTTTGGTCAAAAACACATGGCCATGGTCCAAGGATGTCCAAAATGTTTGGGCAAGGTTTTTTTGGTCCAAGGTTGGCAAATGGAACAATTTTGCAAAAGGAACTATATTGAAAATATTTATAGAAATTAATCTATGTCAAAAAAAATACTCAAATAGACAACTAAATTCTAAATTCAATTTTAATTTGTTCAAATATTATTTTGGGATAGAGGATATGAAAGTACACATCCTAAGGTTTCCAAATATATTTTATTTACAATTTTTGGATTTGTAGAATTTGAATTATGCCAAATTTCCTCAAACAAGCATATTTGAATTTGAACAGATTTAAGTTTGTCAAATTTGAATTTGGCCAGTGCCAAAAGATTCTATATGTCCAGGGCTTTTCAAAAAGTCCAAGATTGCTAAATTTGGCCTCATGGATCAAAAGATATGATAGATCTAAGATGCAGGGACTAAACTGTAAAATTGTTTTTCTATTTTTATTCGAAATTAAATTCCAGAGACTGTTGGGCCGAAAATGGCTTATCTGTCGCGCAGGGCGATGGACAGGAATTGGGCTTGGGCTGTTTACGCGCAGCGCCGGGCGACAAATAGATTACTTAACGCTCGACTGACTTGGCTTGATCTGATTGGCTGATACCTGTTCGAGTAAGTGGTCTAACGGTGGCCTCACGATCTAGATCCTACGGTGCGGAATGGATCTGGGGGATAGGTTGCTCACCGGACGGTGGGGCTGGCCGGAAATGGCCGTTGCGGTGGCCGGCGGGGCGGAAGTTGACGGCGACGGTGATCCAGGAGGTTCCGGGCACAACGAAGGGGTCCAGGAGGGGCAGTTCGACACGGCGAACTAGACAACGTCCTCGGCGATAGTTGGAGTTGCCTAAGGTGGTGGTGCGGTGAAGACCCGAGGCAGCCGTGGTGGTTCCGACTCCGGCGAGCTCGGTCTCCCCGCTATGCTGCAGAAAACACGGGATACTCGACATAAGGATTTCGACACGGACAAGGGGAAGAGAATGGAGGTGGTCGTGTGCTCGGGGACTTACTCTCCTCGCCGGAATCAAACAAAGACGGTGGCGGCAGTGTGCAACTCCGGCGAGCAATACCGAGCAGCCTCTCGGTGCTCTCGGGCTAGGGTTTGGGGGAAAAGGACGAGGGGCTCGGGGTCCTCTTATAGATGCAGAGAGGGGAGGGGAACACGGCCTTAATGGCCTTGATTTGATGGCGCAAATTTCGGCCGAAACGGCCGTGGCCTTCCTTCCGTGAGGAAGAAGAAGGATGACGTCAGGCGTGACGTCATCGATAATTTTCTTTTATTTTTGTTTATTTGATTTAATTATATCTTTTGTTTTTTAAATCCAATTAACATGAAACAAATTTCTAAATTCTTAAAACTTCCAATGCTTTCCAATAATATCATTTTTGAAAAGAATTCAACATATTTTTATTTTTGAAATTTTGGAAATTTGAATAATTCATTAAAAGTCACTTAATGTGATTTTTAATTCAAAAATTTATAAAGCATGGTTATTGGTCAATTAAAATTTTAGTGACATTCTAAATGTTGAAAACATATTTTTGAAGTCATTTCATCTTGTTTTCACAAATTTATATTTTGGAAAATAATAACACACTAATAACACTTTAAAGCCATTTTAAAATTTAGAAAATAATAAATTTATGTTATTGTCTAAATAAAATTTTAGAGACATTTTACATGTCATATATTATCTTTGGAGAGTCATTTTAAAACCATTTTCACATTTTATAATTTTAGGATATGAAGGATTTACTAATAGTAACTTTATGTTATTTAATTAGTTCATATCAATTAATTAATATTGTTGATCAATAAATTTTAGAATAACACCACATGTCATGATATTGTTTTCCAAAACCCTCTTTTATGTTATTATCAAGCAATGCATTTTATTTTCACACCTTTATGTTTAAAACTTGGAATAACAACTAAAAGTTATTATTAACAATTTTATTCTCATCAAATACCTTTGAGGCTTAGAACTTTATTAAGGGTTATAAATCTTTCATTTTTGTTGCCATAAAATATCTTCAAAGTAATATTGGAGTTGTACACATTTTAGGTAAAGGTTTCTTAATAAAAATATATTCCCTTTATATAATGAAACTTATTTTTAATTAAGGTTTTAGGAACATGGCATAACTAGATTGGTTATTTCAATTTCATTGAAATATGTATTGTTTTCTTTTGTTTCTTGCATCTCATTTGGTTTTTGGTGACTTACTAAACATGTAAACAAAAAGTTTCAAATTTTTGTGATTTTTGCATTTTCCAAAAATCAGGGATGTTACAGAAACAATGGAGGCCGTGGAGCTAGAGTAGAGAGGGGCCGAGGAGGATTTCAAGGCCGAGCCAATCACATGGGTGCAAGGCGTGTACCTCATATTGTTCCTCCTAAAAATAATAGGGAGGATGATGCTTTGGGTAAACCAAAATTCTCAATACCATCTTTCAGCTTTGATAACATGGATGTGGAGGAATATTTGCTATGGGAGCTCAAGATTGAAAAATTATGGCCTTTGCATGAGTACACTAAGGACAGAAAAATCAAATTGGCTTCTTCTGAGTTTGATGGCTATGATCTTCGTTGGTGGGATACTACTATGAGAAAAAGACAAGAAGATGGTGAATTACCCATTATCACTTGGGCTACTATGAGGAGAGTTATGAGGGACATATGTGTACCACCAAATTATATTCGTTCTCAATTTGATCAATTGCAACAATTGAGACATCGTTCTATGACTGTTGATGCTTATTATCAGGAGATGGAGTTGATCATGCAAAGGGCACGTGTGAGAGAGCAATTGGAGCAAACAATGCAACATTTCCTTTCAGGTTTGAATTACAAGATCAAGGGCATTGTTCGGCATCACCAATATCATGATATGCATGAGTTATTACACCATTCTAGAGAGGCCGAATCAAATATCACTGGGTTGTGGTGATCTCTCACAACTCACTCAAAACCAGCAAAGAAGTGCTTCACTTACTATTCCAAAGTGAATAGGATTGACTTACCAACAAGGATCAATGAAAAGTGTACCAAGTGTGAGAAAAGAATATCCAGGATATCAAGTGTCACAATGCTAAACAGGGTATTTGGTGGAGCTTGGTTGGCAATCCTAACAACACCAATAACAAGTCCTATTTGTTGTTTTCGAAACTCATGATTAATCTGTTAGTAACAAAATAATCAATGGGTTGTGGTGCTCTCTCACAACTCACTCAAAACCAGCAAGGAAGTGCTTCACTTACTGTTCCAAAGTGAATAGGATTGACTTACGAACAAGGATCAATGAAAAGTGTACCAAGTGTGAGAAGAGAATATCCAGGATATCAAGTGTCACAATGCTAAACAGGGTATTTGGTGGAGCTTGGTTGGGAATCCTAACAACACCAATAACAAGTCCTATTTGTTGTTTGTGATGATATAAAAATGACACCTAGGAAACACACACCAATATGAAGACAAATGTGGCTATGCAAATATATGATTGGAAATTTTGCAATGCTCTAGAAAGACACTAGCCAAGCTCAATGATAATCAGGCACAAGATTGCTCAATGGTGTGTCAAATATAGCAATGATGAAAACAGCTCCACAATGATATCAATTTATCTCAAGGCCCTTTTTGCTTTTTCTCAATTCTATTTTTCTCTTTTTCTATTGTCTGTTTTCTCTTTTTTTATACTTTCTACTGGCCGAATAACAACACAAGGAGCAAAAAAACAAGTGATAACACTGCAATGATCAATGTGACACAAATATATGAGAAAGAGCAGCCTGAAAACGAGAAATAAGATAGCTATTCTTTATGGACAAGGTACATATATGTTGCTGTAGAAAGGCTCGGGCTATGGCTCACAATGACCGGACTTGAAAACCTATAGAAAGTGTAAAAGAAAAATAAACCGAAAACTAACTACAGCTAATAGAAACATCCACGACAGCGATTTGCACGAATCCTGTGTCGTGGCCGTGCGGACTCAGAAGCACACGGTGAAAACAGCAGCGCGCACAGCGTTTTGGCGGGTGCGGATGTGGGGCGCAGCAGCCAGGCGTAACGCACGGAAGAAAATTGCGGGTGTGGCAGAGTTTTGTGGCGATTGCATGCCACGACAGCGTGCAGGGTACCGTATAGGCGCGCGCGTGTGGTAGCACTGATATGCGTTGGTGTGACCGATTCCGATCGGAACAAGGGCGCGGCAGGGGTGGTGCTTGCGGCAGCTATTTGGCACGTTTGTGTGCCGCGGCAGAGCTCGGAATCCGAGTGTGAGTAGGAGCTGGAGCACGCACGGTAAGAGACTCGCGTTACAAACGCGTGTGTTGGTAAAGGAAAACCGAGCGCGGCAGAGACACGGATCCGAGTGCATCTAAGGCTCGCGGCAGAGATTTGGTAAGAATTTGTGCCACGACAGGAACCAATCCCAACTCGAAATCAATAAGGAAATAGCACCCGATTGGGAATTTGATATGGGATTTTTTTGGTGGACTCTTTGGATGAACTCGAAGAACAACTAAACCCTAAACCTAGACCAAAATAACCATGACTCAAAAAAAAGATACACGAAATCAAACACAAACAGTAACTAAAACTCGACAATGGTGATGATCTAAGGTGATGGCATGGACTAGACCTAATATTTTTGTATGGCTTTTTCTGGATAGGAGTAAAAACAACTAAAACTAAGGATAACTTTGCTCACCGAGTAAACCTGTGAATCTGATACCAAGATGATATGGGGTGGCCCGATCTTCTCAATGAGCTTTCTCTCTCTTTTTGTGGTAATTTTCTGGATTTTGTGATAACTAGTGCTACACTAAGACCTCTCACTTGGATGACCCCTTTTGCCCATGCAACAATAATCAAGCCCTTTGGATATTCTCAACTACACACTCTTTCACAAGTAATCAGATATCACAAGTGGTCTTGTATCCCCTATTCCCAATGGAATAACAAGATATCACGCAACTTTGCAGGTAATACTTCAAGATGAATGCTTAGCAGTAATACAATCTAGAGGCTAGGGTTTCTTTGGTTTTAAACTTGTTCTCCCCTATCCCACACGCAGGTGGTAGCTATATATGAGGGGTTGGTGCCGCCACGAGGGGGCCTTGCGCAAGCAACAACTCCTCTTGGACTAGGACTCCTACTTGGACTCTAAGATGGGATACAAACCGACCACATTAAGGGATTCGGCCCAATATGACATACAAGCCATGACTAAATTAATTAGGACTTTTACTATGGCGCATTGGTCTTCTATAGGGGCGCCCTCCTCTTGTTTTCACTCTTGTACATTTGTTTTCACAACTTGCAATGTTGTTTTCACCATGGCACTTTTGTTTTCAACACTTGTAAACTTGTTTTCCATCATCTCCATGTTGTTTTCTAGCAAGTCTTGAGGTCTTCCTCCATCCCTGTTTGTGTTAACAATAACCCTTCTAATACATAATGCAATAGCTTAGGTAGTATAACATTCTTATAAACACAAACAATATTTATTAATAGGAAAGAATTCACCTTATAATAATCATTAGTGAGGCTCAATATTTCCTTCCAACTCAAGCATTTACATTCACCTTGGACCCCTATTATATCCTGATCACTAGGCAAATTGCTCAATTTTCTACTCAACTCCAACAAAGGGCTAATCAAGGGCATGATGATGATGATTGGGAGCTAGGCCGAGCCCATGCTCATAATGGACGTGGAGGATTTGCTGCTAGGAGGGTACAAGTTCATGATAATAATAGAGAACATGATGGTTTGGGAAAGCCTAAATTTTCTATTCCTCCTTTCACCTTTGATAATGATGATGTAGAAGAGTATTTGATGTGGGAGCTGAAAATTGAGAAGCTATGGAGATTGCATGATTACAATGAAAATAGGATAATTAAATTGGCTTCTTCTAGTTTTGATGGTTATGCTCTTTTGTGGTGGGATAATCTTACACAATTGAGGGCAGAAAATGGTGATCCAAAAATTGTTACTTGGGCTACTATGAAGCAACTCATGAGGAACAGATTTGTGCCAAAGAATTATGTGAGAACACTATATGATAAATTGTAGCAATTGAAGCAAGGTACATTGTCTGTTGATGCTTATTATAGTGAGATGGAGTTGATTATTTAGAGGGCCAAAGTGAGAGAGGAACCAGAACATACTATGCAACATTTTCTCTCAGGTTTGCAATTTAAAATCAGAAGCATTGTGAGGCACCTCCAATATAATGATATGAATGAATTGTTACATCATACAAGAGAGGCAGAATCACAGCTAGCCGAGGAGGCAAGGATGAGTGCTAGGAGGGTGTTCACCCCTCGAAATTCTGGTTTTTTCATCACCATCACCACAACCAGCTCCTAGCCATGGGGTTTCCACTACCAAACCCGAGAGCACCCCCTCTACTTCTAGGAGGTAAGTGCAACCATCAGCTAGTTCTAGTGGATCCACAACTTCTACAACCCGAAATAGAGATATGTCATGCCATACATGTGGAGGAAAGGGCCACTTCAAGAGAGAGTGTCTGATATGGGGTGGCACAATCTTCTCAATGAGCTTCTCTCTCTTTTTGTGGGTTTTCTAGATTTTGTGATAACTAGTGCTACACTAAGACCTCTCACTTGGATGACCCCTGTTGCCAGATGCAACAACAATCAAGCCCTTTAGATATTCTCAACTACACACTCTTGCACAAGTAATCAATGATCACAAGTGGTCATGTATCCCCCTATTCCCAATTAAATAACAAGATATCACACAACTTTGACTTGGTACTACTTTAAGATGAATGCATAGCAGCAATACAATCTCAAGGCTAGGGTTTCTTTGGTTTAAACTTGATCTAAACTCCCAACTCGCGGGAAGGGAGTATATAAGGGGAGGGGTGTGGCCACAAAGGGCTCCTTGCGCAAGCACCAATCCCTCTTGGACTAGGAATCCTACTTGGACTCTAAGAGAGGATACAAACCAACCCACTTTAGGGGGTGCGACCAAATATGGTATACAAACCATACCTACTATGAGTAGGATTTCTATATGGCGCATCGATATTCAATGGGGCGCCCTCCTCTTGTTTTCCTTCTCCCTAAGTGTGGAATAACAAGCTAATAATTGTTTTCCACACTTGCATGATTGTTTTCACCATCTTGTACATTTGTTTTCACCATGGTAATCTTGTTTTCACCACTTGTAATCTTGTTTTCCAGCATCTCCATGTTGTTTTCCAGCTCCTCTTGGTTGTTTTCCTCCATCATGTTTGTGTTATCAATAAACCTAATCATACATAAATGCATAGACTTAGGGAGTATAAAATTCTCATTATCACAAACATCATAATCTATAAGGAGTGAATTCACATGTTGTTCTAGTAGCTTGGTCCTTGACCTTGTCATAGCTCCAAGTCTCACTTCATCTTGTTTAAGTGCCAATGTACTAGGGATGTCCTCATCATCCTCCCCCTCTTGAAAAACCTTGATGTCCACATCAAGGTCATCTCCATGATATGGTGTCAAATCAGCAACATTGAAGGAATTACTCACTCCAAACTCATCAATTGGAAGATCTATCTTGTAAGCATTGTCATTTATCTTGGCAGGCACTTTGTAGGGACCAGCACCTCGAGGCAATAACTTGGACTTTATGATCTTAGGAAATCTGTCCTTTCGAAAGTGTACCCATACCAAATCTCCTTCTTGAAAAATAACATCCTTTCTCTTCTTATTTATTCTTTGAGAAACATACTTCCCTTTCTTCTCTATAGCATCCTTTGTCTTCTCATGTATCTTCTTGACAAAATCAGCTCTCTTTGATGCCTCCATATTTGTTCTCTCTTGTGTAGGAAGTGGTAGCAAATCAAGTGGTGTAATGGGTTTGAATCCATAGACCACCTAAAATGGGCAAAGCTGAGTAGTTGAATGCACAGCTCTATTATATGCAAATTCCACATGTGGCAAACAATCCTCCCACTCCCTCAATTTTTTCTTGATCATGGTTCTCAATAGTGTTGACAATGTTCTATTAACCACCTCTGTTTGTCCATCTGTTTGGGGGTGACATGTTGTTGAAAATAGCAGCTTTGTTCCTAGTTTCCCCCATAGTGTCTTCCAAAAATAGCTCATAAACTTCACATCTCTATCAGAAACAATAGTCCTTGGTACTCCATGCAATCTCACTATGTCCCTGAAAAACAGACCAACAATATGCGACGCATCGTCGCTCTTGTGGCAAGCAATAAAGTGTGACATCTTAGAGAATCTGTCCACTACCACAAATATAGAATCATGCCCCCTTTTTGTCCTTGGTAAGCCTAGCATAAAATCCATACTTATATCTTCCCATGGTGTAGTTGGTGCAGGCAATGGAGTATACAAACCGTGGGGCTTTAATTTGGAATTGGCCTTATTGCAAGTGATGCACCTTTGCACAAATCTATACACATCTCTTCTCATATGTGCCCAATAAAAAATTTCAGCCAACATAAGCAATGTTTTCTCACGTCCAAAGTGTCCCATTAATCCACCACTATGAGATTCCTGCAATAACATCAAACGCAAAGAACACTCGGGAATACATAGATTGTTAGCTCTAAACAAAAATCCATCATGTATATGATATTTATCCCAAGCCTTCACATTAGAACATTTAGTATAGGGTGTAGAAAATTCTTTATCTTGATCATATAATGGTTTTAATTCTTCTAGAACCGAAACATGCACATCCAATTTAGTGAGTAGCATATTTTTTCTAGACAAAGCATCAGTAACCACATTATCTAATCCTTTCTTATGTTTAATAATGTATGGGAAAGATTCAATGAATTCTACCCATTTAGCATGTCTCTTATTAAGATTGGATTGGTCTTCAAAATTTTCAATTCCTCATGATCAGAATGTATAAAAAATTCTTTTGTCCACAAATAATGTTTCCAAACTTTAAGAACTCTAACAAGTGCATACAATTCTTTATCGTAGACAGAATAATTCAATTGAGCTCCATGTAACTTCTCAGAAAAATAAGCAATTGGTTTCTTATCTTGCATTAGCACACCTCCAATACCTATGCCACTAGCATCACATTCAATTTCAAATTGTTTATTAAAATTTGGTAGCATCAATAATGGGGACGAAATCAACTTATTCTTCAAAGTATCAAAAGCAATATCTTGAGCAACCCCCCACTCGAAATTCACACCTTTCTTTGTCAAATCATTCAAAGGGGCAGCAATAGTACTAAAATATTTCACAAATCTTCTATAAAATCCAGCTAGTCCATTAAAACTTCTTACTTGACTCACATTCATGGGAATTGGCCAATTTTTAATTGCTTCAATTTTAGATTCATCCACTTCAATCCAATAAAGATGACCTTATCTTTGGGAAAAGTGCACTTCTCTAAATTTCCATACAATGTATTTTCTCTTAGCACATGCAAGACTTGTCTAATATGATCAATGTGTTCATTTTCATTGTGGATATATATGAGAATATCATCAAAGTAAACAACCACAAATTTGCCAATAAAATCTCTCAAAACATGGTTCATTAATCTCATGAAAGTACTAGGTGCATTAGTTAATCCAAAAGGCATTACTAACCACTAATATAAACCAACTTTTGTTTTAAAGGTTGTTTTCCATTCATCCCCCTCTTTCATCCTAATTTGATGATAACCACTACGCAAATCAATTTTAGAGAAAACAACAACACCACTTAATTCATCGAACATGTCTTCCAAACGTGGTATAGGATGACGATAACGAATAGTGATGTTGTTAATTTCTCTACAATCTACACACATGTGCCAAAAACCATCTTTCTTATTAACTAAAATGACAGGAACATCACAAGGAGATAGGCTTATTCGAATATAACCTTTGTCAAGAAGCTATTGTACTTGTTTATGAATTTCCTTTGTCTCTTGGGGATTTGTCCTATAGGGAGCTCGGTTTGGTAATGATGATCCAGGAATTAAATCAATTTGGTGCTCAATCCCTCTCAATGGTGGCAGCCTTGAGGGTACTTCTTCTGGAAAAACATCATCAAACTCCTGCAAAACATTAGAAACACCAATAGAAAGAGGAGTCATGTCATTAGAAACTAAAATTTCCCCTTGTGCATGAGCACTATAGGTACTAAGCTAGGATCCTCTCCAAACTCTCGCAAGTCTCCTTTGGTGGCTAACATTGTTAAAAGGTTCACTTCCTTACTTTTACCACTCGGACTAGGTTTGTTTTCACCCACAGAATTTTTGTTTTAACCCTTCTCATCTCTCACTCTCTTTATCTAGATTCACTTCAACTATTTGTCTAGATTCATTCACAATCTGTTGTGGTGTCATAGGCCTCAAGATAATATCCTTATTATTCCAATTCAATTGGTATGTGTTTGCTATCCCATTGTGTGTAACCTTTCTGTCGAATTGCCATGGTCTTCCAAGTAATAGGTGACAAACTGACATGGAAACCACATCACACTCAACTGTATCTTTGTCTGGTCCAATCTGAAAGTCCACTCTCACAACTTGGCATAGTCTGATTTCTTCTTTGTCATTCAACCATTGAATATAATATGGGTGTGTGTGTTGACTATATCTCAATCTTAGCTTTGCACATAAGTCCTTGTTTGCTAAATTTCTGCAACTTCCTCCATCAATGATCACCTTGCAAGCCATTTGAGGACCAACAATTGCCTTGGTTTGAAATAAATTGCATCTTTGGCTCTCATCACTAGGAACAATACTCAAAGCTTGTGTGCAAACAATGGTTGGATAATTTGTAGCAAAAGCATTAACAGGACCATCGTCATCATCATATGTATCCTCCTCATTAGGATCAGCATCATCTCCAGTCTCATACTCATCATCAGCATTAATAATCATGATTTTCTTGTTTGGGAAATCCCTCTTAAAGTGCCATTTTCCTCCACATGTATGGCATGTCATGTCTCTATTTCGTGTGGGAGGTGTAGCACTACTAGAACCCAAAGCTGGTGTTGTTGTTTTCCTTGCACCTAAGGTGCTTGTCTCGGGTTTGGCACTTGCATTCCCATAGGTTGCAGCAATTGGAGGTGTAGGTGGTGAGAAAACGGATTTTTGAGATTAGAAACTCCTCCTAGCACTCACTTGTACCTTCTTATTTAGTCTCTTCTCAGCTTCCCTTGCTTGATGCAACAATTCACTCATATTGTTATATTGGACATGCCTCACAATGCTCTTAATTTTCAATTACAATCCTGACAAGAATCTTTGCATAGTTTTCTCCGGTTCTTCTCTAACCCGAGCCCTTTGAAGGATCAATTCCATCTGCTTGTAATAAGTATCCACAGATTTGGTACCTTGCTTCAATTGTTGTAGCTTGTCATAGAGAGTTCTAATATAATTCCTTGGAACAAATCTTTCTCTTAGCAATTGTTTCATCTCTCTCCATGTAGTAACTTCTGGTTGTTCTTGTTCTTCCCTCAATCTTGTAATGCCATCCCACCACAAGAGAGCATAGCCATCAAAACCAGAAGATGCAAGTTTCACCTTCCTCTCCTCGAGATACTCATGAAGTCTCCATAATTTCTCAATTTTCAGCTTCCACATCAAGTATTCTTCTACATCCTCACAATCACAAGAAAGACTAGGTATAGAGAATTTTGGTTTTCCCAAGCCATCATCCTCTCTATTATTTTCCAAAGGAACTCTTCTTGCATAACCTCCACGGCCTCCATTGGCATTACCTCTCCCATCATCAATAGGAGCAATAGCTTGAGGTCTTTGTTGTATTTGTTCCACTAGAGCTGATAAATTTGTCATTTGTTGTGTCAATGTTCTCAAAGTTTCTTGTATAGCATCAACAGATTCTTGTGTTGTAGCAGCTTCTATCTTCAAATCAAGAGTAGCAATTTCTTGTCTCAATGTATCATCATTCTTGTCTATTTCACTAGCAATCCTCTTGTACATAGTATCTCTTAGTGCTTCATATTCATTCCATTGCACCAAGTCCTCGGGTTTGTTCTTTCCCTGTACATCAACATCACTAGGAGCACTCATGATTAATTTTTTAGTAACAAAAATAATCAATGGTTTGTGGTGCCTCCCACAACTCACTCAAAACCAAGCAAATATGGCTTCACTTACTGTTCCAAAGTGAATAGGATTGACTTACCAACAATGAGCAATGAATAATGTGCTAAGTGTGAGAAGAGAATAACCGAGCTATCAAGTATCACAATGCAAACAAGGTATTTGGTGGGGCTTGGTTGGAAATCCTGACAACACCAAAATAACAACTCCAATGCACTGTCTAATGTGATGAAAAACACTAAAGAAACACACTCACACTGGGAGATAAATGTGGCTTAGTAATTATAGGGAAGAGATATTGCAAGCACTAGAAAGACACTAGCAAATACTCTATGAAAACAGGCACAAGATTGCTCAATTGTCCACACAAATATCCAATATGATAAGCTTCCACTAGTGATAGTATGTCTCGGCCTCTTTTTGATTTTTCTTTCTTTCTATTTTTTTATACTTTTTCCTTTTTCTCTATTTTTTTATTTTTTCAATGGCCTTTGAATCAAATAGGAGCAACAGTTAATAGAAAACAAAAAAGTGAGTAGCCTGTTAGAGCAATAAAACAGCTAGTCTTCGGGTTTTGGGTACCTAAATATCGCTGTAGATAGGCTGTAGCTATGGCTTATCAAAGATCAGAACAGAACCCTAGAGATAAAGAGGAGAAAAACAAAAGAAAAACTAAGAAAAACAGAGTTGGAATGAGCTCACGGCAGAACTTTTGCTCACTGCACAGAAACGGTCGTTTCGTGCCGTACGGCAGCAAATTGGTTCAAAAACTGTGCCCGGCAGAGAGTTTCACGGCATCACACGCGGTGTTGTGGGGTGTGGTGCGGGTGGGTTGTGCGATGGGTTTTGTAAACGCGTGCGCGGGTGGAATCCGATTGTGGCTAGGATGGTGCGCGCGGGTGGCGGCAGCGGCGGCAGCGTTTTCACGCGGTTTTGAGCCACGGCAGGAATCCGACAGCAGCTAGTAAAGCGGTCGCAGAAGCGATTTGATGCGTTTCTATACCACGACAGGGATTGGATTGGAATCCGATTATGACAAGGAACCCGAGAGCAACCAGAGACAATTTTCCCGCGGCAATAGGAACTCAAAAAACTAGATCAACCTGTAAACAAGCTGTAGGTCTAGACTTTCCCGAGAGATAGAACACACGGCAGCAACTATTTTTGTTGGAATTTTTGGAATAGATCTAAACAAAAGATGAACTCGAGGAACCCTAACCCTAATAGAAAAAACAAAAAAAACAGGAACACAGATCAACAAGAAATAGAAATTAGAGTAGCAATTTGGTGTTGATCTAGGCTCTGGCACAATCTAAACCTAATATTTTTTATATGGCTTTTTCTAGATAGGAAATAAGAACAACTATACTATGGATAAATTTGCTCACCGAGTAAACCGGAGAATCTGATACCAAGATGATATGGGGTGGCCCAATCTTCTCAATGATCTTCTCTCTCCTTTTGTGGATTTTCTGGATTTTGTGATAACTAGTGCTACACTGAGACCTCTCACTTGGATGACCCTTGTTGCCAGATGCAACAACAATCAAGCCCTTTGGATATTCTCAACTACACACTCTTGCACAAGTAATCAATGATCATAAGTGGTCCTGTATCCCCCTATTCTCAATGGAATAACAAGATATCAGGCAACTTTGACTTGGTAATACTTTAAGATGAATGCTTAGCAGCAATACAATCTCAAGGCTAGGGTTTCTTTGGTTTAAACTTGATCTAAACTCCCAACTCGAAGGAGGGGAGTATATAAGGGGGAGGGGTGCGGCCACAGAGGGCTCCTTGCGCAAACACCAATCCCTCTTGGACTAGGACTCCTACTTGGACTCTAAGAGAGGATACAAGCCGACCCACTCTAGGGGGTGCGGCCAAATATGGTATACAAACCATACCTACTATGAGTAGGATTTCTTTATGGCGCATTGATATTAAATCGGGCACCCTCCTCTTGTTTTCCTTCTCCCTAAGTGTGGAATAACAAGCTAGTAATTGTTTTCCACACTTGCATGCTTGTTTTCACCATCTTGTACATTTGTTTTCACCATGGTAGTCTTGTTTTCACCACTTGTAATCTTGTTTTTCAACATCTCCATGTTGTTTTCCAGCTCCTCTTGGTTGTTTTCCTCCATCATGTTTGTGTTATCAATAAACCTGATCATACATAAATGCATAGACTTGGGCAGTATAAAATTCTTATTATCACAAACATCATAATCTATAAGGAGTGAATTCACCTGTTGTTCTAGTAGCTTGGTCCTTGACCTTGTCATAGGTCCAAGTCTCACTTCATCTTGTTTAAGTGGCAATGTACTAGGGATGTCCTCATCAGTGTCCCAATAAGAAAACAATGTTTGTTAATGCTGACAATGAATATGATACTGGTGATGATGCTGATCCTGATGAGGAGGATGATTGTGAGGAGTAAGGAGGTTCCCTTGATGCTTATGCTTCTCATTACCCCGCCATTGTTTGCACACAAAATGATACTGTCTTGAGTGTTGTTCCTTCTCCATAAAGTCAGAGGTTTAATTTGTTTCAAACCAAGGCAATTGTAGGCCCTCAAATAGCTTGCAAGGTTATAATTGATGGAGGAAGTTGCAAAAAATTTGCTAGTAAGGAGCTATGTGCAAAGCTGAAATTGAAATATATTCCACACCCTCATCCTTATTATATAGTGGCCGAGTGATAAAGGGGAGATGAAGGTGATCTACATGGTGAGAGTGGAGTTCCAAATTGGGCCATATTGTGATACTATTGAGTGTGATGGTGTGCCCATGTCTGTTTTTCACATGTTGCTTGGAAGACCATGGCAGTTTGACAGGAATGTTACACATAATGGGAGAGCGAACACATACCAATTGAATTGGCATGGGAAGGATATTATTTTGAGATCTATGACACCACAACAAATTGTAAATGAGTCTCGTCAAAAAACTGAAGTCAATGTAGAGAAGGAGAGTGAGAAAGAAAAACAAGAGAGTAATCCTTCTATGAGTGATAAAAACAAGCCGAGTCGTAAAAATAAAAGTGAGGGAGTGAGCCTATTATGCATGTTAGCCACTAAAGCAGACTTGAGAGAATTTTGAGAGGATACTAGTATACTTCCTATAGTGCTTATGCACAAGGGAGAAATATTGGTTTCTACTGACATGACCCCTATTCCTCTTGGTGTTTCTCATGTTTACAGGAGTTTGATGATGTTTTTCAAGAGGAGGTACCAGCAGGGCTGCCACCATTGCGTGGCATTGATAATCAAATTGATTTGATTCCTGGAGCTACATTACCAAACCAATCCGCTTACAGGACCAATCCCCAAGAAACCAAGGAAATTCAGAAACAAGTGCAGAAGCTTCTTGATAAAGGGTATATTCGAATAAGCCTATCTCCATGTGTTGTTCCTGTTATCTTAGTCCCTAAGAAAGATGGTACTTGGCGCATGTGTGTATATTGTAGAGCAATTAACAACATCACTATTCGTTATCGTCATCCTATACCTCGTTTGGAGGACATGTTAGATGAATTAAGTGGTGCTGCTATTTTCTCTAAAATTGATTTGCGTAGTGGGTGTCATCAAATTAGGATGAAAGAGGGGGTGAATGGAAAACTACTTTCAAAACAAAATTTGTTTTATATGAATGGTTAGTGATGCCTTTTGGTTTAACTAATGCACCTAGTACTTTCATGAGACTTATGAACCATGTTTTGAGAGAGTTTATTGGTAGATTTGTGGTAGTTTATTTTGATGATATTCTCATATATAGCCACAATGAACATGAACATGTTGATCATATTAGACAAGTCTTGCATGTGTTAAGAGCAAATAAATTGTATGGTAATCTTGCTAAGTGCACGTTTTGCAAAGATAAGGTCATATTTCTGGGATATGTTGTTTCTAAACATGGAATTGAAGTGGATGAATCTAAAATTGAAGCTATTAAAATTTGGCCTATTCCTACAAATGTTAGTCAAGTGAGAAGTTTTAATGTATTGGCTGGTTTCTATAGAAGATTTATCAAAGATTTTAGTACACTTGCTGCACCTTTGAATGAGTTAACTAAGAAAGGTGTTGATTTTGAATGGGGGGTTGAACAGGATATTTCTTTTGATGCTATTAAGACCAAGTTGATTTAGGCCCCATTGCTAATTCTTCCAAATTTTCATAAGAAATTCGAAATAGAATGTGATGCAAGTGGTATTGGTATTGGTGGAGTGCTTATGAAAGAAAATAAACTTGTAGCTTATTTTTCTGAGAAATTGCATGGTGCTCATTTGAACTATTTTGTTTATGATAAAGAACTGTATGCACTTGTTAGAGTTCTTGAGGTTTGGAAACCTTATTTGTGGCCAAAAGAATTTATCGTACATTTTGATCATGAGGCTTTGAAATTTTTAAAGAACCAATCTAGCCTTAATAAAAGACATGCTAAGTGGGTTGAATTCATTGAATCTTTCCCATACATAATTAAGTACAAGAAAGGCATAGATAATGTTGTTGCTGATGCTCTCTCTAGGAAAAGTATGCTTTTAACTCAACTGGATGTGAAAATTCCTAGTTTGGAGAGTGTGAAAGATTTGTATGCTCAAGATAATGATTTTAAACATGCTTGTGCGGATTGTACTAATGAGAAAGCATGGGATAAATTTCATTTGCATGATAGATATTTGTTTAGAGCTAACAAATTATGTGTGCCTGAGTCGTCCTTGCGTTTGTTATTATTGCATGAATCACACAGTGGTGGAATGATGGGACACTTTGGGAGGGAGAAAACATTGCTGATGTTGGCTGATCACTTTTGTTGGCCACGAATGAGAAGAGACGTGGAGAGGTTTGTGAGACATTGCATCACTTGCAACAAGGCGAAGTCTAAACTAAAACGTCATGGATTATATACTTGATATGGATATTATAGGGGTACATGATACTTGTTCATGCTTGAGCTGGAGAGAAATATTGAACTTAGTTGATGATTTTTATAAGGTGAATTGCTTCTTAGTTGATTGTGTTGTTTATGTTTATAAGAATGTTATACTACCTAAGCATATGTATTTATGTATGATAGATTTGTTGATAACACAATCATGGATGGAGGAGAGCATCAAGAGGAGCTGGAAAACAAGCATGCAATGGTGGAAAACAAGTGTGCACACATGGAGGAAGTCATGGAGATTGTTTCCCACAAGAGCTCAAGGAGTTAAAGGATCCATCCACGCATTGTGGGATGATATGGGAGAAGCAAGGACATGTCCTAGGCTGTCCCAAACATTTTTATTAGAGGACCTGCGAGTCCATATGGCTGGGCCCATGTTAGTTTCGGTTTGTAAAGGTTTGGGTGCACCAAACTGAGTAGGAATAGGTTAGGGGCCGCACCCCCTCTCTTGGCCGCACCCCCCCATATATAATGTTAGGAGCCACGAAATTAGGATTAGACCAAGTTAAAACATAAACCCTAGATTCTAAACTTGAACAATGTTCATCTGAATTTATCCCCACCGGTTTGGTGGTGTTACCATTGCAAATTCTGCGTCCTATCCGTTGTTTCATTGAGAATTAGTAGATACAGGACCACTCGTAGTCATTGATTACGTTGTGCAAGTGTGTGGAGTTGAGAATATCCAAAGGGATTGAGAGTTGTTGCATTGGCATCAAGGATCAGCCGGAGAGGTTTCAGCAAGACACAATTTATCTATCAAGTTATCGAGAGTGCTCAACGAGAAGATCAAGCAACCCCTTTATCAATACTCCTCTTCCTGCACCTACTACACCTTGGCAAGACATTAGTATGGATTTTGTGTTATGTTTGCCTAGGACTAAAAGATGACATGATTCTATATTTGTGGTAGTGGATAGATTCTCTAAAATTCCACATTTTATTGCATAACACAAGAGCGACGATGCGTCGCATATTGCTAATATGTTTTTCAGGGACATAGTGAGATTACATGGAGTACCCAAAACTATTGTTTCGGATCGTGATGTTAAGTTCATGAGCTATTTCTAGAAGACACTATGGGGGAAGCTGGGGACAAAGCTGCTGTTTTCTACTACTTTTCACCCCCAAACTGATGGACAAATGGTGGTGGTGAATCGCACATTATCCACATTGTTGCGAGCCATGATCGAAAAGAACCTGCGGGAGTGGGAGGAGTGTTTGCCACATGTTGTGTTTGCATACAACAGGGTTATACATTCTACTACTCAGCTATGCCCGTTTGAGGTGGTGTATGGTTTCAAACCAATAACACCACTTGATTTGCTGCCACTTCCTGTACAAGAGAGAGTCGATATGGAGGCTTCAAAACATGCTGATTTTGTGAGGAAGATCCATGAGAATACCAAAGAAGCAATTGAGAAAACAGGAAGACATGTTGCTGAGAGAGTTAACAAGAAGAGGAAGGAGGTACTATTTCGGCCAGGAGATTTGGTGTGGGTGCATTTTTGCAAGGATAGGTTTCCCACATTGCGCAAGTCCAAGTTGATGCCACGAGGTGCTGGTCCATATAAAGTGCTTCACAAGATAAATGATAATGCCTGCAAGATTGATCTTCCTAGTGATGAGTTTGGTGTGAGTAATTCTTTCAATGTTGCTGATCTATCACCATACCATGGAGAGCACCTTGATGTGTCGAGGTCGACGCCTTTTCAAGGGGGGAGGATGATGAGTACATCCCTAGTGCTTCTACACTTTCTCCCATTGAAGATGTTGCTATTCAAGAGAAACATGATGAAGTGAAAATTGGACCAACGACAAGATCAAGAACTAAATTATTAGAACAACGGGTGAATTCTCTCTTATTAGAATATGATGTTTGTTTTCATGAGAACTTTATACTACCTAAATCCATGCACTTATGTCTACTCAGGGTTGATGATAACACAAGCATGGATGGAGGAGCACATCAAGAGGAGCTGGAAAACAAGTGTTACAAGGTGGAAAACAAACATAACAAGTGGGAAAACAAATGTACCATGGTGGAAAACAAGCCTATACATGAAGGGGAGCAAGAAGGAGATGTTTTCCACAAGGAGCATGAGATAGGGGGCGCACAACACAATGTTGCTGCGCCTAATAGAGAGTCCTATGATGATTAGGAGTGGGTCCTGCGTGTCCCTATGGCCGCACCCTTTCATGGGTCGGTTTGTATCCAGTTGGTTCGAGTCCAAACTTAATTAGGTCGAGTCCTAGTCGGTTTGGGTGTGCTTGCGCAATGCCATTGTGGCCGCACCCCCTACCCCTCATAAAACCCTCCAACCTACAAGTTGAGAGGTTAGACTACGTTATACATTAAACCCTAGAACCTCTTGTTGATTGATTGTAAGCATTCATCTGGAAGTAATACATCTGCAAGTTTTGCATGCTATCTGTTGTTCCACTGGGAATTAGTCGATACAGGACCAATAGTAGCTGGTGGCTACTCGTGCAAGTGTGTGGATTTGCGAATATCCAAGGGATTGGTTGCTGCTGCAATTGGCATCATGAATTAACCGGAGAGTTCGTGGAGCGACACAAGTTATCAAATTGTTATCATCGTGTGAGTTCACTGAGAAGATCGGGCATCCCCTTATCATTTGTGGTAGTTTATTTTGATGATATTCTCATATATAGCCACAATGAACATGAACATGTTGATCATATTAGACTACTCTTGCATGTGTTAAGACCAAATAAATTGTATGGTAATCTTGAGAAGTGCACTTTTTGCAAAGACAAGGTCATATTTTTCGGATATGTAGTTTCTAAAAATGGAATTGAGGTAGATACATCTAAAATTGATGCAATCGTAAACTGGCCTACCCCAACTAATGTGAGTCAAGTAAGAAGTTGCAATGGGTTTGCTGGTTTTATAGAAGATTTGTTAAGAACTTTAGTACAATTGCAGCACCATTGAATGATCTAACCAAAAAGGGAGTAGATTTCGAGTGGGGAGTAGCCCAAGATATTGCTTTTGATACACTGAAAAATAAATTCATTTCAGCACCCTTGTTAATGCTTCCAAATTTTAATAAGAAATTTGAGATTGAATGATATGTTAATAAGAAACCTAGTAATAACATAACTCTCCGCAGCAACGCGCGGGGTACCATCTATTCGTGGAGCCAAGCCGAAGGAAGAGCAAAAGGGCGAGTACCATCTAGTATCCCTAAGGGCTAATTTGGCTACACGGAGAAGATATCCCAGGGTTTTAAACCCACGAGGGGGATTTTCACGTACATAGGGGATCCCTGTCCTGTAGGTGAGATTATCCCCCATTCACTGTGTTCATTTGGTAGCGAGGGAAAACCAGAGACAACCTCCCGCAACAATACGTGCGCTCAGTTGGCACCAACGAGGGAAAGCTCCTCTCCACAATATGTCCGGTCTAATTTTTTTGAAATACCACATACAGTTCATACAAGAATAACTTAATTTCTGCCAAAATCACAGACGAATTCTATAATCAAAATAGAAAATAAAATACAGAAAATCTTAAATAAGATGTCACTTCACATCTGATCACGTGTTAACACAAAATAACAAGAAAATCAGAATACAAAATAACACAAATAATTCTTGAGGTGTTAAGAGTCGCCGCCGTCATCGTCATCATCGCTCGACGACCCGTCCTTCTTGGGGGTGGCGTAGCTGCAGCTCGCCCCTGGGTCGCCGCCACCAGACTGCTTGGGCGGCGCGACACCTCCTCGCTGTGATTACAAACCACTCCTCGATGGCAGCAGCACGGCACCACTCAGCGATCTCCTACAGGGCAAGTCGCTGCCGCACCATCTCCTCCACCACGAACTGCTCCTTGGAAGCGGCGAGCACGACTTCAATGCCGTCGGTGGCCACGGAGGCGCGTCCTCTCTCCACGTCGTCGGCGTCTTCTGCTTCACGGCGATGAGGACGACGACTCTCACAATCGCTGACTCGGCTGACCCACTGGTGAGCGAAAACTTTTTTGCACCTTTTCCCTTCCGCCGGCCTCCCCAACTGCCCCTCGGTGCACTGGGTTCGGCTTGGGTACGCTGGCTCTAATTTTGGCCCAAACCGGCGCTATTTGGGCTACTAGGGGCGTGACTGGGCGAAAAATGTTGCGCCGGCGGAAAAAAAAAGGCGGCTTGAGGGACTCTCGGGAGACGGCTGGAGATGCTCTTAGCACCTAACATGTCCATGTGTAAGAAATAGTTTGCTCGAAAATAAGAATATACTCCACATCTGCTGCCCATTTCTCAGTCATCTACACTGCTAGGTGACTTTCGTGTGTACGTTACTATTAGAGACATCCTCTACTAGTTGGTGTGTGATGTGTGCAAGGCAACGGTGCGAAGAAATAGCAAGTTATGCAACTAGTACATGGAAGCTAGGACAACTTATTAGAATATTTTGCATGATCTGCTAAATGAAGTGCTAGATGATGTGTGCAAGGCAACCATGCCAAAAATAGCTTGAGAAACAGAACTAGAACAAATAGCAATGAAGTGCTAGATAGAGACTTCAGCAAATTATTTTTTGTGATGCTACCAAGAAGAAATAGCAGGTTTCCCTTGTACATTAGTCACATGCTGAAATATATCATAGAACTGAGCTCATTGGATATAATTCATGGGATACATTCAAGACAACATATACTTGTTTCTTGCCAAATGAGATTAGTAAGAAGTAGAAGCAGATTATCACTGATCTGAATTAAAATACTAAAGTATCAAGTAGTAGTTCAGTTCACTTTTTTCCATTCATTTGCTTGGAAATCCATACAAATTCACTTGTATTGGGAGGCCTTTAATAAACTAGCTACACTTGATTGACTATGACTCCAAATTTAACCAAACAGAACAATTTTGATCAGTTCTTACAATAGAGACTATTGTTTGAGAGTATACAAAAGAAAGAGTATGCATCTCCAATACATGGAAAAAATCGGTCAGGGAAAATGGATCATTCATGCAAAATCAGTCATGGCGAAACAGAAATAATGATACTACTAGCAAGGGACCGATCATGTAGCAACTACTGATAGTTTACACTTTATAGAAGTATAGAAGTGCAATTCTACATTACTCAACGATGTGGTCAGAACTAGCTCACAGTTGGTGTTGAACCAAATGTAACAGCCGAAGTTTCAATCTTCAATCACTACCTTTTTCTCCAAATATGATATTTTTGGTAATAAAAGCATCGCACTACTTCTAATCACATGTGAAAAATATGTACCATTGTCTGTATATTTTAAATACTAGAAGTACCATTTCTCGGTTGCATTTCCTGTTAACTTGTTTTCCCCTATTGTAAGAGAGTTACGTTTTTTAGCTGCTAATTCAGTGGCAATATTTGAGTGTTCTATAGCACATGGAAAATCTAAAATGCCACTTTTCAAAATTAGACATGGTGTAACATGCTGCCTCTGAACTTAAAATATGAATCTTTGAAGACATTAGGCAAGACTGAAGGCAACTGAACGCTCCCTTCCCCTTTCATCTTATTATGTGGAATCGAACTAGTTACCTTTTCTATTCATGATTCCGAAACTGTTCCAGCATATTGAATTCTCGGATGCTTCGGCCTTGTCCTAGGCTTGTAATTACTTTCTTTCTATCAATACATGGAGATGAAAGCTTTGCATTTTCTTGAGAAAAAATGCACGGATATCATCACCTGGCTGTTCGAGACTTCAGCTGGCATCCTTTTGATCCAATGCTCGTGAGTTCATCCTGTGACGGGTGGATTGCCAAATAGTCCAGAACTTGCTCTCAGCAAGATACTTCTGAACTCGATTGAGTCGAATGAACACATACTTTTCGAGCCCTGTAATTTATGGATTACACAATCTTCAGCTAAGGAATATTAAAAGCAAAACTATGCACAGATTCAAAACATGAAAAGAAAGAGAACCCTACGATGTACATACCAAATAGAAGCCCAGCCAAGTGCGTGTATCCCTGGACGGAAATTGCATGTGTACATACTACAGTTTGTGCATCCGGTCTGGTAGCCTGCAAGATTCGGACTAGAATCAAAATTCTCAATCAATCAGGTAACACCATCCACTTGTGGACACCAAGAATTTTGGGAACGTCTCAGGTCAAGTACATCAGATCGGCGACCTAAGGCAAGAACTAGGAATTAAAGTGGGGAGAAAAAATTAGGCTAACCTTACTGGATGGAGAAGACAACAAGCGCCACCGCCGGGCCGTCGTCGTCGCCGGAGGGTACACGAGTCGAGGTGGGGCAGATCTGGTAGGGGGCCAGGAGACGGATGCTTGAGGAGCGGCCGGAGTGGAGAGGCGGAAGAAGAGCAGGAAGAGGCGGGAGCACTCGGGAGGGTTCCTTTCTCAGGTCGCCGGAAGAGGGAGGAGGCGCCCTCGAGCGCGCATCGGAGCGCGAGGTGGCGGGCCGCGCCCATGTTCGCAACGGCGAGGCCGAGCTGCGCGGAGGCGCCCTCGAGCGCGCGTCGTACCTCCTCCGCACCGCAAGCCACCATGTCGGCGTTGCGGCAGTGCGCGTACGCCATCACCACCCGCCGCTGGAACAGCGCATTCCAGTTCATCCCCCCCGCCACCTCCATCTCCATTCTGCCAGCCGCCGCGAGTAGAGAGAGCGAGCGAGGGATTTCCTCCCCGACCTCTGGACTAGGGGAGCGCTCACCCGAGGATATGTCGCGGAAGGGACGAAATTCCCTCGCCCCGGAGCGCCAAATGGGCCCGTATGCCTATCCGGGCCAAATTCGCCCTGGGTCTGTTCGCCCGGGGAAAAGGCCGGGATTCCGGGGTTTTCCCTGCCTACCAAATGAGACCTAATGGGACGACCCAGGATATCACCGACGGATGCCTAGGGTGGACCCTCCTCCCTGGCGCTCGCGCGTCCCGTATCTCTCATTTCGCTCAAGGATGACTTTCTTGGGCTGGCCCGTTTTCTGTTCTAGCTTATATCGCTGCGGTTACTCCAGTTTCCTTGGTATGTCTCTCTGTAGCTGGGTCCCGCTCCGCGTGGGTCCAGGTTGTCAGACACATGCGTCTTCTCTTGTTCTGTTTGTTGTACACCGGTGGGGTTGTCTTCCTATTTAAGGTGGTGTCTGATTCACTGGACTTTCGATGTGGGACTAAAAGCGTTCCAGACCAGCTTCGCACAGAAATCTGCGCGCGCATGCGCTGCCCTATGCTGCTGTGCTCGATGCTGCGTGAGCATATGCTGTCTTGGTCCGCTCGTACAGCTGGCTGGCTGACATATCAAAAGCCAACCCAAATTCACCACGTGAGAGCATTGATTACCAGCGCATGGCCAGAGATCGATCTCAGCTGGTAGTGTAGGCTCGCTCGTAATCTAGCATGCATGCATGCATCCATACAACCTCAAGGCTCCATATGCATGTCGATTAGTTAGGCTAGTTAATCAGTATATAGCTAGTTATTTAATTAGCTGGCTATTACTGCATAACAGATGTATGGGCTTTTCTGAAGGTGGATACATCTCTATATTCAAGATAAACCAGTACAAAAAAACATAAAAAAATAGAGTTGTTGTTAAGATATCTAGATGCATACTTTTCATAACTAAATCCCAAAGTCTGACATACTTTGATTGGTTAAAAAATCCAAAAAATTTAAACTAGACATAACCGCAGAATAGGAGAAAACTTGAGAAAAAAACATCCCATAATCCTCAAAATTTAAAAAAAAACATTTAAAAAAAATCATTCTAGAGTTGAAACCATGGCGGAAAGCACGCAAGAGATGGTAATTAAATAATTTTACCTATGAACTCAAAAGTGAGCTACAACGCTAGGAAGAAAAACCACAATGGAGCTAGGAACAAAAATTTCCACAGAGGAACAAAATTTCATGAAGATAGGAACAAAAACTAAAACCTAAAAAGTGAGGAACAAAGGGCTCAATGGAGCTAGGAACAAATTTTTCAAAAGGAAGAAAATTCCATGAAAATAGGAACAAAAACTAGGAACAAAATTGAGGAACAACACTAGGAACAAAAAGCACAAGGAAGCTAGAAACAAAAATGCCCATAGAGAAACAAAGTTCTATGAAAATAGGATAAAAAACTAGAAACAAAAGTGAGGAACAACGCTAGGAACAAAAAGAACAATGAAGCTAGGAACAAAAATGTCTATAGAGGAACAAAGTTCCATGCACATAGGAACAAAAACTAGGAACAACGGTGAGGAACAACGCTAGGAACAAAAAACACAATGGAGCTAGGAACAAAAATGTCTATAGAGGAAGAAAGTTCCATAGAGATAGGAACAAAAACCTACAAACAAAAGTGAGGAACAACGTTAGTAAAAAAAGCAAAATGGAGCTAGGAACAAAAATGTATGTAGAGAAACAAAGTTCCATGGAGTAGGAACAAAAATTAGGAGCAAAAGTGAGGAACAACGCTAGGAACAAAAAGCACAATGGAGTTAGGAACAAAAATATCTATAGAGGAACAAAGTTCCATGGAGATAGGAACAAAATCTAGGAACAAAAGTGAGGAACAACGCTAGGAACAAAAAACACAATGGAGCTAGGAACAAAAATGTCTATAGAGGAAGAAAGTTCCATAGAGATAGGAACAAAAACCTACGAACAAAAGTGAGGAACAACGTTAGTAAAAAAAATGGAGCTAGGAACAAAAATGTCTGTAGAGAAACAAAGTTCCATGGAGTAGGAACAAAAATTAGGAAAAAATTGAGGAACAACGCTAGGAACAAAAAGCACAATGGAGTTAGGAACAAAAATATCTATAGAGGAACAAAGTTCCATGGAGATAGGAACAAAAACTAGGCACAAAAAGTGAGTAACAACGCTAGAAAAAAACAAAAAATGGAGCTAGAAACAAAAATGTCTATAGAGGAACAAAGTTCTATGGAGATAGGAACAAAAACTAGAAACAAAAGTCAGGAACAACGCTAGGAACAAAAAGCTCAATGGAGATGGGAACAAAAATCTTCATAGAGAAACAAAGTTCCAAGGGGATAGAAACAAAAACTAGGAACAAAAGTGAGTAACAACGCTAGGAATAGGAACAAAAAGAACAATGGAGTTAGGAACAAAAATGTCTATAGAGGAATAAAGTTTCTTTGAGATAGGGAAAAAACTAGGAGCATAAGTGAGGAACAACACTAGGAAAAAAAAAAATGGAGCTACGAACAAAAATGCTTATAGAGGAACAAAATTCCATGGAGATAGGAACAAAAATGAGTAACAATGCTAGGAACAAAAACTCTATAGAGAGAGGAACAATTTTCCATGGACATAGCAATAAAATCTAAGAATAAGGAGAGGACAAACTTAGGAACAAAAAACTATAAAGTGATAGGAACAAAAAATTGGGACAGTAGTTAGGAACAAAAATACTCCATAAATGTAGGAAGAAATATAGAACTATGTTTTTAGAATAAGAGGAACAAGTGTTTATAAATAATGGAATAAATAGGTATACATCAAATAACAAGAAAGTACATTGATAAGAAGAAAAAATAAAAAATAATTACTTTAAGAAGATGAAAAACAAGGTGAAAGAAAAAAAGAACGAAAAAAGAAGTGAAAGAAATATATTGAAAGAAATAAAAAAAGTAAATTGAAAGAAAAAATAAACATCACCGATAAATGATAAATTTGTTCAACCTTAGCACATTGTATGTCTAATTAATGAAAGGTCCGAAATGAGCGCATACAAGATGCGTACACGATGGAATGCTTCAGCCAATACATAAACGAAGGGAGCTTCAGCCGTACCAGAACGTGAACCAGCGATGCGAACGCAGGCGAGCAACAAGCGAAATGGGCCGGCCCACAGCCGGAATTCTTAAGCGAAACGGTAACCCCCATCGCTCGGGCGATGGGGAGGGAATTCCGCGTCGCATGCTCTCGTTTCGCTCAAGGGATGAGCTCCTTGGGCCGGCCCATTTTCTGTTCCTTACGCGCAAGACTCCTGTTCCCTTCGTATGTCTCTGCAGCTGGGTCCCCCGCTCTGCTTGGGCCAGGTTGTCAGGCAGATATGTCTAGTCCTATTCTGTTTGTTTTACATAGGTGGGGATGCCTCCCTATTTAAGCTGGTGTCTGATTCCCTGAATTTCCGAGGTGGGACTAAAAATCGTTCCGGACCCGTGTCAGTTTGTTGGCTTCATACGGCAATCCGCGCGCAAGCGCTGCGCTACGCTACTACGATGCTGAATATATGTTGTCTTGGTCAACGCAATACAGCATGCTGCCGAAGCCTACCAGGCGTGAGCATTGATTACTAGCACATATGCTTCGATGTCAGGCTTCTCAGCTGGTACGCTCCTAGTCTAGCCATGCATGCATGCATCCATACAATATCAACGACCCACATGCATGTGGATTAGATAGGCTGCATGTGGATTCGTTAGGCTATTTAATCAGTGGCATGTGGATTAGATAGGCTGCATGTGGATTCGTTAGGCTATTTAATCAGTGTATAGCTGGTTATTTAATTAGCTGGCTATTACCGCAAATTAGTACATAGATAGATAGATGCATGCGCTTTTCTGAAGATGGATACATTTGTATCTTCAAGATAAATCGGTACAAAAAATCTAAAACATAGAGTGGTTGTTAAGATACCTAGATGCATACTTTTTCATAATTAAATCCCAACGTCTACTAAACTTTTGATCGGTTGAAAAATCTAGAAATTTTAAACTGGACTTAACAACATAATAGGAGAAAATTTGAGAAAAAACAGCCTATAATCCTAAAAATTTAAAAAACATTTTCAAAAAAAGTCCTTTTACATTTGAAACCGTGGTGGAAAAGCAGGCAAGAGAGGGTAATTAATTAATTTTAAAAAATAATTTTACCGTTGAACTCAAATTGAGAAAAAGCTTGGAACAAAGAAGTGGGGAACAACACAAGGAACAAAAAGCTCAATGGAACTAGGTACAAAAATGCCCATATAGAAACAAATTTCCATGGACATAGGAACAAAAAGTAGAAACGAAAGTGAGGAACAACGATAGGAACAAAAACTCAATGGAGCTAGGAACAAAAATATCCATAGAGGAACAAAGCTCCATTAACGTAGAAAAAAAACTTGAAACAGAAAGTGACGAACAATACTAGGAACAAACAACTGAATGGAGATAGGAACAAAAATATCTATAGAGGAACAAAGTTAAATAGGGATAGAAACAAAAACTAGAAACAAAAGTGAGGAAAAACGCTAGAAACAAAAGGCTCAATGGAGCTAGGAACAAAATATCCATAGTGGAACAAAATTTCATGGAGATATGAACTAAGAACTAGGATCAAAAGCGAGGAACAACACTAGGAACAAAAATTTTCATAGAGGAACAAAGTTCCATAGAGATAGGAACAAAACCTAGAAACATAAAAAAAATGAGAAACAACACTAGGAACATAAGGCTCAATGGAGCTAGGAACAAAAATTTCCATAAATGAACAAAGTTACATGGAGATAGGAGCAAAAACTAGAAACATAAGCGAGGAACAATGCTAGAAACAAAAATCAAAATGGAGCTGGAAAAAAATGTCTATAGAGGAACAAAGTTCCATGGAGATAGGTACAAAAATTAGGAACAAAGAGTGAGGAGCAAACACTAGGAACAAAAGGCACAATAGAGTTAGGAACAAAAATTTCTATAGAGTAACAAAGTTCCATGAAAATAGGAACAAAAAACTGGGAACAAAAGAATGGAGTTAGGAACAAAAATTTCTATAGAGGAACAAACTTCCATGGAAATAGGAACAAAAAACTGGGAACAAAAGCGAGGAACAATGCTAGAAACAAAAGGCACAATGGAGCTAGAAACAAAAATGTCCATAGAGGATCAAATGTTCCATGGAGATAGGAACAAAAACTAGGAAAAAAAGGTGAGAAACAACGCTAGGAATAAAAGGCTCAATGGAGCTAGGAACAAAATTTTTCATAAAGGAACAAAGTTCCATGGAGTAAAACCTAGGAACAAAAGTGAGGAACAATGCTAGAAACAAAAGGCAAAAAAGAGCTCGGAACAAAAATATTTATAGAGGAACAAAGTTCCATGGAGACAGAAAAAATTAAGAAAAAAAGTGAGGAACAAACGATAGGAACAGAAAGCACAATAGAGCTAGGAACAATTTTTTTATAGAGGAACAAAGTTCATGAAGATAGGAACAAAAAGTTAGAAACAAAAGCGAGGAATAACGCTAGGAACAAAAAGAAAAATGGAGATAGGAACAATAATGTCTATAGAGGAACAAAATTCCATGGAGATAGGAACAAATGCAAGGAACAAAAATATAGGGACAAACGTTTAGAACAAATGTTGGGAAGAAAATCTAGAAACAAGTGTTAGGTAAAAAAATGTTAGAAACAAAAAATATAAAAACAAAATGCTTGGAACAAATGTTAGCAACAAAAATCTAAAAACAAAAGCTTAGAATAAATATGCTGGATAAAAAATCTAGAAACAAATGCTAGCAACAAAAATATTGATACAAAATTTAGAAACAAATGGTTGAAACAAAATGCTAGGAAAAAAAAATACATTGCTAAGAACTTAAAAGTAATAAGAATGGGTACTTTAAAGATGAAAATAAAGTAAGAGAAAAAAAAGTGAAAGAAATACATGAAAATTGACCGTAGAAAAAAGTGAATAGAAAATATGCACATGGGAAAAAGTAATTAAAAAGGTACTATTTTGAAATAAAAATAAAAGAAGAGAATATAAAGAAAAATACGTGAGCAGAAACGTATGAAAGAAAAAATGAAAACGAAAAAGACGGATCGGTGTGTACGTGCGGAAATGAGTTAGCTCCGCTCATGAGCTAGCTATATGTTGGGGTAAGTGCACCGTACATCCTATGGTAGCGTGCCCAGCCTAAAGACGAACACCCTAATTGGGCCAAGCCTACAGTAAGAATGGTTTAGCGAAACGATGGTAGGAATCGCTCGCGCGATGTCGAGGGAATTCCCATAGGTCTGCAGTTATATAAAAACATGCTGGCCGTTTAGCCCGTGAGAGGATCTAGGCTATTTCTAGCCTATTTTAGATCTGGCGGGCCTATTTAGAAAAAGTATAAAAATGAACGGGGTCATGTGATGCCGGCCTTGAGGCCCAGGCACGGACCGTTTAGGCACGTGCCAGGCATTCGTGCTAACGAGCCGGCCCACGTGCACGGCCAGATGGCCAACTTGGTACTACTCGTTCAGCTAGATCCCATAGAAGATGGATAGGAGAAGAGGGAGTGAGAGAGGAAAAAAAGGAAAGAGAAGAAAAAAAGAAACCGACCCAGCAAGATCTCCTCGTCGGTACCCCTAATCGTCCTAAATCCTATTCTCTTTCCTCGCGCGCAAGACAGTTCGATCCGATTCGTTTCGCCTCCGAGATGCTGCCGGCGTCGGACTAGTCGAAGCGAAAGGAGAGGAGCTGCCGCCGCCGTCTCGCTATGGCATGGCGAGCGGGCGGGTGTGCCGGCCGCTGCCTGCTGCCGCTGCTGCTCCTGACAGGTGCGGTTCATCCTTCCGCCTCCGATCCGAACCCTTTTGAAATGCGGATTAGCATCCAAATGCTGCCGCGTGTTGCTTGTTAGTTGGGTGTTCGCGTATACTTTCGGTTGCGCTCGGGCGCTGTCTAGTTAGGTCGTGGCAAGTGATCAAAGGTCGGTTGCTGCAGTATGGTTCTAACCGTTATGAATTTTCTTACAACTCCGCACAATAGTGTTGTTTGCATACCCCGTATCATATATACCTAGGTTGTTTTCTAATTTTTTTTAACCATAATTTGTTAGCGTTAAATACTAAAGTTCCCACTTCATATGTCGTCAATTGGCCATTTGGGAGAATGTTCCTGACAAAGCAAAAATTAGTAAAATTCTAATCTAGTCTCTTCTCGGGGTCTTCTTAACACTTAATATGTAACAACTACTATTTGTAAAGGAAAACAGAGTTTATATGGTCTGCGATCAATCAGTACCATACTTTTTGAAGACTTTGTAATTGGAACTTGTCATGATGATATAGAAACAACAGGCTTGCTTATGGATTGCTAAGTAGTGAGGGCTTTGTTTTGGTTTTACACACCTGTTTCTTGTTGTTTGGATATAATAACTACTTGAAACCATTTTCGATCCTTGACATGGATTTCTTGCTAGAGTAGGTAAATACTTTTATAATTAATGAGGTTACCACTATGGATATTGGACTGCCTTTTCTATAGCAATAACCGGCTAGCTTTATCGATCAAAGTTCTAAGTACCATGGTCCCTTGGACCTCCACATCCTCATATATCTAACTTTTAGGCCCTGTTTGGTTGGGCTTATTATCTGGCTTTTGGATTTTGGCTTATAAGCCACAAAAGCACATACATAGGTGATTTTGGCTTTTTTACTTTTGATTGGATATCGTTAGACGATGATATAAGCCAAAAGACAAAATCAAAAGCACCTATTTAGGTGCTTTTGTGGCTTATAAGCCAAAAGTCAAAAGCCAGATAATAAGCCTAACCAAACAGGGCCTTAACTGGGCTTGCAACTTGACTCGCACATGGAACTCTTATGGTCCTATCAGGACACTAAGCTACACATATCTCTAACCACGATGGGCATCCTGTTACAACTACATGATACTTATCTCTAACCACTACAAATATAGCTTGACCATCACGACAGCAATCACGAGAGCAACCCTGACCATCCAAGCTCTACCCATGCGTACCTCAGCATTACAACATCACCAGCACCCTGAACTCTGTATCAGGCTAGCCACCTCTAATCCCTCTACCGTTTGGCCACAGTTACCTCTCCAAGCATGCGCCTTCTCACTCCAGCTGATATGGATCCAATGGGTTTGTGGCCCAATCTTTCACGACGATTCGCAAAGTAGGAACGTTGAATTGAACAAAATCAACTCCATGCACACACACAAACACAGATCAACAAGATCAGCAATCAAAATCAGCATAAACACGGAAACGGCATCCCACCATGGGAGGAGCCTCATGATAACTTTACTCGTATAATTCTTGTCTCCCTAAAGCCCTAAGCGCTACTCCTTTATATAGGAGGCCACAAAGGGCTCGGTTGGACAGGCCCGAACCGAACACACACGATACAAACAGGCCTATTAGAAGGCTCGACCAACAAAAACACAATAAGACACGCATGCCTCAATCAACTCGTACATACTTAGACAAATGTCATCTAATCGTTGGTCATCCTGTATGCAACATGTTGCACCTAACGCCAACCAACACTAACAATGTTTGGTCTCACGTCGTGGACCAAAATGCAACATCAACGGTGGTGTTCTGAAGCTGGGTTTCACCTCATCTAGCGGAGGAATTGCAAAACTGAAAGGTCCAATTGTCAACATATAAGCGTAATGGTAGGAGTAGGTATCCTCCCCTCATCACCAGCGCGTGCAGGCAGCTTAGGCTCCGCATACCTTCCACAAATCAGCTTGAGCATTGTCATTGCCTCTTCACCAACTCCAGTTCCTCTCACACAGAGCCACAACTGCGTCACCTCACCGATCACTCCTGAACCAAGCACACTCATCATGCGATGCTCCTCTCAGCCCTCACACTCTCCTGCCCTTCACAGGTCTTCCACCTCTTGGACACAATCCCAGCCTTGACCTCTACCTTTTCCATTAGATCCCCAGCCATCCCGGCCAGAACCATCTTCAGTTCTTCACCACAGGCTGCTTGGTCACCACGGCCTCTGCCACCTCTTTCCTCAAACCCTCGGACAACTCAAGCAACAAAACATCTACCATCACCATCAAGCTGCTTGCTTATACCCTCCATTACCACACTTATGCTTCTCCAACGCAACAGTAGCACAACACAAGCACATGGCAAAGCAGTCCCTACTGAACTTCTCTACTCAATCCGCTATAAGGAGCAATTCATTCTCCCGCACTCTGCTCCCTTCAACATGCCTCAAACAACTCTATAGCAGCCATACCACTGCTACACACCATACCATTGAAATACACGTACCATCTCCACAAGAACAGATGCACATGCACTGCACACTTTTCCCTCCCTCTAAGATCCCAACCTCAGCTCCATTCCATTCTCCCTGACTGCGCTCCTTGCACCAAGCTAGGAGCTGCAGCTGCCACATCAACCTCAGCTTTGCAACGGCTGCATGTCCGCCCTCAGCTCCACAACATGGCCGTCCTGCACCAGATTAGGGGCACTCCAGCCTGATCTGGCCATCTCCAGCCAGATCAGAGGTACTCCTCCGCCTCCAAACTTTTGTTGTCTCCAAATCTATTCACCCAAACTTATTCTCCTCCTATTGGCACCCCACTTGCAGCATTCTGGTCTAGCTGCCTGAGTGACTACAATGCGCCCGGTAGTCTGGACGACATGAGCCAGAGTGGCGCTGAAGTGGTGCACGATGGTGACTAGGGTTAGGGTTAGGAGGAGCCTAGCTCTGCCTCTGATGCCATGTGGATTGGGGTAAATTTCTGGATGCCTTGGTCCCTTGGACCTCCACACCCTCATACATATAACTCTTAAACTGGGCTTACAACTTGAATCACACAAGAGCCACTAAGCTACTCTTATCTCACACTCACACTACAGCAGCACATTGGCAGAACAATCACATGTTGTATTTCCCAAAGATCTAAAATAAGAATTAGCTTTATACATGTTTCCTGTTGATATAACACTTCACTGTGTACCCTTTTTTTGCAGCTTCTTTACTTGACTGGAGCCTGATTTCTCTTGTTAATATGATTATCTTCTTTGCTATCCGCTTTGTTGATCCAAGGAGAGGTATGCCAGCTCTTTTTGTGCATTAGCAAGTATTTTCACTATTTGCCTTAAGAAAATAAAGCTAAACTACGCTTTCTTTGGATCCATATGCTGTTTGAAGCACTACGCTGCACTACGCCCACACAAAAATTGATAATCTGTTCCTTATAACAGTGACCTCTTGTTCAATCAAGTTACTCTAGCCTTGTGCCGTTGAAGACTTAATGTTCATTTGTTAACTTTACCATTAGTGTCTTCCTGAGCTATTTAATTTGCTGGGAATAGTAATTTTGTGGTTATCTAGAAATCATTTGCAAAGGGTATACTTTTAAGTATTCTGTATTCATAACGATAGATTCGTTTTTTCTAGTTGGCATGGGACTTCTTTCTGATAGAATGTCGACAGTTTATTGATATAGCAACATCAATACAGAGTCTCCTGGATACAATCTGGAGCAGAGTGAAAAACACAAAGACTACTAGAATTAACACAAGACTTAGCTGAGCAATGTGCATTCATTGCTCGCCTAACATGACAGAAAATCCACCGAAGAGAAGCCACTCGATGCATATTTGATATCAGCCACCACCGAGCCAACAAATGATCGATCGACGGTCGAGGACTTGATGCGCTGTACGAGCGAAATGTAATTTGAAGCAAAGATCATAGCTGTATACCCTCATCGCGTGCAAGGGAGACTGCACGGCGCAAAGCCATATCTTCCGCTAGTTCAGGTGTTTGAACTCCTGAAACGGGCTCGCTGCAAGCAGCCAAGCATATACCATTCTAGTCCCGAGTCTCTCGACCACAACACGAAATACCAACTTGCAATGCTCTGAAAAAAACGCTGCATCAGAGTTAATAAGCACAGTACATGGTGGCGGAGCTCGGAGCAGGGGTCTAACGCCTGTGAACAGATATGCTTTGATCTTTTCTGCTGTCCACCGCGGATGACAGGTTCTTCACCATTTCTCGCTGCATTCGGTCTCTCTATATATGCCACACCGAAACAGTCAGAAGAGTCGCACCCGAGGGGCCAAAATCTAGAATTGTTTGCGAGATCGCCGGATGTAATGAAGCCTTCACCTCCTCCCATACCTGACAAGCAAAGGGGCGGAACAAGATCACATGCTCAACACTCTCTGGCTGGCAACAACAAGGGAAAATTCTCTGAGGCCGGAATTTGTCACCGCGGCAATTGAACACTGGTAGGGAGACATTTTCTTCTTGTTAGGAGCTTTAGCTGTCCACACATATTTCCTTTTTTGTTCACCACTCCTATCCGAGCACTGACCTCGGCCATCCCTACTCCGTTCCTCCATGAAATGTGTGGTACGAGCCAGGTTGTAAGCTGAATGAACATAGTAGATCCTGAATTGGTGTCTGGCGAGTAAGCAAAGTCCTTGCTCCCATGTCTGCTGATCTGGACTTGGAGAATACTAACCGCCGTTTCTTCATAGAAAAAACAGGGACGGTTTCCTCGTTCAAGCAGAAGCAGTGCACGGTGGCATTTGCTGGGGTCAGAGACAACCACTTGAGAAACAGAGGGAGAATATCGGGTATCAATTGGTCACTGAGAATCTTGATTGCTTTGCCATCCTCAACTCCTGATGCGGGAATCTATTTGGTTAGCATGCTAGGACAATAAACAACTATGTATACTGTCTAAGGCCTGCGAGCAGCATGTGTTGGCCGAGCCTTCTAGCAGGCTGGTTTGTATCGTGTCGAGTCCAACTAGGTTTAAGTTCGAGTCAGTTTTGGTTTGGGTTTGTCCAACCGACTAGGGGTTGGCCTCTTATATAAAGGGAGCCAAGGGTTAGGGGTTAGACAGAGGTTGAAAATTATGTAGAACATTGTGTTCAGGTTACCACCGTCCCTAGGGGATTGGCGTGTAGACGACATCTCGGACGTTCGTCGGTTCTCTTTGCAAATAAAGGCATGAGTGTTCTTGGATCTACCAAGGGTTATCGTGCGTGGCTAGGGGGGGCTCTTCGATCTGCCAAGAGTTGTCGAGTTTGGCGTGAGGCGTGGTGTTCATCACCTTGTTGCTCGCCTGAATCAAGTTCTCTAGCTTACGTGTATTGCGCGTATTGCGCGTGGTTGGGAGAATAGTCATCATCGGTGGTTCTTGCGGTGAAAGATCGGGCAAACACCTACATCGTCTGGTATTAGAGGGTATTAGAGCGCCAGGTTAATCACCACGAGATTTGTATAGGTCAACATCGATCTGCAGGGTTACAAAGCTTGTAGATTGATTTTGCTGGGCAGTGTTGGAGGGGCGGCGAGTTGCTAGCGATTGTTCTGTTCTCGGTGAGTTCCTATGCAGAGATTCGTTGTCGACAAGTTGGAGGTGCAACTTGTGGAGAGAAGGATTAGAATGATTATTTCGATCGGACTCGACACGTAAAAGGGACACCGTGACGTGCGTGTACTCATCCGGTATCACGAAAGGATGCATTTCCTACATTTGCATGGAAGGAAAGGAGCAGCGACATGGCACAGCTGTTTCCGTCTCAGTCGGAGCTGTAATTTCCTTCCACGTGGTATGGTGGTAGACAACAACGGAAAAAAATTGAATAAGGAAAATAGCTAGGACGGATGCTTCGTAACTCCAAGAAATCAGTTTGACAAGGAAAAGTCTACGTGGGAGTGGGACTAAAGAAAGGGAAAGTTCAAAGTGGCTTCACTATACGTGGCCTAAAAAGGCAAAGGAAGTAAAAGGATCGTAGGACATAAGGAAACAAAGGAAAAGTTTGTACCCTATTCTTTTGGGAGTACGGTCCAAGGTGGAGCCATTTGTTTGGGCTGAATTTTCTTGCGTTGCACTTCGTGGGGGACACACATAAATTGGAGACAAAGAAAAGGAAGGATTTACACGCAGATTGGTATATATGCACGGTTCATATTTTGGTGGACAGAAAAAAGATAAAGGAGACGCAAGTTTGAAAGTTGCGTTCACTGACGTATTCAGCTTATTGTGTCCTGCTGCGTTTGGGGTGATTTGCGTGGTATGTTTATAGGTGCAATTCGATGGATTGTGTGTTTCAATCAGATCGGTGGTGCCAAACATGGAGGGTGCCAAGAACAAGTCTAGCTAGTCGAGAGGGAGGTTGTCGTCTAACAGGCTGGCATTACTTGATGATGAGGAAGAATTATGGCGATATGAAGATTTGGCGCCATACACGCTGGAGAAGACCTTCCGGCGTTGAGGACAACGCCTTCCTAAGAAGGGGAGGATGATGCGGGTATCTATTTGGTTAGCACGCTAGGACAATAAACAACTATGTATAATGTCTAAGGCCTGTGAGCCGCATGTGTTGTGTTGGCCGAGCCTTCTAGCAGGCTGGTTTGTATCGTATCGAGTCCAACTAGGTTTAGGTACGAGTCAGTTTCGGTTTGGGTTTGTCCAACCGACTAGGGGTTGGCCTCTTATATAGGTTGAAAATTATGTAGAACATTGTGTTCAGTTTACCACCGTCCCTAGGGGATCGGCGTGTAGACGGCGTCTCGGACGTTCGTCGTTATCTTTGCAAATAAAGGCATGAGTGTTCTTGGATCTGCCAAGGGTTATTGCCAAGGGTTATCGTGCGTGGCTAGGAGGCTCTTGGATTTGCCAAGAGTTGTCGAGCTTAGCGTGAGGCGTGGTGTTCATCACCTTGTTGCTCCCCTAAACCTATCAAGTTCTCTAGATTACGTGTATTGCGCGTGGTTGGGAGAATAGTTATCATCGGTGGTTCTTGCGGTGAAAGATCGGGCAAACACCTACATCAACTCCCCATCTGACTCCGTGCAGTTTGCGCCCAAACAACATACTGCGCCAGTATAGGAGGAAGATCTCGGTGTGGGCGCGATCCAGAAAGCACAAATTGAAAATATCGTTTGGCTCCTCCACCCTTGACGTCCCAATGCCTGATTGAACAGCACCATGTCATGGAAGCCCATGCCACCAATCGCCTTTGGTGACGAGATTCAGTCGAGTGCAAATGCATCTTCTTCTTCCCGTCTTCCCTGCCCCACCAGTTATCAGCAATAGACTGATGAAAATCTGAAAGCAACTCATCACATACATTGGAATAGCCTGGATGATAGATTTGAACATGGTTTCATTTTCGGCCCGGGAGAGAGGGGTCCAACCACTTGTTGATTCGTTGCCACACATTGTCATACAGGAATCTGAAAATACGGAAGGTGCACACCGAGATTATGAGACTTTTAAGGGAAATTTATTAAATCCTTTTTGGTTAAAGTCCAGTATGTGTTCTACGAGATAAATTCTCTTTGGTATTGCTGTATAGCTAATAATGTTGTGTACCTTGTCCTTGATTTATTCTTTGGTAAAGTATCAATTTTACAGCCTTAACTGTAGCTGAAGTCTATTTTTCTCCCATCAACTCCAAAACCAGGCATAACACACCCTCAACTGTTGAAGCTGGACCCTAGTCCATTCAAACCCGGTTTTGACCTGACATGGCGCCACGTGGATTTTGATGGTAAAAGACAGTGACCTGTCCGCCATCCCCAAATACTTCATCTTCTATCTCTCTATCTTCTTTCTAACCTTCCTATCTTCATGGCCACCATCATCATGACCCACCACTGAGCGTATTTACCCATGGATGATGTCGTCACCTCACACTCCTTCCCTACCACGATGACTGTTGTATTACTATCCTATCCCCCTCTTCTCTCATCTACCTGAGTCAGGCAGGGGCAGATGGACCTGTGCACCAGCACTTCTGCTCATGCCTGGGGGTCCATCTTGAGGTTGCTTCGCAGGGAAAATTGCTGCCAGGACTGCTCAATTTGGGGCCGGCAAGGTGTTGCCAGCACCAGGGGTGTGGGACTTGGTCGTGAACAAAGGTAATTGACGGCAGTGATGTTGTCACAGGGAGAGGGAACAGAGCCTGTGGTAGTGTGGGCTCATCCTTTTCTTCTCTTTGTTGTCTTCATCAACCTCGCCGGCTGTTGGTCTGTCGTGGAGGCCAACCTGTCTAGGCATCTTCATCAACAGATATTACCATTGGCTGTTTTTGCAACCGTAAGAGCTTTGTGGTGGCTGCTGTTGGGCCTGCTACTGTAGTCTTGGACTGCTGCTACTCTCTGCCTATTTTGGGCTGCTAGTGCTGTTGGGCTGCTTGTGTTTTGCTTCTGCAATGAGCTTGTTGTGGCAGATAATTTGGTGAGCTATGTCTGGTGGTTTGGTTGAGGCCGAGGAGATGGTTTGATGCTGCTAGTTATCTTTGCACCTTTTTTTTTCTTGAGGGAATCATCAAGTCTTTAATATCTGGAGTCGTTCCGTTGCGTCTGCCAAAGTCCGTTGCTCTACCATGTTCATGTATGCCATGAGCCAAGCACTTTTTTTGTCCATCAGCCTTTGCTTCTGTCCCGTTCTTTTTCTTGGGAATGTGCGGCCTCTTTTCGCGTGTTTTGATTGTAGAAGTCGTCAAGATGCCAGTCACCCTGCATTCTTGGAGTCTCTCTCTCTGGATTTGACAGTTTTTTTTTACGATTGATGCTATGATGGTACAATTGTTTCCCAGTCTCTACTAGATGAGGTCCATACCTCCATACCTACTATATGTTCTTGCACCTTTGGGCTCTGCAATACAACAAGATTTGCTCATAACTTCTCACTGTCTATGCCACGTCATTCAAATGTTGGGTGCCTGTGTTGGTGGCTTCGTGCAATTTAGTTTATGCACTAAAAAAACAGCTGTATGTCAGGCCATTTAACTCTTTGTTTTTTCGTACACACCAACTTACTGAAATGAAAATAGTGTGATTATTTAGAAAATCTTAAAGAAAATATCTGATAATTATGATTTGACAGCTCTACTACTGAATTCCAAAATGATACAGTCTGGTTGCAACTTTCACATGAGATGTTGGTTCCCCTATTTGTATTCCTTACGATCTACATATACATTGTTTATTTCTGCACTGATGTTCTATCCTTATCTGGTAGGATTTCACACTTGGAGGTTATACCTGTTATACTGGTGTACAATAATTTACTCAGCACTTGCTACGTTAGGGCAAGTTACATTTCATATAACATGGGGAATTGAGGGAAAGGGATGGATTGTGGCTCATTCATGGTGGGCAAAGCTGGTTGGTTTTGCAAGGTATTTAAATTAATGCATCTGCTCGTGTTAATTTTTTTCGTGCGCATGTTCATTTATGTGCTCATATCCATGAGTACAACTGTCTGTATATGCATTTTCCTATGCAAGCAATATCTGGAATTCTAGATTGCAATTAATCATGACAGTTGATGCAGGGACCAGCCTTGGGAATCACCATCTGTTATCTATTTTCTTATCGTACAGCTCTCTTCTGCCATCCTTGCTTTGGTAGAAATCTTTGGAAGCAGGATCCATCAAGATTCGTGTTGGCTGAACTTCTCCTTTGGGATTGAGCAAACAGGTTAGCACGTGGTGCACTGCGCGTCAATTTAGACTAGCCTAAAGAAGCGTTAATAATATTGTTAGTCTGTGTTGAAGGAAATTTGAATTGTTTTGTGTAGTACGTTCATTCATACCACTAGGAAATGATGTTACTTGATTTTATATTTATATATGTTCTGCTTGCAAAGTTTTAGTCCATGCATGCCTTTTGGGAAGGAAACAGTCGAGCTGTTTATGTGTACGGAAGAACTGTAGAAACGTTCGTTCAGTACTTACTATTGTCTACTGTCTAAACGATGTATGCATTTTCTTCTGCAGGTTATCACTTGCGGGTTGCGTGCTGTTTGTTGCTTCCTGCTGTCCAGTTAGTTGTTAGTATTAGTCACCCTTCTTGGATTTCATTACCATTCTTTGTATTTAGCTGTGTTGGTCTTGTGGATTGGTCCTTAACAAGCAACTTTCTTGGTCTTTTCCGGTAAGCCCTGTCTTAAGATTTTCTTCTTTGCTGTGAACGCTCACTATATTATTATATTGACAATGTATATTTATTGATAATTGTTAAATTTTGTTTGCAACACATTCTGAAGATGGTGGAAGTTACTTGAGATATATTCGGTGTTCAACATTCTTCTGCTTTATATCTACCAACTGCCTGTCAAGTTTCCCTATGTTGTGGTAGCATCTGCTGACTTTATTGGTCTATTCAAAGTCTCGTCAAAATCAGAATGGCCTGAGCTATCTTCTGGAATTTCGCTTATGGTTTATTACGTCATGGTAAGCAGCCAAGAATCTCAAGTATATATGTTGATCACACACAAACTGAGGATATTTTGCATCCATATGGTAAAAACGTGATATTTTGTTGGTAGTGATGCTGATCATTTTTGTTCGTATTTGCTCATTCTTGATGTTTGAACCTTTCTTGCTTAGTATCCCTCATTCCATGCATAGAATTCCAGAGAATGGAATTGTAGTAAATTCTCGGAGAAGCTGTAAAATAACGAACTTGTGCTGTTGTTGCCACCATTAAGTTCATTAACTTTGTGCTTTATGGAGAAATATGTGTGCAATCAATTTGAATATTTTGTTTTCTCATCCACTTGTTTATTATACATCCAGTAGTCTGCGGAGTGAAAAGAATATGGAAAAGCCTAAGAAACAGCCGGAGGATGCCACACCTTGACGCGCGTCTCTTATGCGCCCATGCGACTGCCTCTTTTCTCTATCTCCTTCGTCTACCTCCGTTAGTGCCACACACCGGCTCCTCCGCCGGTCCTTCTCCCCTTCCTCTCGTACAAAATATTAACGAGCTAGCGACCGGCGCACCGGTGGCGACCACGGGCTACCATGGTGGGTACCATGAGCTGCAACGATGGTGGCTGTTTGCTGCAACCACGATGACCACGAGCAACAGCGGCGACCCCGCATGCTGCAACCACAACGACATCGAGCGACGGCCATGACCCTTTGTGCTTCAACCGCGGCGACCATGAGCTGCGAATGTGGTGGACAGTTGCTGCAACGGCGGCGATGCTGGTTGCCGTTGATGGATTGCTGTCCGCGAGCTGCAAATGCCTACGGACAATGCTACAAACGGTGAGCGGCGGTGCTACAAGCTCATTGCTACAAATGGCGAGCGGCGGTGCTACGAACGCATGTCGGCGGTGCTACAAATGCATGTCGGCGTTGCTACAAACGGCGAGCGGCGGTGCTACAAGCGGTGTTTGCTACAAACGGCGATGCTATGAGAGGCGTCTTCTTCGGAGACAGGCGTGGCTACGTGAGGAGAGGCGCCGACGCGCAGCTTTTATGCAAAGCTTTTGGGGATGGGTTCGAGGGGTCATGCTTCGAAGCCCCCGCCGCTGCATCAAGCCGGAGGCCGAGCTTCCTTGCCGTTGATGGTCGATGCACGAAGAAGTTTCCTTGTCGGTGGCGGTTGTCGTAGGGTCTTTCTTCCCTGAGGCACGAGGGAGGTGCGTTCGGGGAAAACGTGTAGCCAAGCGAGGAGATCGTTTTTCCTGTAAACTCGTGCGCGCACCTGTTTTGATTCTGATCAAACGGCTACGCAGGAGGGGGACCAGGGGTTCCGATCCCCAACCCCCGGGGACGCTCAGTGCTGCCCAAATAATAATATGTACTGATTTACATACTGGACATAGCTTAATGGAAGAATCGGATTAGTGAATACTGTAGCAGCAGATTGATAATGTAACGCCCAAGTGTAGCAACTAGCATGCCGATAATATAATGCCCATTGTTAAACCATACACATGTACCATCCAGTAACAGTTGGTGGTGTTTATTGTCCGGATGGATTCAATGGATATGCACTATATGAATCAAACTTAACCAGGGTTTAAAGTAAGACGAGGCAAGATGCCCTACCCCTTTTCACCTAAGCGCTTAAAAGAGTAAGGTGAGGCGATGCCTTACATATTAACATAAAGCACATAGCTAGTTCCATAACATAACTGCAGTTTGCTAGCAATAAAGCGGTGAACTAACATGATGGTAGCATCACGCATGACATGTCACGACTCCAACACACATCCTTAAGCCTCAGATCATATTGTGTAGATGATGGAACGTTGTCTTGAACTTCAGCTTCATCCTCCTTGTCTGTATCTAGCTTTGTAGTTTTAAACTTCATTATATTTGAGTAATTGTGCATCTCTTTCTTAATTTCTGTGGCTGTCTTGGGACATTTATCCACATTAATGAGGCCCTCAGAAAGCTGCTGTCTCAGCCATTCCGCTCCAGCATTTGACTCTCTGGCCGCACAACTTACACTGGATGAGATACTTCCTCTCTAAATCTGTCCAGAATACATACTTCCAATCTGGATCTTTAGCTCTCCGAATAGGATCGTTGGCCGGATGAAATGACTCAGCAGCTGGGGGCGCCGTCCCTGGAGGGTTGTTTCACACCTCAACACAACTCAAGTTTAATCTAAAATTCGATCTCCTCTAAACCTAGCCGCTGGCCTCCTTATTTAGGCAACCAGAAATCTAGTCGGTTGGAGAGGCCCAGACTGAAACACACAAAAATAAAATCCTAAGAGCAACTCTAGCAGATACGGGAAAACTTGATACCGAATAACACAGATGGGGATCGGGATTTTTTTTCCCCGGGATTGAACTTGGCACAGAACAGAAATACTACTAAATTCATACGGCAAATTTAAAAACAACAGTATGCACGATAAATTGAAACAGAGAGTTCGCCGGAGCTGCTAGCTAAACTAACCCTAACCTATCTACCTGTGGCCCGATGCGGAGGATCTCCGACTAAACGATCCTCCACAGGGTCCAACTCCTCCGCATCTCCGACTCAACGATCCTCCACAGGGTCCAACTCATCAGCGGCCGCTGGAGACGGTCCGCTGCACCCGGGGCGCCGGCGTCGACGGCGATGACGGCGATGTACAACTCGTCCTCCGTCCGCTTGAACGCCGGCAGGACGCGGTCGAGCAGATTCTCCTAGGTGCATACGCTGGGCCCCGACGCATCCCTAGCGTCACTTGGACGCTCCCCGGCCCCAGCAGCAGCGGTGGCGGCAGCTCAAATCCGACGTCCCCCCTCGTGGGCTTGGCGCTCGCGGTTGGCCGCGGCCTAGGCTAGCGGCGGAGGGGGGCGGATGGTGGCGGCGCAGATGACGGGTGTATACCCTAAATTTGCCCCCATCCCCTACATATAGCGCCGGGGCGGGCGCATATCGTGCGTGATGAGGATCACACGTGATCCAAAGGGTTTGTGGCCCAATCTTTCACGGCGAACCAAGAATTGATAGGATCAACTCCACACACGCAACAAGCAACAGATCGAAACGATCAAGATCAACAATCAAAACCAGCAACTCCTCGGTAGCGGCGACCCACAAACCCTTATGATATAACTCAAAACTTCTGACCACCGAAACCCCAGCCGCTAGCTCCTTTATATAGGAGGCCAACCCGTAGTCGGTTTGGACGGACCCAAACCCAAACTGACTCGAACCTAATTGGACTCAAATAAATTACAAGCCGACCTTGTTTAAGAATGGTTTGGCCGAAACACAATTGGCACGCAGGCCTAGTTGACAAAAACCTTAGACGTCTACACATCGTGCTAATTGTCCTAGTCGTGTCAACCCCCTCCAGTCGTGCCGTCTTCAAGTGTATATTGGCTGCAGGTGGCTCCCATCCGGACTCTTTCAGGCACATGACACACCATGAAGAATAGAACCTGCACGTCACGCTTTTGTTCTTCTCCTTGCGTGGCAGGAACCAGTCTCTTGAAAGCATCAGCAGCGGGGAAAAGAATATATGCATCACTCGTAGGTTGTGCTGTATCAGTGCGTCCGCTAAATTTTTCCCCAGGCCGGCCCGATATGCGAGGTCTGTTCGGGCCAAAAAAAGGGCCTGTCCCGCATATCGGATGGGAAAACCCGGTCCGTCGAGGTTTTCCCGTATCCGCCAGAGTTGCTCTAAGGATACCACAACATGACCTGACTAACATAACTAAATACAAATGTAAGTTGCAACCGACCCAAGTCCCTATATGGTTCAGGTCACCTCATTGGCACACCTCTAGCTTGGTGGAGTCCTAATGTTAGGCTTCACCACCTCCTTTGGCTCACGGGACGTACTAGGATGCCTTCATCAAGATGTAGGAGAAGAAGAAGCAGCAGAGACACAGAAGAAAAGAAACAAACGTAGAGAAGAAGCAGGCGCAGAAGAGAAAAGAAGAAGCAGGACCTTACCAGATTGGTGGTTGCAACGAGGTGCTTGCTGCTCCCAGGAAAAATCCCTTTTCAGATCTCATGTCCGAGATGGCCAAGGCGGTGCTGATGGCGTTGTTAAACCTTCCTGGAAGCGTGGTCATGGAGCTGCTCCTCAGCTCCCATGCTCTGATCAGGTTCGCCGTGTCGTGGCCCTCGGCGGCTAGCACAAGACCCTATTCTACTCATGAGTGCGATGGATGCAGTTCCGGGTGAAAACTGATGGTGCCGTTTGGCGTCGTTCCCCTTCCTGAAGGCGTCACATATGAATCCATGTCATTGATTTATGCGGTTCTTCGCCCTTGGCTGACAACTGGGTTCAGTGGTGATGCCTCTGATCATCACCGTCAGTGGCGAAGCCAGCTCACATGTACAGCCCGGGCAAAGTACACGGCGCTTCCGGCCGGCGGCCATTTGTCCATATAAAATGCTTATCACGAACTAGCTTTGGCTATGGCTTAAACATTGTTTTCTGGTTAGAGCCTGGGCAGCTGCCCGGGGTTGCCGGGCCTTGGCTCCGCCACTGATCACCGTTCTGCCATCCCTCTAATCCTTTCTCCTGTCCTTCGCGTGGCGCTTCTAACATCGTCTTTGTGTTGCTGTGCAAGTACAAGTGTTTCCTGTGGCAGTTGCTGTGTTGCACCAAGCTTTGTGTTCAAGGTGCGGCCTCAGTTGATCTTTTGTTCTTCAATGGCGCAGGATGTCCATCTTACCTTGCGAAATATTAGGTTGTCCCTGGGGTAGAGTTTGTGATCAAGGTTTGTGTTCGTTGGTGATCTCATGGCTTGCATTTGCTCCACTATCATGCCCTTGCTGCGGAGTTTGCGATCAAATCCGATGACACCACCTCATGGTGGTGCTAACCGTTCAGTATGCGGATCTTGTTGTAGCAATATGCAAAGTCTTGGTATTGTGATTCTGTGGTACTCCTTGCACTGCTGCCAGTGCTTCTTCTGTAATGGTCGTGTACACCAGCTAGGCACTGCTTCTTTGTGGGCACCCTTGTCCCTCTTTTCTTTTCCCCTTCTGTCCTAACCTTTAGATGCTTTATTGAAATGCAACTTATGCGTCCTGACCAATGGCCTCTTGCAAGAGAGGTCAAGAGCCTGGTTTTTTGTAACGGTTCTTCAAGTGACGGTGGCCAAGACGGTGGTGAAGTTAAGGCCCACGAGGAGGAGGAAGCCAGGGAAAATCAGGTTCCTGGACGGTGTTGCTCCAGCTGCAGTTGCCGGCTGCTGCCTAGTGTCTTAGACAGGAGGAGAGAGTTGTCCTCTCAGTCGTTTGGTTAGCATCCCTCTCTCGCCGTTATCCTCTTCTCTACACATGCGATTCCCTGCTCGATTTATTTCCTTTCCCTGTTCCTGCTCGCTGCTCTTGCACTAGTATCCGCCTTAGCGTGGGGTGATGCCCTAAGGCGACGCTCCATACGCCTCAAACACCAAAGGAGGATACCTTACACTGCAGTCTAAGGCAAGTATGGCACCTTGTCGTTGGAGGGCGTCCTGGCGCATAAGCAACACCTTAAAACCTATGGAACGAACACATTGAAATAACATGTGATGCAATGTTTGACATTAAAAATAACTTTGTGTTATTCCTCTTAATTAAGAATCAGTTACAATCAACCATCACTTTGCAGGATTTTTGTTTTTTCACAATTCAGTAGACAAAAGATCTTTGCCTTCTAATGCTCTTTCCTCTCATTGTAGCTGTCATCAGCCAAGCGGGACATACAAGAAATGGATTCTCTAATGTCTCCAGAAAACAACAGCTTAATAGAGGACCTTCTCCCTTCTAGGAATGCATTTTTGGTTCGCCAGTCTCGGTATGCAAATCTTTTTGTACTTTAGAATAGTTGAATTTCCTATTTTTTATATTTCTGACCCGTGAAAATTGCTGGATATTTGTATTTTGTAATTAAGGAAATTAGCTCGCTAACACCACAACTGGTGAAATTACAGAAATGACGCTATCAGGAAGCTCAGTTACTAAATTAAATTGCAATGACAGTTTATTATGGGAAATGACACTGTTGTGGTGTATTCTGTTATAAGTTCCCAAGAATAAAATAATTTGCTCGCCCATTTCTTCCTTGATCAACTCCTGGTGCCAGTAATAGCCATTGCTGCTCGTTCAGCAAGCATTTCCACTGCTTCATCCAGGCTGTGTTCCAGTAGTCTTTTTCTTTCCACACTATAGCTGCTCCAACATCTCTAAGCACTAGGAGGACATCAACTTTATTTCATCTATGACGGGCATTGTTTTCTGTAATGAACAGTTATTGTGATGATATCTAGTAGTTGAGCTCATCTGCTGCAATATTTCTGCAATTTCATTTCTTCGTGACATGACACTGCTTTTGGTCCTCTATTTTGCTTACATGCTCCTTCCATTCCCATCGATCTGTCTTCCTTTAAAAGCGGCTGTCGTTTCTTTACTTTGAACGCGATCAGTGTTACTCGCTGTGGTTGCTTAGCTGGAAACATAACTAATTTCAGACACGCATGGTGAAGATTGTCCACATAAAATGGTAAGTGTCAATAATATATTACATACTGTCGGTTTCTGGTTAAGGGAGTTGCTAACTGAACCTAAAATCCATGACCTAAATCAGCCCATAAAGAAGTTACTGCTCATTCCGGCAGGCTTGTTGAGCCTGTGAAACACATATTTTCGAGCCTCGTGTAATTGAAGTACATTGATTGTGAGACTAAGAATGAATGGTGATCTTGATCGAGGGAAGCAATATAGGTTGATCGATTAAGTTAGACACTAACAATTCCTTTTGCATGTGCCCTTCACTGTTCCTCTCCTATGCAGACAGGCCACCACATTTATTCGCGCTCGCCATTGTCTTACCTTATTGGCAAGGCTCAGCATACCACATTGTGTGCCAAACGAAGGGATAGCCATCAAGTTAATCACATCATGGAGATTCTGTCACTCGTGTCCTTGTCAGCAGCTTGTATAGATGCTAAAACTACTTTCATGTTTAAAATATAAGTTTGTAATTACACAAGTTTCTGTTTGATTCACCCAACCTTCTAATTCTGTTTCCTTCATTTTTATGGTCAATATACTTTTGCCCATTTCACATGTATTGTCTTGCTAAATAACTTCTTATATACTTCTAATTCTTTGTAAACATAGCAGTTTATCTAGATTTACCATTTCACATGTATTGTCTTGCTAAATAACTTCTTATCTACTTCAGATCTGGCAGAAGGCATGCTAATGTATTACTGGGAGGATCAGTTTTCAGAACATTTAGTATTAACTTCTTCACTTATGGCTTCCCGGTATTCTTCTCCATGCTCTTTTTTGCCCATTCACTCCGTGCTTTTCCTTTTCCTTGTTATTTAAAGTTCACATTCTTATATTTGTTGGGGTATGCAATTCTTCCCTCCCCCTCACAAATGTGCAGAACAGATTGCCTCTGTGTTTCTCCTAAGACAAGAGCATGATTTTTATTTGTGAATGAAAAGAGCGTGATTCATCAACACAGCTATTAGGATGAGATAATATCCATGCACGTGCTCCCTGGATAGTGTTCATGAGCTTTCTCATGCTAAGCACATGTACATGCAGGTGCTTGAAGATGACTTTACAAAACATAAACGCTGTTTTCGTGCCATTCGGGGTAGCATGGGTGCTTGATTAGACACTGGTGCTTAGCAAGTGTTATGCGTATAACTAGCACAAAATAATACAAAATAAATGATCTAAGCACGTACAGAGAAGAGCTTGCATCGAATTGATAAAACCTTTGCATGGGTGCTTGATGGTGTATCTGTATTCTCTCTCTTGAGCATGCACATATAGCAACTTGCATTCTGCACCCTCTTAGTTTCATCCCCCTCTGTTCCGTTCATGGTCATAAACTACAAATATTGTTCAACAAGCATAAGCCAGGACCAGCGTATCAACAGTAAAAGCTTTGGCTGACTAATATCAGTTGCATGAAAAGTATAAAGTATGTTATGCAGGATATAGGCTCAAGTCTGCCTACTAATTATGCCAAACCAAATAGCACTTTTAGATGCAGTAATGGAGATGCTTTGCAGTTATTCTAACTTGTGTTTCTGAATTTAACCATTTTGGCAATTGCTCATTGTGCCCAAGAGAAACTGAAAGAACGTCTTGATCGGGAGTACCAAATATGTAAGCATTTCCCATCAAATAAATAAATTTTTAATTGATGATTATTGCAGGTTTTGCTTCTTGCCCTTTCTTTATGGAGTTTCAACTTCACTAGTATATGCGCTTTTGGTCTACTTGCATATGTTGGATATATTTTATATGCTTTTCCTTCGTTGTTCCAAATGCATCGGTTGAATGGGTCACTCCTAGTGTTTATTCTGCTGTGGGCAGCAAGCACATATGTCTTCAATGTGGCATTCACATTCTTCAACAAAAGATTTCAGAAGGTATCAGACTTAGCTATCTGAGTTCTATTATGATTATCGAAGTTGATGAAAATTTAATTAGGTCAATTTTGCAGGATATGATGATATGGGAGACAATTGGGCTCTGGCATTATTCTATACCTGGACTATTTCTACTTGCACAATTCTGCCTTGGTGTTTTTGTAGCACTTTGTAATCTTGTAAACAATTCTGTTTTTCATTACCTTACCTCCGAGGAAGGGCCATCATCTAGTGAGGATCACCTTATTGATGGTAAGTAATTGACACCATTATCAATTTCAGTTTTGTTGCAGCCTGGCTGTCGGTTGAGTAAAAAAAAAGTGATATAATGTCTTAAATTGAAGAATGATTTGATATGCATGATGCATATTGTTGCCAAGAGCAATGATGAGCACTCCAAAAGTAACTGCCACATCACACTGGAAAGAAACAATGACATCAAACACTGTACTTTTTTTCTTCTGTTTTTAACAAATAAGACTAAATGGATCCTTGCTAACTTCTTTACTACCTGAAACTACCCCTGCTGTTTGAGCCCATGTCTCCTTGGTAAGTAACTGGCCACATGACAAGGTGCTAGAACCTAAAACATAAATACTTGTTAAAAGGAAATGTGGAAGGTATCGACTTACCAAAATGAGGAGTCTAATACGGGAACTTGTTAGCTACAATCCTTGTGTTGTTTTTACTAGGGAATACTAGTACAGGTCGGCTTTCCTTTACTTAGCTATACAGCATAAGCTTGCTGTGTGACAGCTAGCAGCAGCAGTCCAAGTTTGGTTTTGCTAGCAGCAGCAGTAGAAGCCATCTAGACATTAGATGTCTATACCGGTTACTGTAGCATGCGGTCAATGTAGCACCGACCTAAAGCTTTTATATAAAGAGAGGCATCCCATATATAAAAAAATAAAATTAGGGAAGGCATTAGTTGTGTCCCACCTGTCCTGTAAGCTCATAAGCATTGGTTGCTATGTAATAAAAGGGGCATCTGTTGCCCAGACCAAGAGTTCTCTTGTATGTGAGTGTGTGTCCACCAATAAATTAGAGAGGTTCTGTCCAACAGAACTAGTGATGCTAAATTAATGCTGTTGCCGTATGCCCTGATTTATTTTCGTTGTGCCTATTTAGGTTTTACATGCAAATGGCAGGCATCTCAGCTTTGGCTCTGTGCTACTCCCTCCGTCTGGGTTAAGCCTCCTCAAATTGCGATTCTATCTTTGACCATGGATTTGGCAAACAAAATATTAGTTATATGCCACAAAAAGTACACCATTGGATTCATATTTGAAAGAAGTTTTCAATGCTATAAAATTCTTGAGATATAACTCATATTTTATTCAAATTCATGGTCAAAGTTAAGCTCAAAATTCTTGTGAGAAATAACTCATATTTTCTGTAGTTGCTGCTTTGTTCAACTGTTATGTGGAGGTGCACACACGTAATAGCACTGACCACACTTGTGGTTGTTGGGAATGCTACAAATTTTTCTTAAAGTTTATACATGTTACACAGTGTTAAAATTTCCATAAATTTAATACCTTTATCATGTTTCGACAATTTGGTTTTTGAGATTTTGTTCAAAATAGGCCACAACAGCTCTTGTGTACAACGTTGCAAACACCACTTGATTGTATGACCCCGTTGACTTAGTTCTGATCTGTTCTTGCCTTATTTTTGCAGACAAGGAAGATGCAATGGTTTTGATCGTAGCAACACTAGCATGGGGTCTACGCAAACTTTCGCGCGCAATAACTTTAATGTTACTGTTTCTTCTTGTGATGAAACCTGGATTTATTCATGCTGTTTACAGTATGGTGCAATTTTCCTTCTCTCTGTCATCTTTCTTATTTTCAAAGTTACACTTATTAGCTTGTCCTATAAAATGGGGAAAGAGTTGATTTCTGTATTTTTGTTTATGAACTCTCACCTCCACAGTCATGGATCTTGTAAATCATTTTGTAGCATCTGCATGTTATCTTTTTGCCTTATTGTTACCCTCAATCTGAGCCATGGCTAACATTCCTTTTGTGTCAGTGTGCTTTTTCCTGGTGTTTCTGGTGAATCATTCGATCAACAAGAGACTACGCCAATTCTTAGTGTTATTCTGTGAGGTGCATTTTTCAGTACTGTACATTCTTCAGCTTGATCTAGTCTCCAATGCTCTTGAGCGCAATGGTTCACTAATGATGGAGGTACTCTCACAGCTAGGTGCGCACTCTATGTTTCATTTCTTTGTTTCTCTTTGACGGCAACTTCCATTTTTGCCAAATCGCTGACAACCCCATTGCTGAAGGCGTTTTCTTAGGTGTTTGGGTTTATGCAATTCACATCAAGTTGCACCTTACGTGACACATGTTCCTTTCTGCCCAAGGTGCAATAGCAAACTACCTAACCAGAGATTGGTGATTTTACTCCATACTGCATCTGTTCCAAAATATAAGGCATATGCATTTTGGCCTAAGTCAAAGGTTTTCGAATTTTGACCAAGTTTATAGATATATCTATATCCACAATATAAAATGTATACACTATGAAGAAATATTTCATGATAAATCTATTGATATTCATTTGGTACTGTAGACATTGACGTTTTGAACCTATCAACTAAGTCAAACTTGGACTTAGATTGGAAGTTGTACGCCATATGTTTTGGAACGGAGGGAGTAGTTGGGAGCTGATCCTTGTCTTGTTGTGGCCGTTACATAACATCCTCTATAGAAACAAATTATGTATTTTGTATTTGCAAGTTTGCTACAGTTCAGGCAATCATCCTATCTCCCTCAGTCAGTCCTCATCCTTAGGACATCTCGAACGGGGCGACCCATTTTGTCCGCCCGCGCCGTTTGTGTCCATGCGGGCATAGCCAAAAAAACACAGCCCAACGGGGCGATGCAAACGGTCCGGTGTCCTTTTTCTGTCCGCGGTGACCCATTTCCGGCCCAAATTTGGGCTGGGTTTGTGTCGGCTCCGTACATGCGCGGCCCGCTGCTGTGTCCTCCCCTTGTCCACCTACCAGTGGCACAATATTCCCACTCCGCCATTTCCTCTCCCAATCGAAGTTCTAGCTCCTTCCCTAGCCATGGCCGACGCACCCGCCGCTGCTGCTGAAGATGCAGCCGACCAGGCCGCGGCCATGCATGTAAGGCCGACCCAGCCGTTGCTCCGGTGAAGAAGCCGAAGAAATAGCTCACCCCTGAGCCACGTTGAAGCGGGGCAACCGGAGGAAGAAGCTTGAGGCAACCATACAAGCCTCCGCCGCCGTCAAGGCTAAGGCAAAGGACAAGGACGATGACAACGGCGCCATAGTCGCTCCAACAAGCCCTTCTCATGCTAGGCATGTCACTCGCGGCGGCCCGACCACCCAAGTCGAAGGGGTCGTCGCCCTCCACGTCGACAACGCCATCTCCTCCGCCACAGCCGTCGTACGGGTACCTTCCTGCACATGTGCCGCCGACGTCGCCCCTCTTCTTGTCGGAAGGCAGCTATTCTTTTTTGGTGATGTTGTATGTCGGCATGCAATATGTTGCTATCTTTTGTTTGATCAAATGTACCAAATGATCATAAAATGGGAAAACCCGGACAGGGCGGACCAAATAGGTCACCCCGTTGGGTGCATTGGCCTGGGAAGGGCGGACATGGGCCTGACGCCTGTCCATTTTATGACCCAAACGGAAAAGAACTGGACAAATTCAGTGTCTGTTTGCGTCGGCCCGTTGGAGATATCCTTAGGCCCTTTGATCCCCTACAAGCCCAGTCCACCTGGCCATCCTCCTGGTAGTGTTTAGCCCTATGTACGTACATGACAAATTCGAGTGTGCCAGAGATTAGCTGAACCTCAAAGTAGATGCTGGAGTTGCTATCATCACATGTTTGAATGAATGGAAATTCCATGGTGTACAATTTTAATAATTGTTGTAATTACAAGTTTCTATTCTTAGTATTAGCGGAACTCAACATTTTTTACATGTGAGCAAATAAATACTCAGTATCAAAACTGTTGTTGTATAGGTAATCTCGGCTTATCAAACAATGTGTTCTATGCCTAGTTGACTTCCTGTTCCATTTGACCTATTTGTTATTTCTCCTGTTCTAATCATGCGTTATATGCGCGATTTAGTGAGTTCTGAACAGTAGAAGTACAGATTAACATATCAAATAGGCTTCTTGAATTCAAAGTGAAAGAACATTCTCCTTTTATACTAATAGTAATGACATTGATTTTCGTATGTTTTGCAGGTCTCTCAAGTAATGCTAAAACAAAAGACTTAATGGAGATTGGCTCAATTATATGCTTCTGCGCTGTCCATAGCCATGGTTTTAAAATGCTTTTTGCTCTTTCTGCTGTTCTTCGGCATACACCCTGTCCACCTGTTGGGTTCAGTATCCTAAAGGCTGGTTTGAATAAGTCAGTACTCCTATCAGTTTATAGCTCACAAAATTCACGAGATGGTCAAGTTTGCCGCAATTCGCATGGTATGATCTTTGTCGTAATTGACATTTAAATTAAACAATATCTTGTTTCACACTACTTTTACTTGTTAAATGAACTGGAACATGAACTATAGCATGTTCAATGCTACTAGGTTTCATGTAAAAAAATGCTACTAGGATTTATATTTCTCAGATGTCATCCTTCATTTTGTACCATGCATGGCAAGAGCTCTTTCCTGCTGACAAATTTAAAAAATGTGTATTAGGTGCAGGGCTAATGTTTGTGCTGAAAAGGAGTTGCATGGAATAGGGTTAATGCAGGACTACTTAGCTTCTTCGATCTTTTATAAACTGTTTCACGTTGTGCCCAATTTAGTGAAGGAGCACTAGAAATTTCTGTTTATTTGCTTAGTAGAAAATCTGAAACCTGGCTACTTTGACGACTCCAGATATCCACTCTATTGCAAACATGAGTTGTTGACTGAATATATGGTTACTCTGTCAACCTCTATTTTCTATTTTGCAGAAAAAAAGATTGCATCTTATCTCAGTAAAATCGGCCAGAAATTTCTCTCTGTGTATCGCTCATATGGAACTTATGTGGCTTTTCTCACAATTCTCTTGACTCTATACTTCGTGACTCCCAATTATATATCATTTGGTTACCTTTTCTTCCTTCTACTTTGGATGATCGGAAGGCAGCTCGTTGAAAAGACAAAGAGACGACTTTGGTTTCCGTTGAAAGTATATGCTGCTCTGGTGTTTATCTTCACCTACAGCCTGAGTATTTCTCCACTCTTTGCACGCTTGGTCTCAAAGTTGGTTAAACTATATCCTGATCTTGGATTTGAGCCTGAAGCCTCTCTGTTGCAAAATGTTTGGCAATCATTGGCTATTTTAATAGTGATGCAACTTTACAGTTATGAAAGAAGGCAAAATAGTGACAAGAACTTCGGTGTTTCAGATGCTTCTGTATCTGGGTTTCTAGGGTTCTTAAGAAGGTTGCTAATCTGGCACAGCGAGAAGTTATTATCAGTTAGTGTGTTCTATGCTTGCCTATCATCAATCAGTCTTTCTGGCCTTGTTTATCTGTTTGGTCTTATTGTGTTTTCTACCTTACCAAAAGTTTCCAGAATTCCTTCGAAGGTTTACCTAGTCTACACTGGTCTGCTTGCTGTATCTGAATACCTCTTCCAAATGCTATGCACACCTGCTCAAATGTGTCCTGGTCAGCGCTTGCATGGACTGTCAGCCTTTCTAGGTTTGAAACATTACGATTCTGGGTTTTGGGGTGTTGAGTATGGGCTTAGAGGAAAAGTTTTGGTGATTGTGGCTTGCACCATTCAGTATAATGTGTTCCATTGGTTGGACTTGATGCCAACATCTATAGTACACAAGGGTAAGTGGGAAGAGCCTTGCCAGCTGTTTATCTCCCCCGATCAATCTGCTAGTCCTGTGAACAGTAGGGAGGAGAGACATTTCTCGAATAGGTTTGCCTTATTGTTTTCGAAAGTACAAGGTCTTATGTGTAGCAGCTCAAGTTCATCGCTTAGTTCTGGCAACACTTATCAGACACCAGAATCTTCCCAGAATGTGACCAAGTCCTCAGATGAGGACAGAAGGTACTCATTTGCAAAGATGTGGGGAATGTCAAAAGAAAGCCACAAGTGGGATAAAAAAAGGATTGTCTCTCTGAAAAGGGAAAGATTTGAGACCCAGAAGATGACATTTAAGAGCTACATGACATTCTGGATGGAGAATCTTTTTAAACTGCGAGGTCTGGAAATTAACATGATTGTGTTACTATTGGCAAGCTTTACTTTGTTAAATGTTGTATCGATGTTTTATATCATGTGCCTTGTCGCATGTATTCTTATGAACAGAGATCTAATCAAGAAACTGTGGCCTCTTTTTGTGTTTCTCTTTGCTTCTGTCTTAATACTCGAGTATTTTGCCCTTTGGAAAGATGGAATGCTCTGGGTACAGGGTGTCAATGATATCGAAGTCCGTTGCCACGAATGCTGGAAAAATTCGCGTTTTTTTTTCGACTATTGCTCACAGTGCTGGCTAGGTATGTACGTCATCTCATATCTGGAACTTCTGCAATCCAATGTTATATTACTTTTCAGCTTAGACCAGATCATTTACAAAATATATGTACAATATTTGATGCAGGGCTAATAGCTGATGATCCTCGAATGCTGGTTAGCTACTATGTTGTATTCATTTTTTCCTCGTTCAAGCTACGCTGTGACCACTTCTCTGGTTTCTCGGACTCGGATACATATCGTCAGATGCGGTCTCAAAGGAAAAATGTGTTTGTTTGGAGAGACCTCTCATTGGAAACAAAAAGTTTCTGGACATTTCTTGATTATGTGCGACTTTATGCTTACTGCCATTTATTGGATATAGTTTTGGCACTAATTGCTATTACTGGTACTCTGGAGTATGATTTTCTACACCTTGGTTATCTCGGGTTCGCTCTGGTTTTCTTCCGAATGAGACTTGAAATACTGAAGAAGAAGAATAAGATTTTCAAGTATCTACGGATGTATAATTTCGCACTTATAGTTTTGTCACTTGCATATCAATCTCCTTATGTTGGGCAGTTCAGCTCTGGCAAGTGTGATCAAATAGATTACCTGTATGAAATTATTGGATTCTACAAGTATGATTATGGTTTTAAGATAACATCACGGTCGGCTTTTGTTGAGATAGTGATCTTCTTATTGGTGGCAGTGCAATCATATATCTTTAGTTCTGGTGAGTTTGATTATGTATCAAGGTACCTTGAAGCAGAACAAATCGGTGCAATGGTCCGTGAGCAGGAGAAAAAGGCTTTGAAGAAAACTGAACAGCTGCAGCATCTTCGCAGGTCTGAGGAGCAAAAACGTCAACGTAACATGCAAGTAGAAAGGATGAAATCTGAGATGTACAATTTGCAAAGTCAGCTTAATACCATGAATTCCTTCGCCCCAATCAATAATGTATCCCACAATGAAGGCCTACGCCGCAGGAGGGCTACTAGGTTGCATAGCAATACTGATGCCCCATTGTTAGATAATGAGAATGGTGCACCAAATAAGGAATATAAGATTGGTAGCACAGAATCATCTCAGTCGTTTGAATTTTCTGTAGCAGATACAAAGGAGAGCATGGCAGGTTTATTGTTTCCAGGCTCATCTGATACTCTGCGATCACCAATCAGGGGGAGAAGTGAAGAATTTATGCTGGGTGATAATGCTAGAAACTCCCTTGGCTCAACATCTGAGATTATTGAGCTTGATGAGAGTGATATCAAATTGCATCCTAACTTACTCAAAGAGGAGAAGGGAAAAAGACAACCTAGGGAACACCCACTTAAATCTGCTGTGCAATTAATTGGTGATGGAGTTTCCCAAGTTCAGTCATTTGGAAACCAGGCAGTTACAAACATTGTGAGCTTCTTGAACATCGATCCAGAAGAATCACACTCCAACGAGCATCCTGCAGAAGGTGACATTTATGATGTAGTAGAAAATCAGAAGGAAACACAAGATGGCCAGTTGCCGAGAACACATTCAGACAGCTTGGGAACTGCAACAGAATCCTCAGCAAACATGCCAATTGGTGTGATCTTCCGGTATATATGGTACCATATGCGAAGGAATTATGATTACGTTTGTTATTGCTGTTTTGTTCTGGTTTTTCTGTGGAATTTTAGTTTGCTCTCCATGGTCTATCTTGGAGCACTTTTCTTGTATGCTCTTTGTGTCAACTATGGGCCAAGTTACTTGTTTTGGGTCATTGTCCTGATCTACACTGAGCTCAACATTCTGTCACAGTATATATATCAGATAATTATCCAGCACTGTGGTTTGAATATACATTTGCCTCTTCTCCAGAGATTAGGTTTCCCTGACGATAAAATAAAGGCATCTTTTGTTGTCAGCATATTACCTCTGTTTTTGGTATATATATCTACTCTCTTACAGAGTTCAATCACAGCAAAAGATGGCGAATGGGTTCCTGTAACAGAATTCAGTTTTCTTAGTGCAAGAATAGACATTGAAGAGAAATATTATATACCATACAACTGGGAAGATAGGCTAAAAAGTTTGCACATGCCTATGATGAATCTTATAAGGATGATTGGGAGAGGCTTATCTCGATATTGGATGTCACTAACACAGGGAGCCGAATCTCCTCCATATTTTGTACAAGTTACAATGGAAGTGAACCATTGGCCAGAAGATGGAATTCAACCGGAGAGGATAGAGTCAGCAATAAATAAGGTGCTTGTGACGGCCCATGAAGAAAGATGTCAATCTAATTCACCTTCATCATGCCATTCTTCTAGCCGAGTTCGGATTCAAAGTATTGAGCGGAGCAAAGAAAATTCTAGTATGGCTCTTGCTGTACTAGAAGTCGTTTATGCTGCTCCAGTAGAATGCCAGTCAGCAGGATGGTACAAATCACTTACTCCGGCGGCTGATGTAGAAAGGGAGATTCATGACTCACAAAAGGCCGGCCTTTTTGAAGAAATAAATTTCCCTTACCCAATTGTCTCAGTGATTGGTGGTGGTAAAAGAGAGATAGATCTCTATGCATATTATTTTGGTGCTGACATGGCAGTTTTCTTTCTTGTTCTCATGTTCTATCAATCTATTCTGAAAAACAAGAGTGAATTTTTGGAAGTTTATCAGCTAGAAGAACAATTCCCTAAAGAATTTGTTTTCATCCTAATGGTGAGCCCATCTTTCAGTTTACATGGTTATTATTGCAATTGAATGTTGTTGTACTTTCTTCTGCTTAGATTTCTAATGCATGCTATTTTAATTTTGTAGATTCTCTTTTTCTTGATTGTGGTTGACCGCATTATATACTTATGGTCATTTGCCACGGGAAAAGTTGTTTTCTATCTTTTTAATCTTGTCCTGTTCACGTACTCGGTCACTGTGTATGCTTGGGGAATGGAGCTAGCTCACAGGGATGTTGGAGGATTTGTTCTACGTGCCATCTACCTTACAAAATCAATATCCCTCGCACTGCAGGCTTTGCAGATCAGATATGGTATCCCGAACAAAAGTAACTTGTATCGACAATTTTTGACTAGCAAAGTAACACAAGTAAACTACTTGGGTTTCCGGTTATATCGTGCTTTACCATTCTTGTATGAGCTTCGGTGCGTCCTTGATTGGTCTTGTACGACAACATCGTTAACAATGTATGATTGGCTTAAGGTACATAATCAGTTCTTGATCTGTTTACACAAGCATGAAGTTAATTCTGACATAAATTTCTTAGCATATAGGTGCTCAATTCAACTTGGTGCTATAGTTTCTTGTGAGTGGTACTAATTTTTCATTTTTTTGTATCATTGATTAGTTGGTACTAGTAGAACTCAACATGAGTATTTCTTACTTTCGTTAACCCATTTAATCCTGTATGATAATTCTACTTTTACCGTGTTGAACTGTAGCATTTCGTATTTAAAAGTTTAGAATTGAAAGCACTGTCGAAAGTTATTGAACATGTTTGATATTGGTGATCTGCATTGAATGGTTTAGTGTACTTCATCGCGATTGTTTAAGTTTTGAATTTTCTAGACTTCTGTGGCCTGAACTTGCACTTGAAGCCCTGCTTGGCAATTAGCTCGCCTATTTTAGTCTCAGAATACAAAATTAGTCCAATGCTCGTTGCTCACCTGATTCCTCTTATTTAAGGGTCCAGTGGAAGTCAGACTTCGTCTGGCTCAGATGAATCTGAAATTAGCAGTTTCGCCTACATTCTTTGTTTTGTATGTGATGTACGATAAAGTTGAGCATAAACTTTTTAGGTATCTATTCACTATTTTTTCTTGTATTTAGCTTTTGCACTAATGTATTAATTGCTTGAATTGAGCAAATTTCGGCATCTGATATTTTTGTTCCTCTGCACAGTTGGAAGACATATATGCAAGCTTGTTCCTTGTGAAATGTGATACAATTTTAAATAGGGCAAATCATCAACACGGGGAAAAGCAAACAAAAATGACCAAATTCTGTGGTGGGATATGCCTGTTCTTTGTACTTATTTGTGTTATTTGGGCTCCAATGTTGGTACGTGAATGCAATACCTTTCCAGAATAGTTACATTAAAGTGTTCTTCCAACTCTTCACTGTATATGCACAAGTGCTGTGTACCTTTGGGTTTCAATTGTACGAAAGAAACTACTGCATCTTTATTGAGCGTAGATTGTGTGCTCAGGGGTGCAAGTGTCTGCTAGAACATGCGGGACTGCACAATTTCAAAAGAAATATCTCCGTTGTGACATGTAAAGGAAAAAAGAGAGTAAAACCCTAGGAGCCACACCACTTTTCACTTAACTCTAGAACTTTTTTCACCGCACATGCAAGGAATGGTCATACTTTCAGATGAAATGTTGCATGTTCACATGTTATGTCTTTAACTGGAATATTTTCATAATTCGGAACTTACATTATGTGTGGATGCACCCCTGAGCATATCCGTCCTACCCTTGATATTAGGTATTCTGTGTCTGGTAGAAAGTTATGTACTGTTTATTGGACCATGGAATGTTGGTAACCTTTCTTTACCTAGGCCATTTAGTTAGCATGTGTACCCCATTATACACAGCCTCGTGTATTCTTTTTCTTGTTACAAATTAGCATGGTGCTTATGGATCCTCTCCTTGGTCATGTACTCATATTTATTTGTCCATAGCACTGTGGTTTTTGGAGGAGCAACTGACAACTGCTTGCATGCGATATTGGCTTGATATTAGCATTTAGCAGCGCACCATGATGTTCCAGTGTGCGAGAACCAAGCGCTGGATTGGTGGCTAGAACTCATGGTTGGTGAGCTCGCACACCTGGGTTCAAATCGCAGGCCAAGCGTTCGGACTAAACGGGGTGCTACCCGTGTGAAATAACCGCTGGAGAGGTCTCAACTACCTAACAACGTATAGCCAAGGAGGGATCATTCCTCCTTTGGTCTACGTTTTTACTGTTATGTGCGGTAATGTAGCATGTAGGCTTTAGTTCATGGTCTAAGATTTAAGTCATTTAGTTAGAGATAAGTGATTTAGGTTGGATTGCAACTTATCCTTAGTTGTTTAGTTTGGTTTATCCATATACTGGATCTGCTACGACCATTTTTAAACAAGGCACTCTCATAATTTTCATTAAGCTATGGTCAAATTTTCGTCATAAAGTGCCCTATGTCTCTGTGGTAGTTACCCCACTATGTGTATAAGTGGATTGCCCAAGCTTCTCCATCAGTTTGGACTTTTGGTTCTAATGGTTAGTGCATGGAGCCATACTTGAGAGGGGTTTGGAAGTATATGTGAACTTTTGATTCTACTGGTTGTTGCATGAAACTGAGTACGGACTAAGGTTCAGAACAGTTTCCTATATGTAAATGTAAACGATTCATATCTGATGCTTCGTACCGAGAATCTGAATTACGCACATTGAAAGCTCGTGGATATCTTGATCATCCTTTCCATTCCTCTCCTCTTAGTGGAAATGGTTAAATTAGACTCAGTCAATTACTACCGACGACCTGGGATGTATATGGACTCTCCTCTGCTTGTAACCTGTCTCCTAGGAGGATTGTAAATGTAAAAGCAACTCTACTTTTTCAATGAAATGAAACGCAAGTCTTCTGTGTTTTCTCGAGGAAAAATAGCCCCAGTTAGTTAAATATCCGTTCATGTGTCTGCACCAACTCTTATAAGCTTACGGGTGGTCTAAAGCTAATTTTTGTGTATAAATTTATATTTCAGATTTACAGCAGTGGTAATCCCACAAATATTGCCAATCCCATCATTGATGTAAGTGTTAAGATTGACATAAAGGCTCTTGGTGGAAGGTTAACCTTTTTTCAAACAACTGCTTGTGAAAAGATTCCATGGAAGTATTTGAAGGCATATAATGATGTTGATCCTCTAGATTACTTAGGGGCATACAATGTTGATGACATTCAGCTAATCTGTTGCCAACCTGATGCATCTACAATGTGGTTGGTACCTCCTCCAGTCCAAAGTAGATTCGTTCGATCCCTTGAGGAGACAGAAATGTTTTTTGGAACAATGGAACTTATTTTAAATTGGGATTTTCTGAGAGCTAGACCAAAAGGGAAGGAGTTGGTGAAATATGAGTCACCTGTTGAGCAGTGCCCGAGTGTAGATGATGTTAAACAAGTGCTCAATGGATCTGTGCACAGCTTCAGGATAAATGATGCTTACCCTAGGTACTTTCGGGTTACAGGATCAGGTGAAGTGCGGCGACTAGAGTCATCGGTACGCAATACTTCTGTAGCCTTTTGTTTTCTTGTTACCTATCCTGAACGGAAGCTAAATAATTTTATCTTTCATAAGTGCAGATAGATTCAGTAAGTGGTGAACTGCTCCTAAATAACGGCACTCCTCCTTGGTGGTCATTTTACGATACAAACCCATCAGATTTGGCTGGTTGTCAAGGGCAGAATGGTCCTATGGCAATTGTCGTGTCTGAGGAGACACCTCGTATGTATCTATCGTGTTTCTCAAATTACTTATTTGCTCTTACTGCATCTGTTGTTCATCTGACAAGCACGAGTGTTCATGAATATATTCATAAGTTCACAGTTGTATTAGTAAAAGTAAAGTTGATTTTAGCTGTAATTGGTTTTCTGCTAACGATTATATGTGTACTTTTACTGTGCAGAGGGCATTATTGGTGAAACACTCAGCAAATTCAGCATATGGAGTTTGTACATTACTTTTGTGTTAGCTGTTGCAAGATTTATTAGACTGCAATGCTCAGACTTGAGAATGAGGATACCTTACGAGAATCTCCCATCTTGCGACAGGTAGGCTAGTTATGTTATGTGGAACTTTTATTTTTCGCGTTTTCCTAACCAACCATAGAAAGTGGTTGATTGTTGCACCAACCAATATGAGTATTCGGTGGGTATTTGCACATTGCTGACGTGGCATAATGATGTTTCAACATTTCAAAAATCACAGCACAAAGAATGGTCCTATGGCACAAATAAATTCTATACATTGTAATTGTGGTGAAATATTTAGGGGTGCTTATGGGCGCTAAGCCAACTTAGCAGTCTGAAAAATAAAATAAATATGGTGGTCAACTTAGAAGCTTTTCAAGGGAACATTGTAAGAAGTTTCAAGCTCATTGTTGGAAGCAATTAGCAACATAAGTTAGGAGAGACAAGTACTTGTGTTTTTCCTTGTGCTTTTAGATTTACTAGCAACTGCATATATGCAGCAATGCTCATATTGACAAGTGTAGATTAAGTCGTACATACATCTAACATGCCATTGTGAAAGCATCCAGGGATGGGCATCAGCGAAAATCAACATAAAAAGTGGAAGTTGGTTATTAATACAGAGTAGGATAGACTGTGCAATTGATATAAGAGTCATTAGAAGTGGGCTTAAGATTGTGCACAACCCTTGGATGAGAAGTACGCAAATAGAATAAATTTCGTATGGTTGAGACTAAAAGTATCCCACATACTAACTTATAGATATAGATTAGTCATATCTATGTTCTTCGGTCATTTTTTTGCGAGAAGGATCCAAATAAGTTATAAAATTTCAAAGGAAGTACAAAGCACCCAAACATAATAAAAATTACATTGAGATCCTTTGACCACCTAACGACCACTACGACCGCCAGAGCGAGCCGTCGACGCGCCGCTGTTGCCGCTCCTCTACCGGGGCCGGCCTGGCTGTTGGTGGCATCCGGTCAGAGCAAGCCGCCGACGTACACGTGCCCCTAAGAGCATCTCCAGCCGTTCGGCCCGTAGTGTATGCGGCTTCTGCTGCATGTACTGCAACAGTGTCCAGTGGTAATATAACTTTTTTATGTGTAGCAATGCATGGCTATTGAACCTTCACTAAAACTTATCCAACACAACCTGGTTCTGTTCAGTTGTATTGCTACGGATAAAGTCTAAACGTTGTATTGCCACATGTGTATATGTGCATCTCTGGTACGGAACATGAACCCGCCCCATAGTGCTTGTGCGGCCATTCCACCCCTTCATGGTTTGCTGTAGTCCACATCTGACAATACCAAGTTTTATACTTTATCCACTGTCAATACCACTGCTTATGTGAACTGCTTTCACAAATATTGAAGAGTATGTAATTTGTTTAGCTCGGGTTTCCCATCTTCCGATTGATGCTTTCTGGCTTCGGCTTGTTGATTAAGGAAGGATATTGATTTGGTTAACCCAGTTAATCAATCTTACATCGCCAAATTTCATTTTGGTTGTGTGTTCTGGGCATGGTCCTTCACTTCTTGAATCTGGTTAGACTATTGGGTTGGAATTGTTATATACAAGTGGACTCTCTCTACTGTCGTTTGTTAGATTTGTTGCTAAAATATCGGTATTAAGCCCGAAACTGCCAGCAGATGGCCAGTGAGCTAAAAAAACGAAAGAATGGGTTACATTTTTCATATGCTCTCCTCTTATGGATAGGACGAACAAAGAACAAAGTTTTTCGATCACTTACTTCGCTCGCCCTTTTTTGATCGGTTTTTTTAATGCAAATAGATTTAATCTAGTAATTTCTTTTAGATTAAGTCTTAGGTCTTGTTTGACCTGTGAAAGAAAGACCTTCTTTGTTGAAATGTTCCAAAAATTCCTAAAATAAAAATATCTGATCGAAAGAGCTTATTTTATTTTTTAGGATTAAACAAAAGGGTTCGCAAATAAAAGCGCTAGTGCCACAACTAGTCCATAAATTGTTAAAGCTTCCATAAAAGCTAGACTAAGCAATAAAGTACCTCGTATTTTACCTTCTGCTTCTGGCTGTCTCGCAATACCTTCTACAGCTTGTCCTGCAGCAGTACCTTGACATCAAAGAATGATTTTTTTTGGTTATCACTGTTACATGGTTAGTTTTGGTTTGAATTTAAGATGATGGCCAAGAAAATCCTCATGCATGCACATCTCATACCTCAAGGCGTTTTTTGTTAGTTTGGATTAGAACATTAATTGTTTTACTGAAAGATGGTCTTTTATAGGTTGCTCGACATCTGTGAAGGTATTTATGCAGCGCGGGCAGAGGGTGAGCTAGAAGTGGAAGAAGTTTTATACTGGACATTGGTAAATGTTTACAGGTCACCACACATGCTGCTTGAGTACACCAAGCCAGATTAGGGCTCCCAGTTCTACAAAAAGGGCAATTTACAAATTCTAATCCAAGTGTTATTCAAGGAGACTGACTTCATATTGATCAAAGTGGAGCCAGCTCAATTGAGGCTCTCTGTCTCTTTTTTTTCCGACTTTTAGTTTACTTAGAACAAAACATGTAAATAGACCTCGGTAGTTGTTCTTGATGATAGCATGTACATAAATATGGCAATAATTCATTGTAATTGAATACATCGAAGTTAACCTACAATGTTGAGGGTCTTGTACCAGATGACAAGGGACAACCTCGGGAGTGACCCGATGTCACGGAAGACCAAAGGGGAAAATCAAGAACACCAAGAACAAGTAACCGATAACTAGTGCGAACTAGAGTATTCGATTCCCGCCAACTAAACCCATGGCCGTCTTAGGAAACTAACCAACTTGAACTCACCTTGGTTGGAACCACTTTAACCCTCCGGTTGATCCACCGCACCAATTGATCCCAAGTGTTAGTTGAAAAGGATTAGGAGAACACCGGCTGAATCCTAAGGGGAAAGGATGGCAAATTTCGGAGTAGCCTTGGTACGGTCCAAATACAATAGTAATTGGGCTAGCCTTAATATGGATCTATATACACAATAGAAGTAGCCTCTAAGAGTAAAGGGGAGGAGCCACAACTCTCAAATTAGTCTCAAATCTCATCTTACTCTAATCTGGACAGAGGGGTACCTATTTATAGGCTAAGGGTTGAAGGGAGGGGTTACATGGTCATTTGGACCCTCCTATGCATAGGCAGTCACTTGCCCCGGAGACTTTGGTCTGGAGGGGCCGATACTCCGGTCTGAGTTGCGGCGGAGAATCCGGCCAGGTAGGGGCGGAGAGTCCGGTCTAGAGGGCAGGGGCGGAGACTCCGATCTTGCTCCGGTCATACTCTGGTCCTTTGATCTGCATGACACGACATTTGATAGTGCGAGGAGCTAGGGCAGAGACTTCGACCTGGGATGCGTGGGGCGGAGACTTGGATGTTTCCGGTCTCACTCCGGGCATACTCCGGACCCTATACAGAGCCACACGCCAATTGACAGTGCAAGGAGCTTGAGGATGGGCCGGAGACTCTATTCTTGACAGCTTCAGTCGACTTCTTCTCTTGGACATCTTCTCCATTCTTCTTGGGTTTGTGTTGGGCATCATCCAGCACATCATTGGGGCCATCTTGGAGGTCACACATGAGGATGCAAAGTAGATCTGCATGAGGTAGCGAACCATTCACCAAGTCATTGAGATCATAGAGAGCTAAGAGCGAGGTCACCTTGTGATATGGGGTGTTCCGATCTTCTCTTGTGAGCAACTCGAAAATATGGTGGATGTAAGATAACTAGTGTTTCCCTGCTACCAGTGCAACAACAATCAATCCCTTTGGATATTCTCAATTACACACTCTTGCACAACATAATCAAAGACTGCGAGGTTGTCATGTATCCCCTTATTCCTAGTGGAACAACAAGATAACACGTAAAATTTACAATGGTACACTTCAAGATGAATGCTTAGCAGCAATACAATCTAGAGGCTAGGGTTTTTGGTTTAAAATGGTTCTAACCTAATAATTTCGTGGATCCTAGGTATATATGATGGAGGGGATGCCTCCCACGAATTTAGCCTATTCCTACTCGGTTGGACTCAACCAACTCGGTTACAAACTGTCCCAACGTGGGTACAACCAGTTGGACTCTATTTGAAAGCTGGCAGAAAGTGACTCGTGACTTGTTTCGGTCACCACGCCTTATACGAGTCGAATCGGTAGATGGAGCTACATCCATTGGAAAGCTCTTAGAATTTCCTTTCGGGATTGTGCTTATTTTCCTTATTTTGAGTACGTATGAAGATTCAATGATTAATTCAAATTCGGGATTTCTGCCAGTCCGAACCGAAACATCATTTTATTTATGTTGTTTTCCACAGCAGCAACTTAGTTTTCCATGTCTCCCTCTTGTGCTCCTGCCTCCCTCTTCCCCCTTAAGTGCTTGTGGTGAAATATCTTCAATGTTTTCCACTTGTTTCCTCTTGTTTTCTAGGTACTTGTTGTTTTCCAGCATGTCTTGAGGTCCTCCTCCACCAACGTTTGTGTTATCAATAACCCTGCTAATACATAAATGCATAGGCTTAGGTAGTATAACATTCTCATAAACACAAACATCACATTCAATTAAGAAGGAATTCACCTTATAATAATCATCAGTTAAATTCAATATTTCCTTCCAGCTCAAACATGAACAAACATCATGTTCCCCTATTATATCCTCGTCGCCCTCCCTTTCTTCAAGACAAGACGTCCGCAGCTTGTGGTAAGCTGAACGTGGAAGAAACAAAATGAACAACGTGTATGCACAATATATGTATCTCTAACAGGGTGCATTTTTATGGGCATGATCAATATTTTCACATGACATAAAGCAACGAAAATTGCTAAATATTAACACATAATTTTAATATGAAAACACGTAGTATCTCATCAAATAGCAATCACAATTGCAGGTATAAGTGAAGTTCAAATAATCATGGTCACAAGGAGAAACAACTATGTAGAAATTGTTATTGTTTAGTATTAAATCAAGTGTTCTCACAGAAGATCTATGATCAAATTTCGTGGTAGTAGTACACTCATTTGTATTATCATGTCCATTATTGTGCTTAAGTAAATTGCAACTCATTTTGCAAATATACGTGAAGTATAAATCAGTAGCATATGTATTTATCAAGTTTTGTGGCAAACCAAACATAGGTTGATGAGGTAACACAATGTTCAAATCAACAATATTATCACAAGTAATACATATGTTATCCACCATAAAAATAGAATTCATGTGATAATCACCAACAAAATTAAAAGTGAAACAAGTAGCATAGGTGCTAGAATCGACATATGAAATTTCATAAATCCTATTCATAGCACATTGCAGAGTAATTGGTTCATGTAACATTATGGAATACACAATATTAATAGGTGGTATTTTACCAAGCACTTCTTTATGTGTAATCAAGACCACATGCTCAAAATTCGAAATATTCAAGTTATCACATGGTGGTGAACTATATGTGGTTATCATCTCACAAGAATCATCTAGCACATTAGCAGACTCACAAGAATTTGTACTTGCAAGTGGCAGCTCCAAATAAGCACCAATGTCAATGGCATCCTCCTCAGATATAGTAGGCACTGATTCATCTATCTCAAGTGGTGATGCAAGTTGTACTATAGTAGGCTCCCTTTCTTAAAAAACAACCTGCATAGCACAAGAAACAACACTAGGAACAATGGTATGCTCCTCCAAATATGTAGTAGTGGTGCAGGTTGTACTATAGGCTCCCTTTTTTTCAAAAGAAACCTGCACATCACAAGAAACAACACTAGGTGATGAGGACATAACAGAGGTACATGATGCTTGTTCATGCTTGAGATGGAAGGAAATATTAACTTAATTGATGGTTATTATAAGGTGAATTCCTTCTTAATTAAATGTGATGTTTGTGTTTATGAGAATGTTATACTACCTAAGTGTATGCATTTATGTATTAATAAGGTTATTGCTAACACAAACATGGATAGAGGAGAACATCAAGAGGAGCTAGAAAACAACATGTACATGCTGGAAAACAAGAAGAAGCAGCTGAAAAATAGAAGCCACAAGTTGGAAAACAAGGTGGAGCTGCTGGAAAACAAGGGAGAAATGCATGGAGAACATGAAGGTGGCGCACCACACCTTGTGGATGCTCCATAGAGAGAGTCCCAGTAGTTTAGGAAAGGTGGACCCGCGAGTCCTTATTTCATAGGACTCTTGTTTAAAATTCGGATTGTAATAAAGTTGGGATAGAGTCCAACTCGAAAACAACTAGGAGGAGGTGCGCCCCACCCCTTTGGCCGCACCCCTACTCCCTCATAAATAGCTGCCCCTTGCGGCCAGAATAGGTTAGACTAAGATTAGATAAAAAAAACCATAGCCTCTAGATTGAATCCGCTTGTAAGCATTCATCTTGAAGTGATCATCCTTTGAAAATTATGTGTGTTATGTACCGTTCCATTGGGAATTAGAAGGTACAGAACCACTTGTAATCGGTTGATTACTTGTGCAAGACTGTTGAAAATATTCATAGGGATTGAAGGTTGTTGCAGTGGCAATCAGGAATCATCCAGGAGAGATCTCAGTGAATCACTAGTTATTAATTTTATTTGTGTTGCTCTTTGAGAAGATCGGGCCACCCCATATCACTAGGAGTAGACATGATTACATTAGTAGAAACAGCCTCACATGTCTCCTTAACCTGTACAAATGCCATTACGATACACTCAAATCTTTGCATCTCAAGGTTTTCAAATCTTTGCTTTTCAAGGAATTGAGGAGACAAAAATAATGGTTGACGTCTAACCTCCTGATTTTTTTAAGCCATGCATTTATTATCCAATTTTTCTTTTTGTTCCAAAAGAATTGTAAATTAGGATAATGGCTAACAAAATTAACGTTATAGCTATTTCACCACTTTGCACTCAACAAAAGATGACAACAAGGAAACGCTCTAGGAAGCACGTTACAAAAAATTTGCTCCGTATGACCATGAATAGTTAACAGAATAGAGGTAGTATGAGTAATGTGAAGTGCAACATCATTAGTAGATATTATAAATGGTTTCTTAATTTTCGTTTGAACCAACTGCAATTGTTCTAAAACCTCAATACTAACAAAATTATACCGTGTACCCTTATCAAGGGTAATAGCAACATGGCTCCCTTTGATGTCCGCTGTGAAGTGGAACAAATCTGATGCAAGGATCCCACTCGCATCCTCCTCCCAAAATGTATCAAACCCGCATGTAATGGTTCCTGCACATCATTACTAGAAGACTCCATTGATTAACTTATTAGTGAATATGATTTACTTACCAATAACTAGCAATGATTAAGTGTACCAAGTGTGAGAAGAGAATAACCAGGATATCAAGTATCAAAAGACAAAACAGGGTATTTGGTGGGGCTTGGTTGGGAATCCTAACAATACCAAAATATCAACTCATATTTACTGTCTAATGTGATAAAAATTTCACTAAAGGAACACACTCACTCTAGGAGACAAATGTGGCTAGCAATTATATGGTAGAGTTATTGCAAGCACTAGAAAGACACTAGCAAAAGCTCAAGAAAACAGGCAAAAGATTGCTCAAGTAATGTCCACAAAATCAACCAATATGATATTTGATATGGGGTGGCTCGATCTTCTCAATGAGCTCTCTCGAATTTGGTGGATGTTTTTTGGATTTTATGATAACTAGTGCTACACTGAGACCTCTCACTTGGATAACCCCCATTGCCAATGCAACAACAATCAATCCCTTTGGATATTCTCAACTACACACTCTTTCACACGTAATCAAAGATCACGAGTGGTCCTGTATCCCCTTATTCCCAGTGGAACAACAAGATATCACACAACTTTGCAGGTATACTTCAAGATGAAAACTTGGCAGCAATACAATCTAGAGGCTAGGGTTTTTGGTTTAAACTTGTTCTAATCTATTCCACACACATGTGGTAGCTATATATGAGGGAGGGGGATTTATCCCAGGAAATTGATGTCGTGGTGGTATCACGGGAGATGCCATGGGATGGCTAAAGTGTTGGGGCCGATGGACGCTGGAGGTGATCGGGGAGGGATCACACGGCGAGTAGCCGCGTGTAGGATGTCTGAAACACTGCAAACAACCAGATCTTAGCCAGGTTCAGGGCCCTCATGTGGAGATAACACCCCTACTCCTGCCTTTTCTCTCTATATGTGTGTAACCGAGTATCCACAATACAAATCAGGCCTTCAGACGAGTAGCCACTCTAGCTCTCTAGTTCTCTCTAGTGTTGCCTTTAGTAAAGATGTGAAGTAAAGCAACATTGAGTGTCGAACCTCTCGCAGGAGGAGGCAGGGCACCTTATATACTGGTGCCCAGCCGAATAGAAAAAGACTATAAGGTACGAATGATGGGACATGCGCACTGCAGAGCACGCTTCCGGCTTCTCGCTGACACGGGTGCGGGAAGTCGTCGCGCCGTTCGGAGATGGGACCTGTCCACCTTGTCAGTGAGATAGGGTAGGCCCCTAGCCCTGTCCTGTCCCCTCTGTCAGTGACAGGACTTGACAGGCGCCTACCGCACTGTGGCCACGCCGTAGCGCGGATAATCACACGCTCCGTAAGTTGAACCGCACGCCGGTACGGACGCAGGATACGCGGGATCCCTTGTCAGAACGGCTCCATTGACTTCTGGCCCGAGTAGGAAAGCACTCCCTCTACTCGGACCAACTCCTCTACTCGGACGAACATAACTTGCTTGATTTCTCCTCTTGGCCATTGGTTGGTACGGCCGGATAGAAACCTACCGGGTAGCAAGTACCGGGTAGCCATCTACCCGGTCAAACGGCACCTTTGACCTTGCCTTTAGCACTTGCCTTACCCCTACTCGGGGGTAACCCCCCGACATTAGTCCCCGAAGCTGGTAGAGTCCTGCGAACTTGTTCACTGGGCCCTGCCAGCTTAAAACAAAAACTGTCTTCATGAAAGAGCAATGCCGAGTTTCACTCCAACTTGAACCAGTAGCTCATTCTCGGATCTCTTCAACTGTGCTCACGAGACAACCTTCCTGGTAGCTGAGTAGAGCAATTTTTCTCCTGAGCTGTCGAATAGAATAACTTAGTGAAATTTCGAACTCGCTCCCGCTGAGTCGGAGCGAATCCACCTCTCTGTGTCGCTACGGGGCACGTGTCACACCCCTGTGCCCCCGACGCCTCGGTGCCTGGGATACGGCAGGCTACACGCCAATAACTGCAACCCTGGCCCACTAGCCTGTTAAGTCACCTCAACCGTACTCAAGTGCCCACGATCTCGACGTGGGATTAACTGCGCCCGTTACGCGCGCGATATGCGTTGTGTGCGTTTCTAACGGTTGCGCAACCCACGCCGCATGATCTCTGCACACGATCAATGCCACGATTAATCCTCTGGTAACGGTAACTCGAGGGGGCGAGATAAATACCCCCTCGACGCTCCCTTCTCCTCTTTCCTGCTCTTTCGAATCCCGCGCCCCCTCGCCTCTCCGCCGCCGTCGAGCACACCGCCACCGTAACCATTTGCTGCGCCGCTGCTCCACGTGCCACAAGAGAGGCAGAGAGACACATCTCCGCTTGATTCCAGCTTCCATCTCCCACAAGTTGCTCAAAGACCGAGTTGCTCGAGGAGGGGTTTCGTCGGGACGACCCCATCGCGTGCTGGATTTCACGCCGAGTACTCCCGCTCCAGCGCCGCTCGCACAAGATGTGCCACATGGGAGGAAGCCGAGACTGCACAAGGACAACCACCTTCGAGCGCAGCAAAGCCGAGGTGGCCATCTGGGCCAGATCCATCATGCAGACCTTGCTCTCCGACACTTGGCTGTATGGCTTTGAGACGTATAGCCGCCTCAAGCCCATTGAAAAGGTTAGTATTATGTACTTTGTTTCTGCACTTTGATACCGAGTAGGTGGCCTCATAAGTATCTCTTTGGCTCTATATGCTTTGTGTTTGCACGCCATGCCGAGTAGAAATCCTTAGCTGGATATGCTTTGTGTTTGCATGCTATCCCGAGTAGAACTCCTTAGCTTTATATGCTTTGTGTTTGCACGCCATTCCGAGTAGAACTCCTTAGATTTATATGCTTTGTGTTTGCACGCCATTCCGAGTAGAACTCCTTAGCTTTATATGCTTTGTGTTTGCACGCTATTCCGAGTAGAATTCCTTAGCTGAAAAAAACAACTCACAGTGTTTCATGTTTGCCTCCACAGCACATCGATCGCTAGGGAGAAGAAGATACCGAGATCTTCGAGGCCAATTGGAACGAGGACAGAACTGAGGACGACGTCACCGCCTACGACACCCAGGACACCCTTTGCATCCCTCACGCCACTCATCCTGGTAAGCACCGAGTTGATGCTCTATTCGGGACTGGTCCGAGGATGACGAAGGTGACTAAGTTCACCTCTCTGATCGCGAGTAGCGCACTCTGATTTCCTTTTCTGTTTCTGAATTCCTTTCTTCTTCTACTCTGCAGCGGATCCTGAGCTGGACGAAGACGAGGAGCCCCTGGAGGTTAAGCCTATATATGTGGCTGCTCCCACAACTCGGAAGAGGGTGGGCAGTGGCGACCAGGAGCCTCCTCCGAAGAAAGCCAAGAAGACTGGTGGAAAGAAAACCACCGCCAGAAGACAACCCCCCACCAGACAAGGGTAAGTTATTCCATCCGAATACCCACTCGTTACCGCTTCTCGTTGGGCTCTTCGCCTTCTTCTTCTCTGAACTATTTCCTTCTTCCAGCGCCCCTCTGGACGCTGATGCCGCTGCAGCCACCACTCGCCCCAAGAGGAAAGCCGTCATGGACCTCGATAAACTCGTCGATCTCTCAGACGACAAGGAAAAACAAGACCAGCAGGACAGGACGCGTGCGTCCTCTCCTATTAAGGTGGAAGAAGACACCAGCGCCGAGAACACTGGCGCTGGTGACAATGTTGATCCTACCCTCCAACAGCAGCAAGATGCTGCTCACGACGAGACGCCTCCCTCTCCCCCAGCTGCATCAGCTGGGGAAAATGTTGAAAAAGATCTCCAGCAACAAGACAGTGCCGCCCTGGAGCGGCAAGACGACACCACCGAGCAGCAGGATACTCAAGCTGCAGCTCAAGACGATCCCGCGGCCGGGCCGCGGGTAGAAGAAGTCATAGACATCCAACCTGATCCCGCTGCCGAGCAGCGGGTAGAATAGACTGTGGTGGAGCCCGTCCGCTAGAGCCAAGCGTAGCCAGATGCTGCGCCGGGTAGCCGGCCCCCTGTGCCGCCTACCCAGAAGGCGACTCCCCGAAAGCGCCAATCCCTCCACCAACAAAGACTTCTTCAACAACTACCTCCCAACAAGTGCCTCCGTCCGCTTCTCGGGCGGATACTGCTCCTAGCCCCAAGAAGACTGCTAAGTCTGGAGTTGCGCCTACACGGAAGAACCCACCGCGCAACGTTGCGCAGGCTGGAGACCAGATGCCGCCACCCAAGGCACCAACTGTGCCAGCCGCGAAGCCAGCGACGAAAAGCAAGCAACTGACAATCGGCGCGCCCACCTCTAGCAGCAACCCGGCTGGTGCTGGATCTGTTGGCCCTGCTGAAGGGCCGAGTGCTGGAGCTGCTGTCCGCGCCCAAGCCCGCTGGCCAGAGTACATGCTGGCGGTGTCCAAGCACCACGAGATCTCATTGGCCAGAGGAGAGAAGAAGCTGGCTGCGCTGAAAGGAGGCCCAGCTGTGGCGACCGAGTCCAAGTCCAAGGGCAAAGGGCCAGCACCGGTTCCAGAGCTCTTGTCGCGCGAGGCAGATGACGACGAGTGTGAGTCAGAAGGCCTGACCGCGATCATGGACCGAGTAGGGTTTGTGGACCCAGCTTGGAACAGCAAAGCGTATGGCAACCCTAAGTGGGAAGGTCTTCAGCTGGGTCTACTCGATCACTACCGCGTTAACTGGAACAAGGCCGATGTCGGCTCTGTTCCAATGACAATCGCTAGCCCCACCTGCACTCTGGCCGGGAAGCTATTCAGCTTGCGCAAAGATGCCGAAAACGTCGAGCAAACCTATGCTGTAAGTGCTTTCTCCTTTCTTTGCATTTTCCGAGTTGCCGTTTCTCTTTTCTCTTCTCTTCTTTTCCTCTTTGCCTCTTAACCATTCCCCCAGTCCCCGAGATTCGGGCCGAGTAGGCGAAAACTCGACCGAGTTGCCGTCTACTCGGGCCAAATCTTCCAAAATTCTCAAACCTTTTCTCTTCTCTCCTACAGAATAGCCTCCTGAAGAGGACCAAATTGTTCCGTCGGCTGCTCTGGAACCACCGTATTGCCAAGGACCGCCTCGAGGCTCTTGAAGCCGAAAAGAAAGATAATGATGCGGTGGAAAAGTTGGCCTTGGACCGCACTATGCAAATCTCTGAAGTTGAAGGTAAGCCTTTAGCGTCTCGGTTTATGCGTTTTATGTTTACGCTCGTATTTGCTTTTTGCTATAACCTTTTTTACTCTGTAGGAAAGCTCAACGACTTGCTAGAAAAGCATCGCGACTGCGAGGTCTTTGCTGCTTCTGCCCAAAGCAAGATTGCCACTCTCGAAGGTGAGTTGCCTTCCTTCTCTGAACATGTGCCTCTTTTTACTCTGTTACTCTGCTGACGCTGCTGTTCTTTTTGCAGAAGAATACAAGAAATTCCAGGAGCAACACCAAGACTGCCTCACGTCTGCCGAGGTGCGGCAACAGTTGCAGACCCGAGATACAGATCTCGAGAAAGAGCGCGCCGCCGAGAGGGCGGAGTTTGAAGAAATGCAGGTCAAGCTGAAATCTGCCCTCCAGGACGCCCTCGACCAGGTTGCCGAGAAGGACGAGATCAAGACAGCTGCCAAGGCCAAAGAGAAGGCGCTTGAGATGGAGATCTCGATGCTGAAGAAGCACAACGAGCAACTCATCCTCCAGATCGTCAACGCTCGCAGCATCGAAGAAAGGCACATTGCTGACGAGGAGGACTGGAAAATCAAGCTGGGGGCCTTGCTGGTGGATCTCGAACGTAAGTTTTCTCTTCTCTGCACCTGGCTTGCTTTTCCTCTCATCCTTTCTACCTGGTTTCATCTCTTCTCTGCCTCCATTTCTAACTCTTATTGGTTTCTTTTTTTAGATATTTTCCCTGATCTCAGTGCCGCTAGCACGCCTGCTCTAGCGAAGGCAAGGCAACTCCGAGCTGAATCCGGAATGCCCATCGACACCAAGTCCACTATTAATGATAATCTTCTGAGCATCAAGGCTCAACTCCGCCAACTCAAGGGCTTGGGAACCACCATGGTGTCCACTGCATACAAGCTGCATGATCTGTTCTGGCCGGACCAAGCTGCGCCAGACAGCTTCAGCGATATCGCCGAGAAGCTGAACGGCGTGAAGGCCGAGTTGAAGAAATGGCGCGCCTCTGCAGCTAGGGCTGGAGCTGATGAGCTACTCCACTTCATCACCAGCTGGTACGAGAATCTCAATCTCGACAGGATCCTCGTCATGCGTGAAGACTCCAAGTGGACCAAGAATCCCGACTGCGTCGCTCGCCGGAAAGTCGTGGCTTACGAGATAGCCTCCTATGCTGACACCGCCACCTACATCGACGGCCTCCCCGAGCCAGATACTGAGCCCAAAGACGAGGACGAGGAAGATGAAGATGACACCGAGTCGGAGGACTTGAGCGTGTTTGAAGAGGATGCCGCCAAGGGAGCCGCCGAGAAGGGGAAGGCCAAGGTTGACGCAGAAGCCGAGCAGCCGCAACCCAACGCTCAGGAGGCCACCATCACCACCGAGATGGTGATCGAGCAAGCGGCTCCCGAGTTGGGCGCGACTAGCACCTACCTGATGCCCAGCTCGCAGTTTGCCGCGTCCACCTCAGCCACGGATCCATCTCGGTTGCCACCGCAACCTCTGACCAAGCTGCCAATACTGATGCTGATAGCGCCAAGGCGGACAACACCGCCGCTACCAACGAGTGAATCCTGAAAAACTTTTACCTTGAACTTCGATTAGATCCCCGGGATGCCGGGTGCAAATGTATCCATACTATTAAGTCTTTGTTGCTACTCAGTTTTAGTTTAGTTGAAGTTCTTAGCAACTCGGGCTCAATGCCGGGTTGCGTTTTTATGCAAGTCCCCGAGTTGCATTTTTTATCCACTCTTCCTTTTTGTCTCAGCTCTTACCTGCAACTTGTTGCTTTTTTGGTAGTCGAGTCACAAGATTTCAAAGTTGGAGTTTCAAATACTTAGCCACTTAGAAAAATCATACTAACGCTGCCCACCACTTAGCCGAAAAGAAAGACAACAATAAAGAACACTCTATTCGGTTGCCACACGTTTCTTTTCCTTAGCAGCTTTTTGTGTGTTCATTTACCTTTGGCTTGTTCTCTGGCTTGCCATGAAGCCGGGTTGCGAACAGCAGCAGAGTCGCAGAGTTGGCCCGTGGGTTTAAACAGACTACTTTATGTGCTTTTCGAAATTCTAAGTGGTTCAACCGAATAGACAAAGTAAGAAACATAATAGAAACACAAGGAGCAATTTGGACGAGGGCAGTCCCCGAGTTCAATTTCAGATTACGGAATAAATTTTTAACTCGGATAAGAAATTACATACACAATTTTCTCATGAGTGAAAACGTCGGAGTAGAGCTACATTCCAAGGGCGCTTAGATTCCTCTCCAGCTCTATCCGGCCCGTTCTTCTGGGGTGCCTATGCGTCAACTAGATAGTAGGCATCATTGTGCAAAGCCTTGCTTACAATGAAAGGCCCTTCCCACGGAGGGGATAGCTTGTGCATCCCGGCCGTGCGCTGCACGAGCCTAAGGACCATGTCTCCTTCTCGGAAAACCCTTGGGTTCATTTTTCGGCTGTGATAACGCCTCAAGTTTTGCTGGTAAACAGCTGAACGTGACAGAGTTAGCTCTCTTGCTTCTTCTAGCAGGTTAACGTCATTTTCTCGAGCTTCTCGCCTCCGCCTCGGTGTAGAGGGTTACTCGGGGCGAGTCATGCTCTAGGTCAGTGGGAAACACGGCCTCAGCTCCATATACCAGGAAGAATGGTGTGTAGCCGGTTGACCGGTTAGGGGTAGTCCTTAGACTCCACAACACCGCTGGCAACTCGTCTAGCCAACACCCAGGTGTTTTTAGTAATGGATCAATCAGCCTTGGCTTTATGCCGGATAGCACCATGCCATTTTCTCTCTCAACTTGCCCATTGGAGGCAGGATGCGCAACAGATGCAACATCTAGCCGAATGCGCTTCTCTCTGCAGAATCTCGCAAAAGCACCCTCAGCAAAGTTTGTGCCATTATCCGTGATAATGCTCGGGTAGCCATATCTCAGGATCACATCCTTCAGAAAACTCACATCAGTGGCTCCATTGCACTTCCGAATAGGCTTCACCTCAATCCACTTGGTAAACTTGTCAACCATGACCAAGATGTGAGTCATGTTGCCTCTAGCTGGCTTGAAAGGACCCTCCATATCCAGACACCAAACTGCAAATGGCCAAGTAATGGGAATGGTCTTCAACTCGGAAGCTGGCATATGAATCTTACTCGCAAATCTTTGGCAGCCGTTGCACTTTCTCACTATATCTTCAGCTTGCTTCAAGGAAGTGAGCCAAAAGAAGGCATGACGAAAAGCCTTGTTGACCAGAGCTCGAGAAGAGGCGTGATGCCCGCATTCTCCTTGGTGTATCTCCACCAGAATTTCTTCTCCTTCCTCCGGCTCTACACAGCGCTGCAGCACACCAGTAGGACTTCTTCTATGCAGCACATCTCTGAAGATAGTATAGCCCTTGGATCTTCTCTGAATTTGCCTCGCGGTAACCTCATCACTCGGCAAGGTGCCGTCTGTCGAGACATCGTAGTAGTTTTCATAGACTGGGGTGCCATGAGACTACGGTAGAGACGTGGGGTAACGGGATAGCGTAGTAACACAGAACACGGGATTTTACCCAGGTTCGGTACGTCGCGACAGTACGGCGTACCTACTCCTGCACTTCTCACTAACTGGGACTAAAGCCCGTATAACAAGGTTACAATGTGAGGGAATAGATCTAACTACTCGACGAGGATGAACTTCTCGGCGAGTTGCGCAAGGCTTGAACTTGTGTCTAACTTAACTTGGAACTTTAAAAACTTAAAGAACTTATGTAATCTATCTCCCGTCCGGCTTTATATAATAGCCGGATTAGGGCTTACAGAACAAGAAACCTAGAAGACTACGTTTAACTTGTAACTTGGAAAGTAAGGAATCCGTCTTCTCCTCCAAGCCAGATCACGTGGGCCGTGATCCGGGTTCTTCTAGAATCCGGCTTCTGCGCGTCGGACTACTGGGCCGCCCAATGGACCTAAGCCCATTACCATGTAGGCCACCCTAGTAGTCCGGCTCTTTTGTCTACCATCTTCTATACCCCTATTCAGTATATATCCGACAGTAGCCCCCAGGAAGGATCAAAACTCTGAAACTCCGTCTTTCGTCAAATACATTTTGTCCGGGAAAACTTGATTCAACAGTCTTGATTCTTTCTTCTTTCCTTTTGAAGGAGATGGTAACATAAAACTCGGAACTATGAAAATCCGGCTTTTCTTCTCGCGATCCTTCGCGGAAAAGGAACTCGTGACATCAGCGCTTTAATCATGCTGACGCAAGCGCCGCTTGGTTTCACGCGGGAAACCCTGCAACGTATCTCTGACAGATTCTCACGAGAAACGAGGAGATAGCCATCATTCCTCTGTCGTTCCGTTTCCCGGATTTTCCGGCGAGCGACACGCGTCGAACATCCAACGGTCAAAAGAGCCGTTGGCGCGTATCTAGAGGTTTTCAGGCTATAAATAGCCGTCCTCGTCGTCATCGGAAATCTTTCCTCACTCCACACTGCCCACGCCATTGACGCAAACGCGAGCACGAGAGCAAGAACTTGCCCCGACGAACCGTTGGCACGCCGGAGCGCTCACTCGCCACCGAAAAAGATGGCCTCTCCGTCGTCCTCACCGGCTCGCGCCTCCATCGACGAGCTTTTGGGCGACCTAGATCCACAGCTGGGGTCGCCCAAGCATGCCGGCGGCGGGCCGGAAAAGACCACTGCATCCGCGGCGGGCGGAGGAAACGCTTCCGCCGCCGCGGACGTAGCGGGCCCAAGCGCCACGACAACCCCGCCGTTCGCACCTGAAACGGCGGGGGCCAAGATTCAGTCCCGTGGCACTGAGCGCTTATCCAACGGAGCTGATGAAGAAGCGGAATTTGTCGGAATTTGGAATCAGAGTAATACTTCACTCGTCCTCCTTCGTCGGATGTCAAGGGATAGATTAATAGTTAAAGGCAAATGGAGAATCTCGAAGAATGAGCCAGAGCCCAAGCCAAAGGAAGGAGAACGCGTCCTCCTTACCTCTCATATCACGAGAGGTATGGGTTTTCCCCCTTCCGCCTTTTTCCTAGATGTCCTCAACTTTTATGGTGTTCAACCACATAATATCTCTCCAAATTCCATCCTTCAATTAGCTAGTTTCCAAGCTCTTTTCGAAGGGTATCTTGGAATAACTCCCAATTTAGACTTCTGGCATTATTGTTTCGAGGTAAAACACAACATCACAAACGGTGTTTCGCCCATCTGCGGTACCATATCTTTTATCCTCAGAAACTTTAGGGAAGAATGGTATCCAAAGATAAGAATGCCGAAACCTGACCAATCTTGGCTAGGTTCTTTCTTTTATCACCAAGACATTCCGTTCCCCAGCAAAGAAACCGGAATTCCTCCCTTTGTTAATTCTGCTGCTATTCCTCACGAGAATTGGACACTTGCAGTAACAGAGGATTTGCCTGAAAGCCTGATGAAAATAAAGCGGCGCATTGCCAAACTTTCTTCTTCTCAACCACCTTTGGTTTGGAAGGATATCGTTTTATGCTGGTTTGGACGTCGCGTACAACCTTTATCCCTTCGTTCCCGACTTCTTTGCGAGTACACGGGACCGGAAGATAGCATGAGAGGCACCGATAGGTCCTTTAGCAAGAAGGATTTTATAGAACGCCTTCATCAGATAGTTGCCGCCGATAGCCAGATTGAGGAAAGTCTAGCCATATATCATGCGGAAAATCTGGTTCCTAAGGTACTTTCCTTCCCTTGTTTCTGAGTTTCCTCAGATTATCTTCTCTCTTCATTTTTTAACATACTGTTAATTCTTTCCTAGTTTGACGAACTTGGAGAAAATGATCTTGCTTCTGATGCTGAAATCAGCAAATTACATGCCGAGTTTTACAACAACCAAAAGCGCAAGAGGCAAACTACTATCAAAGAAGAATTTCCTTCTGCAGCTACGGGTAAAAGGGGGAAAACGAATATGCCAATGGGCGGAAATTTTCAATCACCTGTCAGAAACGAATTCATTCCTGCTCCAGATGATATCCGGGTGAAAGAAGAACCTTTCGACGACCTCGGATATATTCGTCCGGAAGCTAAGAAATTTTTTGCTCCTGCGCCTCTGGTTCGCCCTTGGCCACAAAATGGATTAGTTATCCGCAACAATATCGCATTCTCGCCCCGCCAGGTCATACACGATGGCCTTCACCACGTAGGAATTCTTTTCATGGAATATGCCAGAGAATTCAAGGAGACCTTAACTGATTTGCGAGAAATGAGCCAGGTAATACCTCTAGCCCCCAAGCATTAAGTTGAAAATCTAAATTCTTCTTAATGCTTCTTTGTATGCTTGTTCAAACTTAAGCATCTGGCTTTCATTTCCATGTTTCAGCATTCCGCAGATGCCATAAACTTGGAAGTTTTGAAAAAACTTAGCCTCAAAAGCAGAGAAGTAAAAACACTTCAATCTGTTATTGAGTCAAAAAGCAACGAACTGGCGTCGACTCAAAAGCAATTATCAAAAGCCACCGGTATTTTACTTCGTGTTTATTGATTTTTGCTGGAAAATCATTGCTAGATCTTGCCGTAATGTCGGATTATTTTGTCCCTGCTTTTCAGCTGCTTTAACCAAAGCCAAGAAGCTCACAGCAAACGCTGCTTATTTTTCTCAACTTCGTGAAGAAAACTCCAACCTTCAAAGAGAACTTTCAAAAGTTCGAGAAGAACTGGAAGCCAGTAATCTAGCCCTTGGGATTGCGCAATCCAAGGCTTCTTTGCAGGCAGCAGAGGATAAATCTATTATCAATGATTTAGAAAGTATGCTATTCCCTCGTATGAAAGAAAGCGATGAAATTGACGCGGTTCTTGGTAAGTTGACTTCTTTTACCAATACTTTCATGTCATATTTCTTGTATTTTCTAATCTTTGCCTTTGTCAAAAAAGCAGGAAATTTTCCAGGGATTTCTCGGACGGAAAAGATCCGGGCCTTTGGGAAGATATGGAATTCAATCAGAAATGCAGGAATGCATTTAATTAATAAATTCCTGCCCACAAGCAGTATACAATCTTCAGAAGTTTACCGACTTCCGGATGGCATCATGGAGGTAGCAAATTCGAAGGAATCTTTCCTTCGCTCTGCTGCACGGGGTGGTGCGCGAATGGCACTTGGCCTCATGCGCTTACACTACCCTGATGCAAAATCCTGGCGTGTAGCATCCGGTATTCCTCAAGAATGTACAGAAGCACAAATAAATGCAATCTTTAAAGAAGTTGAAGGCCACGCCACTCAGATTGCCTCCATGGTGAATATCTCCATTACTTATCCGGAAGAAGAAGTGCCCGCAGCCCCCGAGAATGATAGCAGTGATGAAGACTCAGAAGTTTAAGGGGGCGCACTTGACCTGGATGATGGATGTGTATAGTAGCTTTTTTACAATGTAATTCATATTGTAATGCTTCTATGTCATTTGTCGGAACAAGAACTCCGCCTTTTGCGATTTCAAGCTTCTTGCAAAGTTTTTCCGGGTTTGGCTGTTCCTTTATCTTCTAAGTAATCTGGTATCTGTGTTTTAACTGCTCTAGTGTTTAAAAATGGCTCAATTAGCAATATGTATCGTCATGTTGAGTAACTGGGGACGAACCAAACAGTTTTAAAAACTCAGAAACATGGATTATGCTAGGAGCATTTTTACTGACTAGTTTCAGTAACCCAACACATACACAATCAGATAAAACTTAGAGAAAACAAGGAACTGTTCTGAAACTTGGGCACGCAGGCACAATCCGAGTTTCCTTTAACCTTTAACAGGCCGAATCATTCAGCTTTTAAACACCGAGCACGCAGGCACAATTCGGGTCAACATTGAGTATTTGTAAGATCATTGGGAAATAGATAAAACGGAAATATTTTGTACTTATAATGAATATGAATTCCGACAACTTTATTTCATGATCTCAAAGATGTTTACATAGAAATTGAACTAAGTGTAGAAGGGACGTAATTGCTGGATACTCCAAGGCCTATTTGTCTCTCCTAGTTCATCATCTATTTTTCTCTTTCTTTTGCGATTCGGCTTCTCGGGGTCGTCCTCCGTATCTCGAATGTCAACAAGATAGTATGATCCATTCTTCATGGCTTTACTGATGACAAATGGTCCTTCCCATACTGGGGCTAATTTGTGCTTCCTTTTCTGCACCAATCTCAGCACTAAGTCACCTTCTTTAAAAGAACGATGCCTGATTTTCCGACTGTGATAACGTCGTAAGCCTTGCTGGTAGATGGCGGATCTTTGAAGTACAAGTTCTCGTTCCTCTTCTAAGAGATCGACGGCATCCTGTCGTGCTTCCTCGGCATCCGAGTCGTCAAAATTCTGCACTCTCGGGCTATCATGGATCATATCCGTTGGAAGGATAGCTTCCGCACCATAAACCAGGAAAAACGGGGTTTGCTCGGTTGACCTATTTGGCGTCGTTCGAATACTCCACAACACGGAAGGTAACTCTTCTACCCATGCTCCAGCTGCTCTATGGAGAGGAGTTTCGAGTCTTGGGCGTATTCCTTGCAGGATTGAACTGTTCATTCTTTCAACCTGTCCATTAGATTGCGGGTGTGCCACAGATGCAAGATCCAAGCGAATTCCCGTTTGTTGGCAGTATTTTGCCAACTCTCCAATGGAGAAATTTGTCCCGTTATCAGTTATTATGCTGTGTGGGACGCCATACCTCATTACTAAATCAATAATGAAATTTCTGGCAGTTGCGCCGTCCAGCTTTTTGATGGGTTTAGCCTCCACCCATTTTGTGTACTTATCTACCGCTACGAGTAGATGTGTAAGTCCACCTCTTGCAGTTTTGAACGGTCCCATCATGTCTAGCCCCCAGACCGCAAACGGCCATGTGATAGGGATAGTTTTAAGTGCTTGGGCCGGCAAATTGGTCTGCTTGGCGTAATATTGGCATCCTTCGCACGTATTCACTATGCGTTCGGCGTCTGTCTTGGCTGTTAGCCAGAAAAACCCCGCCCGGAATGCTTTTTTGACTATGCTTTTTGATTGAGCATGATGTCCGCAATCGCCGGCATGGATTTCTTCCAGTATTTCTCTTCCTTCTTCTGGTGAAATACACCGTTGAAAAATTCCGGAAGTACTGCGTTTATACAAGTGGTCGTTGATCACCACGTATCCTTTGCATCGACGCTGTATTTGTCTTTGCAAGACCTCGTCTGCTCCTTCCGGGTACTTCTGATTGACTAAGAAGTTTAAGTACGGGATTGTCCAATCCGGTTTAACGAGCATGACTTCAATTGTTTCAGATGCTAGAGGGTAATCAACGTCTCCACCTTTTATGGATGGTTCATGCAAATGCTGGACGAATACCCCTGGTGGTAAAGTTTTTACTCTCTCTGATCCCATGCGGGCTAACGCATCCGCGTTCCAATTTTCCTCCCTTTTTATGTGAAGGACTTCGAACCCGAAGAAGCAGATGGCAAACTCATCCACCGTTCTCCGATATTCGGCCATTATAGGGCTTTTCGCGTCCCAGGTTTGGTTGAGCTGATGCTGTACCAAATCCGAGTCTCCATAGCACAAGATGCGTTTTACCCCTATTTCTTTTGCAATATGCAAGCCATGAAGCAAAGCTTCGTATTCTGCCACATTATTACTGGCGTTGAAGTGTATTTGTAATACGTACTCCATTGTGTCTCCCTTGGGAGATTTTAGAACTACGCCGGCTCCAGCTCCTTCCTTCATCTTGGATCCATCAAAGTGCATGATCCAGTACTCGGATTCTGGCATCGGTGTATTTTCCATTGCTTCTGTCCAGTCGGCGACGAAATCTGCCAAAACCTGGGATTTTATTGCCGTCCTTGGCTGGTACTTAATGTCGAAAGCTGCCAGCTCGATGCCCCATTTAGCTACTCGGCCGGTTGCCTCCGCATTGTTTATAATATCCCCTAGTGGTGCTTTACATACCACTGTTATGGAATGTCCTTGGAAGTAATGGCGCAGCTTTCTGGATGCAAAAAATACGCCATATGCCAGTTTCTGATAGTGCGGGTATCTTTGTTTGGATTCGGAGAAAACTTCGCTTATGTAGTATACCGGATGTTGATCTGGTATGCTTTGCTCTTCTTTTGTCCGTTCCACAACGATTACCGCGCTAATAACCCGATTGGTAGCCGTAAGGTATAGTAACATGGGCTCTTCGTCTTTGGGTGATGCCAAGACGGGAGCGTTCGTCAAGGTTTCTTTTAACTGGGCCAACGCTGCATCGGCCTCCTCTGTCCATTCGAACTTGTCGGATTTCTTCAAAAGTTTGTAGAGTGGTAAGGCTTTATCCCCCAGCCGACTAATAAATCTGCTGACGGCTGCAGCGGAACCCGTCAATCTTTGGACATCTTTTACGCACGTAGGTTTTGAGATATTCAAGATTGCCTTGATCTTTTCCGGGTTGACTTCTATTCCTCTGTGAGAAACGATGAAACCCAGAAGTTTTCCTGAGGGAACCCCGAATACGCACTTAGATGGATTCAACTTCATCTTGTAAGTGCGCAAGTTTTCGAAGGTTTCTCGCAAATCCTCAAGGAGTGTATCTTTTTCCTTGGTTACGACAGCAATATCGTCCACGTAAACATGGACATTTTTTCCAATCTGACTATGCAAACAACGTTGCATGCAACGCTGGTAGGTTGCACCTGCGTTCTTCAGGCCAAAAGGCATGGTTACGTAGTAATACGTCCCATACGGGGTTATAAAAGAAGTCTTGATTTGATCTTCCTTTTTCATGCGTATTTGGTGGTACCCGGAGTATGCATCCAAAAAGCATAAAAGCTCAGAGCCTGCAGTGGCATCTATTATTTGATCGATTCGCGGTAGTGCGAACCTATCTTTCGGACATAACTTATTCAATCCTGTGTAATCTATACACATTCTGAGGGCAGTTGTGTCTTTCTTCGGTACTAATACCGGATTTGCGGACCAGTCAGTATGGATTACCTCCTTGATGAAATCCGCTGCTAAAAGCCGGATAATTTCTTTGCCAATAGCCTTCCGTCTTCTTCCGTCAAATCGACGGAGACCTTGTTTGACGGGTTTTGATCCGGGAATAACCTTAAGTTGGTGCTCAGCAAGTTCCCTGGGTACGCCTGGCATGTCAGCTGGACACCAGGCAAAAATATCCCAGTTCTCACGGAGGAACTTGATGAGCTCGCCTTCCTATTTGTCGGTCATCCCAGTCCCTACTACGACAAATTTTGTCGGATCTTTGGGATCTAGGATTACCTGTCTTGTATTCTCGGACGCCTTGAAGCTATCTGTTGGCTTCCGAGTTTCTTTTCCTGCCGGCATTTCTTTCGGCGATACCTCCTTGGCTAACTCCTTCAGTTCTTCCTGAGCTATAACTCTTTGAGCGCAAAGGGCGTTTTGCTTCTCCAACTCGTTTGCCAGCTTGAAATCACCGGCAATGGTGATTACTCCTCCTTTGGGTCCTGGCATCTTCAGCTTGTTGTAGATATAGCAAGATCTTGCCATAAACTTGGCAAAAGCCGGACGTCCGAGTATTGCGTGATACACGCTTTCGAACGGCACTACTTCGAAGGATACTTTTTCCTGCCGGAAGTGATCTTTATCTCCGAAGGTGACATCTAGGGAAATTTCTCCTAGGGATCGTGCTTGCCTGCCAGGAACAATGCCATGGAAGCGTATATTGCTGTAGTTGAGCTGGGACTCGGATATCTTCAAGTGCTTCAGTGTATCCAGGTACATTATATTGATGCTGGATCCTCCGTCCATCAGCACTCTTCTTAGCCTAGTGTTTTGAACAATAGGGCTTACAACAAGAGCTTGTGTGCCGGGTTCCGGGATATTTCCGGGATGATCTGACTGATCCCAGATTATCGGTGTGTTGGAGTACTTCAAGAATTTCGGGGTCGCAGGAACAACCGCGTTTATTTCTCGAAGTGTCCTTTTGGCCACCTTTGCTGACGGGGTTGCTAGGAAAGTTAACATTGCTTCTCCGTCAACTCTCGGAAATTTAGGTTCGCCTTTTCGCTGCTGTTCCTGGATTTTGTCATCAGTGTCCGATTCACTGTCTTCTTTTTCAGCTTCTGGCTTTTGTTTGGCAGGTTTCCTCTTGGAACCCTTCCCTTTATTTCCGGATCCTGCATTGCCTTTCATATGCTTGTTTAGCCGGCATTGCGCGTTTGTGTGGGTTGGTTTCCCAAACTGAGAGTGGTGGACGCAGGGTTCCGACTTAATTCTCTCCCATTCTTCAGGAGTGTAATTGATGGGATCCGGACTGCGGCCTTTCCACTTGTTCCCTTTTTCTCCTCCAAAGGCTATGTTAACCTCCTTGGGCTTTGTTGTTGACTCCGGAGTTCCTTTTTTATCAGAACGAGGTGTTTTCTTGGCCAGTATCAGTGACTCAATATTGCCTCCTCTTGCTCTGATATCGTCTTCGGCTGCAGCATGCTCATTAGCGGTTGTAAGCATAGATCCGAGATCTTTGTGCTTTTTAGAACCAACCATGAACGGTACAAGTCCGGGTTTTAGGCCATTGACGAAAGCATGCATTGCTTGTACGTCAGTTACTCCAGAGCAACTATTCTTCATTGCAGTCCATCTGGAGATGAAATCCACGTATGGTTCGTCTTCAAATTGGGTGCAACGGTTCAGCTGGTTGATGCTATTTGGGCGTTTGTATGTTCCCCGAAAATGCTGAGTAAATACTCTCGCCATATCATCCCAACTGTCGACAGTTCTTGATGGTAAACCATTAATCCAATCTCTGGCTCCGTCTAGCAACATTAGGGGAAGAAACTTGACAGCTTCCAGGTCTGTCCCGTTGTTGATCTGGACGGCTGTGTAATAATCTGAAAGCCAGGTATCCGGGTTTGTACTGCCGGTATATTTTTGGTAGGTTGGACCAACTTTGGCGAAGCCAGAATGCAGGGTTATCCTTCGGATCCTGTCAGTAAAACACTTAGGACCAAAGTATAGATCATCCTTTTCTGCTCTATCAATATGTGCAGAATATCTCCCGGCTGAATGGACAGAAGGGGATCTGCTCCTTTCTTTTCCATTGTTGCGCGGACGCGTTTTTCCGAGGTTATCTCTATCTCTTCCGTTGTCACGCCCTCTGGGATTAGGTGGAGTCCTGCTCCTGTACCTTTCCTTATCTTTAGGCGGTGTCCGAGATCTTTCACGTCTGTGAGGTGTATCGTATCTTCCAGCTTTTTCAGCTGGGTTTCTCGGAGGTGGCATTATTTTGCCGTCATTCCGGTGTTTGTCTTCCCGATCGTGTGGTTTATATCCATCTTTCGGGAGATGAGGTCCGGTTCTAGACGCTGCGTCCCGGTTGTCGGGGTTTTTCTTGTCTTTTCTCGGATCCTCTTTTTTATCCGAATCTCCGGGTTCTTCCGGTCCAGGTGCTCCAGCAGCGCAAGTAACAGTTTTGCAGAGGGCGGAATTATCATGCAGCCTCCCTGATCGCTCTTGTCCTCGCTGTTGCTGCTGTAATGCTTTTCCTAGGAAAGCATACACCCCTTGGAGTTTTTCCCCGTTGGAGTACAGATCATTGTTCAGGATGGCGAACGCTGCTTCCGCGTTTTCAGCTGCGGTTTTGTATATTGGTTCGCCCTTGGCATCTTTGCCGTTTAACTGCTTTTGCCAAGATGGGTTATAGAACCTTTCTTTTGGCGGCAGTTCTTCCGGTTTTGCAATTCCGGGTAACCTAGTAGGTTTTAAGGCAGATCTATGCTTTCTCTCGTACTCCTCTATTTCTTCCTTCATGATTTTGATGTCATTATGGGTTTGTTGGAGATGTTGCCGAGATCTAAGCAGATGTTGCTGTTGCCGTTGGAAAGCTTGTCTCCTGGCTTCCAGCATCTCAGGGGGTTCATTGGGTCCCACTGGAGTTTGTAATAGTTCTTGCTCTTCCAGTTCTGTCATTGGCGGAGCAGTGATTTCCTTAGATTTCTTTTCCGCAGGCTTTGTGCCACTAATATCTCCGACTTCCAGGTTTTCATCAGCGAGATCAGCTGACTTTTTCTTCCGGAGTTTGTACTGGAGTTTTTTAGAAGCACGGTGCTTTTTCTTGGAAGACGGAGGTTTTTTGACAGGCTCATCCTCTGTCATCTCCTTGACATTAGGGAATATCGGAGAAGTTTCTCCGTCTTCCCTCTCTTCCACTGGCGGAGGGGTTTTAGGGCTTTCCTGGCTATCGGCGCCCGTTGTATCAGCTGGTTTTGCCATTAGCACTTCATGGAACCCTTCTTGAAAGGACTTAACTTTTCTTACGAAGGCATCATCGTCTTCGTCTTCGGAGTCGAAGTTATCCGATCCGGTTTCCGACTCCAATCTCGCCTCTATGGCGGCAAGTACGGACTCTGTTTCCGAGTTCATCGTCTGGTTGACGGATGTCGGATCTTCCGTCTCTGTGACGGGTATTGGTTCTTCCGTCTCTGTGACGGGTGTATTGTTGTCTGCCTCTTGCACGGGATTTCCGTCATCCGTGTTTTCGGCGATCTCGGATTGCACCATGCCGATAAAGTGCGTATCACTGTTTTGTCGGCGATCTGAGCAAAATCCGGCATCATAGTCGTCTTCGACTGGGTACAGGGCGGGTGGGATAAATTTGCTTCCACCGCAAAACCCCATTGCCTCCGCGGTTAATCCGATAAAGATGTTAGCAGATCCAATCGGTAAAACGCAGGCACTTACCAGGTGGTTTTGCGCCGGTATGTAGGATCCGTTGTCGAGGAAGCGCCCGACGTCGTCGTCGAATTCCAGGCTTCCGACAGTGATCGATCTTCCAATTCCGCCGAGTATCCCAGATCGGAATTTCACGCCTGACGTCGTTTGCCCCACGGTGGGCGCCAACTGTCGAGACATCGTAGTAGTTTTCATAGACTGGGGTGCCATGAGACTACGGTAGAGACGTGGGGTAACGGGATAGCGTAGTAACACAGAACACGGGATTTTACCCAGGTTCGGTACGTCGCGACAGTACGGCGTACCTACTCCTGCACTTCTCACTAACTGGGACTAAAGCCCGTATAACAAGGTTACAATGTGAGGGAATAGATCTAGCTACTCGACGAGGATGAACTTCTCGGCGAGTTGCGCAAGGCTTGAACTTGTGTCTAACTTAACTTGGAACTTTAAAAACTTAAAGAACTTATGTAATCTATCTCCCGTCCGGCTTTATATAATAGCCGGATTAGGGCTTACAGAACAAGAAACCTAGAAGACTACGTTTAACTTGTAACTTGGAAAGTAAGGAATCCGTCTTCTCCTCCAAGCCAGATCACGTGGGCCGTGATCCGGGTTCTTCTAGAATCCGGCTTCTGCGCGTCGGACTACTGGGCCGCCCAATGGACCTAAGCCCATTACCATGTAGGCCACCCTAGTAGTCCGGCTCTTTTGTCTACCATCTTCTATACCCCTATTCAGTATATATCCGACACCGTCCTTTAGAAAGGATAATATGGGCAGAGCCCAACTCAGTGTCTCCCGGATAGGAAACATTGTTTCGTCCAGTTCCATTGGATCAGCCACCAATACCTCTTCTGAGTCGGAGACGAGTCCCCGAGTCCCCGAGTACTCGGCAAGGACCCCCTCAATGAATGCGACAGTCCCCGAGTTGGGAGGGGCAGTCCCCGAGTAAGAAGGGACAGTCCCCGGGTTGCAGGTGCTAGTCCCCGGGTTCTCTTTTGCAGCCTCCCAGTCAATCTCCATGGGAACAGCTTCCTCGCCTGGCAGAGAAGGAACGAATATAGACTCCGAGTTAGGGGATGGCTTGATAGATGGCTTTCTCAAATGCTCCAAGGCAACCCCAGCCGGGATGTACTGCCGAGAAGACCCCAACTTGGACAGCTCATCAGCTGCGTCATTCTCCGCTATGTGTATGTGTTTGAACTCGCATCCTTCAAAGAAACCAGTCATAGTTTGCACCAGAAACCGATATGATGCCATGTTGGCATCCAGAGAATCCCAGGTGCCTGATACTTGCTGCACCACCAGATCCGAGTCACCATAACAGATGATGCGCTGCACGCCAACCTCCTTGGCCACCTTCAAGCCGTGTACCACAGCCTCGTACTCGGCTACATTGTTGGATGCCTTGAAATGAATCTGCAGCACATATTTGAGTTGATCTCGCTTGGGTGACATGAGCACCACGCCAGCACCAAGGCCTTCCTTCACTTTGGAGCCATCAAAATGCATCTTCCGGTAGTTGGCTACTGGCGAAGGAGGCTCATACTGCACCTCAGCCCAATCCATCAGAAAATCTGCTAAGATCTGAGACTTGATGGCTTCTCGTCTTGCGTACGAAGGAGCGTACGCGGCTAGCTCAATCGCCCACTTGACTACTCTGCCACTTGCCTCCTTGTTGCCCATGATGACCGAGATGGGAGCAGAGCTCACCACTGTGATGGGATGCTCTTGGAAATAGTGCTCCAGCTTCTTGGCGCCCAGGTACACGCCGTAAGTCATCTTCTGGTAATGCGGGTAGTTCTGCTTGGAGCTGGATAGCACCTCACTGAGATAATATACTGGCCGCTGCACAGTCTTGCCTTCCTGTTCTCTTTCCACAATCACCACACTGACCACTCGGTTGGTCGCAGCAATATACAGCAACATTGGCTCCTTGGGTAGCGGACTAGCCAAGATGGGAGCGCTACCCAGCATGGCTTTCAACTCCTTGAATGCTACATCAGCTTGCGGTGTCCAGACAAACTTGTCGCTCTTCTTCATCAATTGATACAGAGGCAAGGCCTTCTCGCCCATTCTGCCCAGGAAGCGGCTCAGAGAAGCCAAGCAACCAGTGATTTTTTGCACATCCTTCAGTGATCTCGGCAAAGACATGCTCTCTATAGCTTTTATCTTTGAAAGATTGGCCTCAATGCCCCGACTGGATACCAAGAAGCCGAGTAGCTTGCCAGCCGGGACGCCAAAGGTGCATTTAGTCGGATTCAACTTCATTTTGTACTTGCGCAAGTTGGCAAAGGTTTCCTCAATGTCACTAAGCAGAGTATGTGTTTTATTCGTTTTGATGACAATGTCATCTACGTACACCTGCACATTTTTGCCAATTTGATCATGCAAGCATTTCTGCATGCATCTCTGATAGGTAGCCCCAGCATTCCGCAACCCAAAGCACATGACACGATAGCAATAAGCCCCGTACGGGGTAATAAAGGCAGTCTTTATTTGATCAGCAGGGTTGAGAGCTATCTGATGAAAACCAGAGTAGGCATCTATGAAAGACAAAAGCTCACAACCAGCAGTGGAATCGATCACCTGATCTATGCGGGGTAGCGGAAAGGGATCCTTGGGGCAGGCCTTGTTCAGGTCGGTGTAGTCCACGCACATACGCCATGCGATGTCGGCCTTGGGGTCCTCCTTCTTCTTCTCAACCATAACCGGGTTGGCTAGCCAGTCCGGATGCAATACCTCCATGATAAAGTTGCTTATCAGCTTTCCTCCTCTCATCACCAAAGTGGCGCATAGCCTGCTTAACCGGCTTGGCATCATGCCGCACATGTAGCGAGTGCTCAACCAACTCCCTCGAGACACCCGGCAAATCCTCATTGGACCAGGCAAAGACGTCCCGATTCTCACGGAGGAAGTGGATGAGCTCGCTTTCCTATTTCTTTCCCAACCCGGCGCCAATGATGGCAACACGGTCTGGGAACTCAGGATCAACCTGGACCTTCTTTGTCTCCTGGGACGCCTGGAACGCAGTCCCGTACTGGGAACTCGGCATGCCAGGCGCACCACCTGGCGCTGCTTGCGCCATAGCCACCACCTCATGTATCTTCTTCTTCTCGGCAGCAATGACCATGGATTCCGCCAGCTGAGAACTAGCAGAGGCACACTCCAAAGACCTCTTGTAATCACCCGAGATGGTGATGACTCCATTGGGACCAGGGATCTTCATCTTCAGGTATGCAGCATGGGTAGAATCCATGAACTTGCTGAGGGCAGGCCTACCGAGTAGGGCATGGTAGGGGCACTGATTATCAACTACCTCAAACAGTAGGCTTTCGGTGCGGCAGTTCTCCCAGGTACCGAATAGAACGTCTATCCAGACGCGGCCGATTGGAGAGCAAGATACTCCCGACACAATGCCATGGAATGTGATCCTGCTGGGTAGCAACATGTTCTCGGCCATTCCGAGCTTCTCTAGTGTGTCTCGGTACACGATGTTGATGCTGCTGCCGTTGTCTATCAGGACCTTGCTGAACCTGACATTCTTCCGAGTACCCAAGAAGGTGGGATCCACCACCAGAGCATAGATACCTGGGTTGGGCATCACCCTAGGATGATCATCTCTGGACCACGTGATCTCTTGGTTGCACCAGTGCAGGTAATGAGGCACAACAGGGATCACAACATTGACCTCCATCGCACGCCTGTGCAGTGACTGCTTGTCGGCGGGCTCGGAGGTGAATATCATGTAGCTCTCATGGTGTTCCTGGTACTGGTTGCGGTCTCCACCACCATTGTTTCCGTTTTTGTTGTTGCCTTGGTTATTGTTGTTTTTGTTCCTGTTGTTGCGGGTGTAGAAGTTGCGGTTGCGGTCGTTGTTGTTGTAGTTGTAGTTGCGGTTGGCTCCTAAAGCCACTTGGTTCACATTCTCCCTTCTCGGAAACACTGCAGGTCTGGGAGCAGCTGCCCGAATAGGCTGCACATTGGCATTCGCAGCCGGCAGAGGAGGAGGAGGGGGCATGTCTTCATTCTTGATACGGTCCCACCAGCTGCACTGCCGGGTAGTGTGGTTGGCTCGCCTACTCGGATGCCGAGTATGGAAGCTGCATGGCCCATCCTTCATGTTCCCAAATATAAAGCTCGGAGCAGGATCCGGGTTGCCGCTACCCTGCTGGGGAGCATTGTACGGCGTCTTGATGCCTTGGCCCTGATTCTGGTTTTGCCCGTATTGGGCTCCAGCAGTTTTTTGCCTTTGGCTACTCCCAGCAGCCGTGGTCACAACATTCACTTCCTCTGGATCATACCAAGTATCAACCCGGTCACCTCTGCGCTTGTTGCGGAAGTCATTGCGCTTGTTGCTGTTGTAGTTCCTTCTCGGCTCAGGAGAGTCAATCAGAGGCTGGGTAGGATCCCCTAATGCATACATATCTGCAATCTTGATTGTCTCAGCGAGAGTACTCGGCATCTCTCGCTGCAGCTTCTGCCACAACATGCTGCCATGCTTGCAGCCCTGAGCAAACCAAGTAATGGCCTGAGCCTCATTCACACCTTCACATGTGTTCCTCAAAGTGCTCCACCGAGTAAGATACTCGCTGTCAGTCTCCTCTTTCCGCTGCTTGCAAGCGGACAACTGCTGCAGCCTATTCGGCCTCTTGTAGGTGCTGGTGAAGTTGCTGATGAAGGCTTCCGAGAAGTCTAACCAACAGTTGATACTATCCTTGGGCAGGTTGTTGAGCCAAGTCCGAGCTGGACCCTCTAGCATTTGCGGAACATACCGCACAACCCATCTCCGGTTGCCGCCTGCAATGTGCACGGCTGTGACATAGTCACTCAACCAATCTTCTGGCTTGGTTCTGCCATTGTAGCACTTGGTCCCCCTAGCCAGCTGAAAATGGTTCACGGAGGGCTCGTCCATGATGCGGCGACCAAAACAATCTGGGCCAGGCGGCCCCCTGCTCTCGAGTTGCGCAGACCGATTGATCCGGTCTAGCTTGTACCTTGCATCACTGGGCTCCAACATGCGGTCACCCAGATGGTCAATGACATCTCTTGGGTCAGCATAGCCGGCTAGCCCCATCGCCGAGTAGCCATCATCATATCTGTTCTCCTGCACAACAGCGGGCTGCACCACCGGGTTGGCTGCTGGCGCAGCCGCACGCGGCTGTACCGCAGCTGGCTGCTGCGTCCTTTGCCTAGTAGGCTGAGCGGCAGGACGCCGAGAAGGTCCTGCGTTATCTCCATCTTGCCTCTTGCTGTGAGCTTTATGGGCTTGATAGCCCGCTCCCGCAGAGTTGTGTTTCTGACCGGGCTGCCGCGGCACAGCGTGCTGTTTCGCGGCGACAGCAGGGTCGTACACCTGCATCTGTTTGTTTTTACCAGAGTTCACACTCTGGTCTCTGTCCCCATCGGGAAGCGGCGATGACGCCTGGTCATGAGAACTCACCGCACGCGAGTGCACAATCTGAGAAGCACCAGCACCCGGATTGGCTTTCCGGAACTCCTCATTCTGTCTAGCAGCCTCTAGCACTAACTCATTGAGCCTATCCTGCTGCCTAGCGCACGCGTCGCCGGCGAGATTCGGCAACTCAGCAGCCACAGCCTCTGCAGCCCTAAGAGTTTTGGCGGGGGTACTATACTTGGGCCTCGTAGGAGTGTTTAAACTAGCAGACTGGCTAGGAGCCTCACCCACTACTGCCATCTCAGCGCCTAAGTTGCGATGAGTAGCGCCTAGCTTGCTAGGCTTCCTAACAACAGGAGTAAAGCCGTGGGCTCTGTTGTACTCATTTTGGTCTAGGTTAAGCTCAAGCCTAACCCTCTCCAGCTCCTGGTGCTCCGCGAGCAGCGCTTGACGCTGCTGGTCGAGTTGCGCCCTCATGGTCATGAGCTCAAGCTCGGTGGGAGGCGGCATGCCCATACACACAGCGGATGCCGGTATCGTCGTTGTCGTGGAAGGAGGTATGTAACCCGGGATGTTGTGAGGCGCCTCGTAGGGCTTGTGAACCTTTTGGGCAGCACTTGGGCCAGCAGGCTCCTCGATGACTCCCGCGGTAGCGGCCGCGCCCTTCCCGGCATCGGTAGTCGGGCCTGTCATCATCACCTCCACGCTGTCCGCAGAGCAGCCAGTTGGCTTTCCGCGGGCAGCGAGTACAGCAGGAGGATCTTCCGCGACGAGCACCTCCTCCGGGAACTCGCGGATGACGGTGGTGGCGACATAGACCAGATGCGTGCCGAAGGAGAGCACTGAGCCGCCTGCCGGCATGGATCTACCGCCGAAATCTCCGGCGTTGTCGGCGACGAAGTCGAAGGAGCCGAATCTGTGGACAAGGCCACAGACCACGCGCTCCCCAGTAGCAGAAACTAGTCCCGTCTGAACATGAACTCCAGCCAGCGCCGTTGGTAGCCCCACGGTGGGCGCTAACTGTCGTGGTGGTATCACGACAGATGCCATGGGATGGCTAAAGTGTTGGGGCCGATGGACGCTGGAGGTGACCGGGGAGGGATCACACGGCGAGTAGCCGCGTGTAGGATGTCTCAAACACTGCAAACAACCAGATCTTACCCATGTTCAGGGCCCTCGTGTGGAGGTAACACCCCTAATCCTACCTTTTCTCTCTATATGTGTGTAACCGAGTAGCCACAATACAAATCAGGCCTTCAGACGACTAGCCACTCTAGCTCTCTAGTTCTCTCTAGTGTTGCCTCTAGTAAAGATGTGAAGTAAAGCAACGTTGAGTGTCGAACCTCTCGCAGGAGGAGGCAGGGCACCTTATATACTGGTGCCCATCCGAATAGAAAAAGACTATAAGGTACGAATGATGGGACAGGCGCACTGCAGAACAGAGCACGCTTCCGGCTTCTCGCTTACACGGCTGCGGGAAGTTGTTGCGCCGTTCGGAGATGGGACCTGTCCACCTTGTCAGTGAGATAGGGTAGGCCCCTAGCCCTGTCCTGTCCCCTCTGTCAGTGACAGGACTTGACAGGCGCCTACCGCACTGTAGCCACGCCATAGCGCGGATAATCACGCGCTCCGTAAGTTGAACCGCACACCGGTACGGATGCAGGATACGCGGGATCCCTTGTCAGAACGGCTCCATTGACTTCTGGCCCGAGTAGGAAAGCACTCCCTCTACTCGGACCAACTCCTCTACTCGGACGAACATAACTTGCTTGATTTCTCCTCTTGGCCATTGGTTGGTACGGCCGGATAGAAACCTACGGGGTAGCAAGTACCTGGTAGCCATCTACCCGGTCAAACGACACCTTTGACCTTGCCTTTAGCACTTGCCTTACCCCTACTCGGGGGTAACCCCCCGACAATGGACCTATTCCTACTCGTTTGGGCTCGACCAACTCGGATACAAACTGACCCAACATGGGTGCAGCCAATTGGACTCTATTTGGAAACTGACAGAAAACGACTCGTGGATTGTTTTGGTCACCCCGCCTTGTACGAGTGGAATTTGTAGATGAGGACGGATCCATTGGAAAGCTCTTCGAGTTTCCTAATCAGATTATGCTTGTTTGCTTTATTCGGATCCCATATGAAGATTCCATGACTATTTCAAATTAGGGACTTTTGTCAGTCCGTACTGAAACATTATTTCCTTGATGTTGTTTTTCATTACAACAACTTTTTTTTCCATGCCTCCTTCTTGTGCTCCTTGCTTCCTCTCCTCCATCCATGTTTGTGCTATTAGTAAACCTAATCATACATAAATTCATATACTTAGGTAGTATGACATTCTTATAAACACAAACAATATTTATAACTAGGAAAGAATTCACCTTATAATGAACATCTGTGAGGCTCAATATTTCCTTCCAGCTCAAGCGTGTACAATCACCATGTACCCCTATTATATCCTCATCATCATCCCTTTCTTCAATACAAGACGTCCTCGACTTGTGGTAAGCTGAACGTGGAAGAAACAAAAAGAACAACGTGTATGCATAATACATGTATCTATAATGGGGTGCATCATTGTTATGGACATGATAATTTCTCTCATATGACATGAAGCAACGAAATTTGCATGTATTTTGTCACAACCCCGGACCCAAAGATATACATACTGTTATGTGCTTCTAGACATAAACCCACAAGGGCTTCAGGGTTACCAGCCCCAGCCGCAACAAACAACGGCAGGCAGACCGAATTCATCGGCACGCATGCCGGATCACCACGGTACTACTACCCCTTGTGTCCATGCTAGTTATAACCAACTATGCATAACCAAGCGTCCACGAGTCGAATGAAACTAAAGGAAACATGGCCAAAGCTATACAAAGATGCTATGTGTCCAGAAAGTGCAACAACAATCAAGGGTTACTGGGGTTACCTAGCCTAGGCCGAACCACATCGGCAGGCGGGCTCGGACATGGATCATCGGCTCCACAACCCCTCGACCGCGACAACTATGCAGGCATAGCCAAAACTGTGTAACGATGAGCTCGAAACCAACAACCGATCAAAGCAGCACTCTAGACATGAAGCTGTATTAAGCAAGTAATAATAGAGTAAAGCTTACAAACAGAGGTCACACGACCTTACATCAGACAACAGAAAGCAAATTGTGTTGCTAGCCAACAAGAACCAAAAAGGCCTAAGAGGCTGCAACATAAGGCGACGTCCCAGCCCAGAGATTCCAGGTTGCTACCTGGGAAACCCCAAACTATCCGTCGATGTCCATGTTGATACACCACGAAAGATATGGAACTCCACCCGAACCAAGTTGAAGCAAACATGTGTAATGGAGGTACTCAACAAGACTTAGTCAACCTATTATATATCTGCTTGTTCAAAAAGGGTTTATGAAGGTTGTTTCACGTAAAACCAACTTTGTTTCAAATAGAGGGTGACAGAGAAGCTTTTCACAAATATTTTAAAAGAACACCCTTTCTTCGGGTATTTCCTTCAGAACCTTCGAAGCATCATCCAACACATGATAACCAGAACCAACTTATGAAACTAATCATTCATTGCCAACATCTTTTATGTCCAGTTCAAGTTATCTATGATCTCAGGATCCGTCACCAAGTCGTCCTTAACCGCAGACACGGCTTTTCGAAAAGATTAAATCCTGCACGGGTGTACAACTTTAACCACATGTGCCAACCGACTCTTAATGCCAAGCTACTGGCACAATTCCGACGATGTGCTGGCAGAGGGTGGCTGACCACAATCCTTTCCTTGCTTCGCCTATTCCATGAGTCGCTCCGAGTAGAGATGGACCGCCAATAGGGAGTGGCCATCTCCTACCGGGTCTCTGTCGTTGTGCCAGTGCTTGACGGTTATCTACCCACAGAGCACCGATACACCACCACGTCCTAGTTTTGAAAATGATTTTAATATCCCCCGCAAATCCAAACGGAACGCCCGAACTAGGCAACTCATGGAACAAACTAGACAAGTTGAAACCGAGGGGAATCCAATCCCCGTCTGGTTGCACGATTAGTCTTGGCTTCAAAGGCGAGAACTCGCTCCTAGGGGCATGAATGAGGAAAATAGCCACATCCCATGTGGCAACTCATCCAAGCCTTTAATCATATTAAGCACACATCTCAAACCTTACCACGTCATCCTGTCATACTAGATTCATTTCGTAACTCTGATTCATCAACCGGATGGACCAGAAATCAACAGACATGTATGACGAAGTCAAAACCCAAAGATATAGAAGGACCATAGGAAGTAACCAGTGGAATAGGTTATAGTCACCTATAGGAAAGAGTTAAAACTCGAGGAAACTCGAAGATATTTTCACTAAAAAGTGAGTCTTAGTCAATGTATACTGCGTTGTAAATGTTTCTCTCAGTAGTAGCAGTATTCCTCTCGAGACCATTAGATTGAACCTAATGGAGTCCTAAACATAGACAATATCCAGTGTACCGGAAGAATCTTATTGGTTATTTATCACTTGGTGGATGTACCAAATGTTCTTTAGAAAGTTACGAGAGATAGGAAACCATACCTATTCATCGGAGAACGAAACTTGGTATCCACTATATGGTGGAAATACCACATGTTCTTCGTAAGACCATTAGGAAGGCCTAGTAACAAAACAAAGTTGTCATAGCAACAGGCTAAGTATTAGATCATAGTGCAAGACAGTGGAACGTGAACAATCAAGACAAAAGGATACACACGCCAAGGTCAACACAAGAAGCAGCTGTGAAGATTCAACGGTCTACAGAAGTTCTCTCTACCTATCTTTACGTGAGAGAGGTTGAACTTCGGGACGAAGTTCTTGTTAAGGGGGAGATACTGTAACATCCCAGTGTTTGGGAGATTATAAGGATCTAAATTTAATGTGCATTTGCAGAGCATGCATCTAAAAGTACGGAAAATTTTAGCGCGAAAGTTTAAACAAAGCAAAGTGACCAAAGTTTCACTTGACATGATGAAATAGGTCTAGTTCATCTAGTCAGAAGTACATTTGGAATGATCTTTATAACAAGTATCTTAAGAAACCAAATCACTTGATAAGACAAACCATAATTGGTTATGATCAAAAACAAACTATCAAGAACCTTAACCACAAGTCTATAAGTGACCTGGGATAATTCATTAGGTAATTACAACCAAAGGGGGGGTGTGAGTATCCAAATCACATAAGTGATACTCATACTTCCACCAATGTGTAATGCATAATTGAACCATCTCATCAACAGAGATGTGATCTTCTATATAACAACAACTCCCTAACTTATCAGTTCATTTCCACAACATCTCTCCAAATAATCTCATAACTATAAGGTGAACCATCACAAGTGAAGAACAAAGTTTCAGCAGAACACAAGTAATACATACAGGGGTTAACTCAAAACCCACAAGTGGAAAATGATATAATAATTGTATTAACATATTTATAGAATATGTACATATGTCATCAATCATAAAAGAAGTATCAACAAGAAGAAATAAATCTTCTTCAACTACTGATAAACCTTGATAATTACATATGATATTCCCAAATCTCTATATCTGCATTAGGAATAACAAAGTCAATAAAGTGATGAATATAAAGTAGATCATGACACCTGGGAGAACAAACAACAACTTTGACATAAGTCATTAAACCTCAATAACTTTTACATGCTCAATCATATTATACAAGTGAACATATGAAACCTCAACACCTCAATGAACCATTTGATACCCTTAATATTAAGTCATCATTCCATGAGCATTTGACACCTCTACTCAAATCCAACAATTCTACAACTGAAGTATCTCTGGATGCAAGTAAGGATAACAACAAGTATAACCTCTATTAGCGGAATTGAATGGAAAGCTAATTAAAACTAATCATGTATGAGACAAGTACATATCTTTTGGGAAATAAAATAAGAAGTATATGGAAGGATAATAAAAGCATGAACTAACTCTTAAATCAAGATCTTGTTACTTTGTCTAGATTATCATGTTTTCCATCTTCTCTGAATCATTTTGCAAGAGAAGAAACCACAAGAAAGGAGGAACCACCACATGAAGATCTTCAAGAAGATTATCTTGAGTGTTCTAGAAGTGTTATTCCAATCTATCATAAGAGTATTTGGAAACTCTTATATATTGATATGATCTTATTAACACTCTTGAAACAGTGTGATACTCCAATGTTAGTGTTATATAGAAGTAGTTTGGTAACAAGTTTCTAGACCTTGTTAACAGATCACTTTTGTATACTCAAACACTTGAGTGTCTTACACAAACAAACAGAAGGTGAAATAACTTGGTACATCTCAGCCTATTATATATGAGTAGTAATTTGGAGGCAAGACTAGCTACCTTGTTAACAAATTCTTCTTATATGCACATGGGAACTTGATGTCATAAAATAAACTCACATTCTTTTACAATCATCTAAGTAAAATCCTTGCTTCGAGTAATTGGATGTTTTCACCAAAATGGTGAGACAGATGAAGTTGGAAACCAAGAGAGGAACCTACAAGCAATGGGCAAAGGTGATAACTGAAGACTAGTGGTAACTAGAGAGAAGAACATCAAGCAACAGAAGACCACAAGAAGCAACACTGCCTCAGTAAGGGATCATAAGAAATTATCTAGTGAATCATTAGGATATAATAGAGCAACAATAACCTCTGTCAAGCTCATCAGAGATGATGAACTTGTAATAATATCTTTAATGAAACACTTATCAAGTATGAAATAATAACCAGCCATTGCATCCACATGTCTTTGATATGTGGAGGTAGATGAAAACAAGCTTAATACCCTGTTTTCCAAATCCTTTTCATAGATAAGATTAACAGATGATAACAAAAATTCATCTACACATAAACATACAAATGATAATTGGTAACAAGCATGGGATAATATCCATACTGGAACCTGGTGGAAAACAAACAAATAAGATTTCAAAGCCACTCAAGTTTTCTATTTAATCAAGTACTAAAAACAACAACCTTTCTTACACACATCAAAGTAAAATGTCAACCAAAGATTGCTAAGAGTTTCAATTATAAAAGATGACATGGTATCATGAAAGAAAACAAGCCCTTCAGCAATTAACATCATTTGGTATGAGTTGGAATAAAATTCCCTATATGGTGATTACTATGCCTAAAAATAAAACACTATTAAAGATTACAAAGTATTTCCAAAAGTTATTATACCTAAAAACTATCCAATAGAAAACATATCATTATTTCAATAACATATTAGTGGGGTTGTTTTCATGTCATAGAATACACTAAGTAATTTTTAATCCATATGAAATTTAAATAGAAAGAAAATAGCAAAAACCACTTAATCTAGCACCCTAAATAAAAAATATATATTATTCAAATTCACCAAAACAAAACATGGTGAGGTGTAAAATTTGATGAGGAATTCAAATATATTTTTTAATAATTTTTATGTTTACAAATAAGCCCTGAAAACAAGCAATTATTCTCAGTTTTAAAGACATAAGGGCTCATTTGTAATTAAGTGAAATCCCAGGGGGTTATCAAAAATTGGAAAAGAATTTCTTCTTCTTCCTTTCCGGCCAGAAGGCAGAGGCGGTTGCCGTCGAACCACTGTCGCGGTGTCCTCTCCTGCGTGCCTCCCACTGCGCGGATAAAGTCCGAGGTTGCCGTACTCCTCTCATCTACCTCTTCTCTCTATCGCATGATCTCCTCTCTCTCTGTTCAGGGAGAGAACCTGAAACCGTAGCTCTCGGTTCCCGTCGCCGCACCATCGACTCCGGCCATCCCGGGGCAAATTGGGACTTCCCCGAGGTCCACCTCGATCTTCTCTACCACCTCATCCAGCGCGGAAGGCTGGAAAGGCAGGAACCCGACAAATCGAGTCTATCTTCTCTGACACCAGCACCGGGTTCCGTGCAAGCTCGGGTCGCCGTCGAGTCTCCTCCGGCCACCGAGACCCCTCCTCTGCATTCCTGGTGAGCAGGGGAACCTTCCGAAACTTTCTATTCGTCTTCTCGAGGTCCATAGCATTGTACCGCCGAATCTCTGTCACCGCCGCCGCGCAAGCTCGCTGCCGGCGAGACTCTGATGACCAATTGGTCATGCCACAAGCACAGTTGAGTTCGCCTTGCTCTCCTCTAGCGTGTACCAACAACCAATTGCACCAATTTCATCCAAATCACGCAATTGCAATCCATCTGTGAGGATTTGAACTTGGTGACATCACCTGTGACGTCACCATGACGTCATGGGCCATTTTTCTTTTATTTTTGAATTAAAAACGAAAACTGACGGGTGGATCCACCTGTCAATTTAAATAAAAGAGAAATTTCAATAAACTTGATAATTCAATAACTACTAAAATAATTATAAGAAAAATACAAATAAAATATGGAAGTGTTCAGAAAAATATAATCTAAATGTTTATCAACTTTTCAAAAATGTTTAATAAAATATAAAATAAAATATTTTCTTTAATTAAATTAAATCATTTAAAATTGAGAAAAATAATAAATAATTCATAAAATCAGAAAAATACAAGTTATATACCAAAATGCTACAAATGACAAATGCAACTCATTTATGATGTTTTCATGGTAATTTAACCAAGTTTTCATGTGTGCAACATTTGCCTAGTCATTTAAGTCATTTAAAATTAATAAATTAATAATTTATTCAAATATTTTCAGAAAGCAGTGAATGATATATCAAATTAAAGAGAAAAGCATTTCCAATTAAAATGTGTCAAGCATACAACATTTTATTCAACTTATAAACTTGTTTCCAAAAGTATAATAAAATTCTATAATGTTTCATTATAATCAGAAGTAACCGCCACAACATTATTTTCTTTATTAATAAAACCCTCATGATTTCACACCAACTAAACCTATCATCACATAGTCATTAGCAAGTATGTGATGATAGAGTTAGTTGTATTAGTTCCTCATTTTCAAATAAACTGGATGTCATTAGCTCTACACTTTAGAACATAAAATCAAATGTGTTTATTATCTTTTCAGTAGTTGTGTGACGCCCCGAGATCGGGCACTATGCAGATTTCAGCATTCCCGCCAAATCCGCATAATAACCGATTCCAGGTTGCCATTTATGATAAAATTACAATAGTTCACGAATGATCCACAATTACAACAGAAACAGATAGATACAAGATGACTCAAACGAGCCGGGGTTACAACTGATACAATACAAAGATCCAAGTAACAGCGGAAGAAACAAACGTCCGTCTACGGACAAGGTCCAAATTGGACTAAGAGTCCTGAAGATAACCGAAGGCGTCCAATCCCTGCCCAGGCCAAGCCGGAGGGATTCCCAAGCTAACGTCGTCAGACTTCAAACCTGTTGACTGCAAGTTGGAATTTGCAGCCACGAAAGAGATTCGTGGGTCAGTACGGTTAAGTACTGGCAAGGGGGACAAAGCCCATACTCACAAGAATACCGGCGTAGCCAATCATCACAAGATACAAATACTTTAGGATCAATGGGGAAGAAGGGGTTATTACAAATAAGCGACAAAAGGCTGCGCTAACCAACTACAGCGATTCTATTACGTCCAACTATTAGAAAGGAGATAAGATCGAGTGATAGTAACCAACTGAAAGATAACTTCAAACAAACCCATCCTGGATCTCGCCCCTTATCCGAAGAAGCAATCCGAGGATAACTCACACCGTGGTATTAAAGATGAGTCAAGTTATTGTGTGAATAACCTATTACTAGTCAAATTATTAATCATTGGGTGAAACATGATTGATCATTAGGTTTAAGTTGTCCTGAGTACTTGTTAGCCAGTACTTTCACCAAGTAATCCATAACCGCGGAAAACACGGCTTCTCGAGAAGATTTACCCTGCAGGGGTGCACCATAGCAACCGTACTCATGAATATCCCGCCAGATGGGATGCCTCCCACCAAGCGGGGCACTCAACACAATCCAACCCTTCTTCGCATCAAGCCCAAAGCACCGCGTGCTGTGCGTGCGCGGCTAATCGAGCCCCACGAAGAAAAGGGGACCCTCATAGCACTGGAAGACCACGCCGCCCTAAATGCCGACTACGAAAGTTCCACCCGGGTACCAAGGGCTCGCAAGATCATGCATGCAGCAAATGGAAAGCCCGAACTAGTACGGCGATTTGGACGAGATGCGAATCGAGTCAAACTGAGGGGGAGCCCATACTCCCCAAATGCGGGTAGTGCGCTCATCATGGATCAGTAGACAAGACCCTTTTCCTAATTAGGGGGTCGACACTAGCGGGCCTCAAAACCACCCGTGGGCCTCCCGCCGGTGCCTTATCGTCAAATTTATTATTAACATTAGCATTAACAGGATTGATTGATTAACTTCGAGCCCCGGGTACGATAATAAAAGAGTACGATAGTAAAAGAAGTAACCGACAACGATCTCGAGCAAAAGCAACCCTAAGCAAGATAGTAAGACACAGGCTCAAGCAAAGGTTATAGGAGTGGAGGTGAGGCAATATCAGGTTTAAAGGATTCATGTGATAGGTTCGTAGCAGAAACAACTACTACTAAGGCTAGCAGAAAAGAATCAACGGAAAGAATCGGTAACAAGTGATGAAAGGCAGCCATGTGGCATGCAAGTGAGTATACTTGCCTGAGATCCCGCAAGGTAGCAGAACTTGTCGTTGCTCACATCATCTCAACGTCCTATCCGGGAAGAAGCAACGAACTAAAAGAAACACCGGATGCAACAATTACTACTACGGCAAAAGACCCAGCATGAACAAGGTATGGATGCATGACAAGTTTAAAGATGCACCAAAGTAAACTAGTGGATATGATACACAAGTTTAAATGGATTCCATATGCAAAGATTGCATAGGGCAAACCCATGCCTTATAGTTGAATTAATTGTTCTAACACTAAGCATCATGTGTAAGTGAGTTAGAATGATGCATGCATGATGAAGAACAAGAAGATAACAATATTAAATGCAAGTGGAAGGATGGTTAACAAGTTTAGAAAACATTTATCAAGTTTGGAAAATATTGTTACTTAATGATGTTGAACAAGTATTGGTTGTTATCAACAAGTTAAAGTGTGCAAAACAAATAACAAAGTTGATCATTGAAAAGGTTATCAAATTTTAGTTGGATTACATGTTTCACATTCTGAAATTGGGATTGGAATTATTTAATTATGAATGAAACAATATTAAACAATTTTTAATTGAATTAAACAAGATTCAAATTGTTTAAGCAGTTTTAATTATTCAAAACAGAAAACAAAAATTATATTTGAATAGGTTATTTAAAAAGGGGTGAAAAACATATTTTATTTGACTTATTTGGAAAAGGTATGAATTAGTTATGAATTATTACAAATTACATTTGAATTATTCAAATTTGAAATTTAAAAGTATTTTGAAAACTCAAAACAGAATACAAATAAGTTATTTGGAAAGGTTATGAAATTTTGAACAGAAAACATATATAACTTTTAATTATTGGGTTTATAGTTTAAAAGTTATTGCATTTTAAAGTTTATTGCTTTATTCTCCTATTTAAAAGAAACAGAAAAGTAACAGATTCGATTTAATCTTTTTGTTACCGAGAGGGCCCCTACACGCTGCCACTGACAGTGGGCCACATGCCACTGTGGCGTGCCAACGAGGCGGGTGGAAGGTGACGGGGCCGTGGGGGTGTATGACGTGTGGGGCCAAGGGCGCGGGCGAATTCGCGAAAAAAATTTGGCCTTTGCGGCCGCGGGGGTTCGAACCTAGCTCGCTGGCGCTGCGCGAAACGGTGGGCAACCACTGGGCTACTGCTGTTGCGTTGTATGGATACAGAGAGCAGAGGGTTTTGAGGTGACCACTGCGCGCGGAACTGAAACTGACGAAACTGCAACTGCAGTTTGCAGTCACGGGCAGGGCCTTGCCGGTGATCCCACGGCGGGTCTCCGGCGGCGATTGGGGGCGAACGGGGCAAGTGGTGGCGGTACGTGGATGTGTAGGCGAGCAGGAGATGGAAGGAGGGAAAGAGAGAGGTGGGCCCTGCTCACCTCGATCTGTTGGTCGAAGGAGGCGCTGCAGACGTGCAGCCCGGCGAGTCCTTGCCGGCGACGGCGAGGCCGCTGCGGTGCGTCCCAGCACGCGGCGAGAGGACGAGGGGCATCAGGGGAACGCGGCGGCTCCATTCCCCTCCTCAGATGCCCCTCGAGGTGGACGGTGGCGATCGGAGCTGAGGGTGGCGGTGATGTCTGACGGGGAAGGGTGGCCATCGGCGGGAGAAAACGGCCACCTTGGTCGCTGTGTAGTCGATCTCGGCTGCCTCCTCCTGCGTGGACGAAGGAGTCCTCTCCGTGGGGCTCCTGGAGGCATGCTGCTAGCCCGAGGTGGCCGTGGCGGAACTGACGGGGAGGCAGCGGTGGTTTCAGCGATGTTGGGCAGGGTTCAGAAGAGGGACAGAGAAGGTGGGGGGAGGCAGTGGTAGACGGCGGCGCTAGGATGGTGGGACTAGGGTTAGCAGGGTTGGTAGAGGGTAGGGGTAGGGTAGATATAGAGGCGCTAGCTCGTACGGCAAGCCATCTAGCGGGGCAGAGGCTGATCAAACGGAGGAGGAGGTGATCGTACTGTTATGACATCACCAGGAGGAAGAAGGGTGTGCGAAAGGGTACTGGGCTGGTTTGCTGGGCTGGGGGAAAAAGAAATAAGAGGAGGGGGGTTGGGCTGGGTAGGTGGGCTGCTCCTCTCCTCTCTTTTCTAATTTTTATTTTTTTTCTGTTTTATATTTTTTTTTGTAGATTGCTTTTGGAAGAAAAAGTTAAGGTTTTAGTTAGTAAAAATTACAGAAAAATTAGTTTAGCCTTGTTATGTAATTAGAAACCATATTGTAAGATTGGATTTCAAAAATTTAATATTTAAAAGATGTTTGCATTTGAAACCAATTTGGGATATTAAATATTAATAACCCTTAAGAAAAACATGCACTTGAAAAAGGGTTACCCCTAGGGTTTAGAATGTTTTAAAGAATACCAATTTGTGTTGAACTTCATGGATTCAAAGGATTGATGATTTGAGAATTGGTTTGAGTTTTTGAATTGATTTGAAAATAAAAGATTAAGGTGATTGATTGAAATAAGCAACAAATTAATAGTTGAAACAATAAGGAATTGATTGGGAGCAAAAGATGTCTTTGATTTGCAATTCTTTATTTGAAAGATTGTAACAGACAAGTGATTAAAACAAAATCAACCAGTGGAAAAACAATTTAGGGGTTTTAGTTGCAAGTTTGAAATTGGAAGTTTTTGAGCAAGGGTGAAAGTTTAAATTGTTTTGAAATTTTCAGTTGTGATGCAAACATGGTGCAATGCAATGTGATGCAGATGATGCAAGCAAAACAAACAGGTAACACCCCAGGTGTTACAGACGACACCACTAACAAGGGATTGCGCCCTCGCAATCCACCTGCTAACCCGGGAGGGGAAAGAAGTTCAACTATCGATTCTTCATGCTTCCAGCTGATCTCCTCGACACCACTAACAAGGGATTCTTGCTCGGAGTGACGACGATGTTCTTCCACCAGGAACCTTCCGATGATCGAACCTATTAGGTTAAGGGCTCAGAAAACGTCCACCCACGTAGGATCCTAACACTTTGAAAGATAGACAAGGGGGAGACTCCAAAACAAATAAGATGGGAGGGGAAATAGAATAGGGGTAAGGAGAAAAATCCAGAATCCTATTGAGATGTTTTCCAAAATAGTTTAGCAGAATTAGTTTTTGACACTCTAGAAACAACGACCGTTAGCGAGGTTAACCTACAGGCTTTGCGGACCCGTTGCTTCGATAACCATTCGTATCGAAACAATCTCGGGAATCGGAACCAAGGCTCTGATACCATTTGTGACGCCCCGAGATCGGGCACTATGCAGATTTCAGCATTCCCGCCAAATCCGCATAATAACCGATTCCAGGTTGCCATTTATGATAACATTACAATAGTTCACGAATGATCCACAATTACAACAGAAACAGATAGATACAAGATGACTCAAACGAGCCGGGGTTACAACTGATACAATACAAAGATCCAAGTAACAGCGGAAGAAACAAACGTCCGTCTACGGACAAGGTCCAAATTGGACTAAGAGTCCTAAAGATAACCGAAGGCGTCCAATCCCTGCCCAGGCCAAGCCGGAGGGATTCCCAAGCTAACGTCGTCAGACTTCAAACCTGTTGACTGCAAGTTGGAATTTGCAGCCACGAAAGAGATTCGTGGGTCAGTACGGTTAAGTACTGGCAAGGGGGACAAAGCCCATACTCACAAGAATACCGGCGTAGCCAATCATCACAAGATACAAATACTTTAGGATCAATGGGGAAGAAGGGGTTATTACAAATAAGCGACAAAAGGCTGCGCTAACCAACTACAGCGATTCTATTACGTCCAACTATCAGAAAGGAGATAAGATCGAGTGATAGTAACCAACTGAAAGATAACTTCAAACAAACCCATCCTGGATCTCGCCCCTTATCCGAAGAAGCAATCCGAGGATAACTCACACCGTGGTATTAAAGATGAGTCAAGTTATTGTGTGAATAACCTATTACTAGTCAAATTATTAATCATTGGGTGAAACATGATTGATCATTAGGTTTAAGTTGTCCTGAGTACTTGTTAGCCAGTACTTTCACCAAGTAATCCATAACCGCGGAAAACACGGCTTCTCGAGAAGATTTACCCTGCAGGGGTGCACCATAGCAACCGTACTCATGAATATCCCGCCAGATGGGATGCCTCCCACCAAGCGGGGCACTCAACACAATCCAACCCTTCTTCGCATCAAGCCCAAAGCACCGCGTGCTGTGCGTGCGCGGCTAATCGAGCCCCACGAAGAAAAGGGGACCCTCATAGCACTGGAAGACCACGCCGCCCTAAATGCCGACTACGAAAGTTCCACCCGGGTACCAAGGGCTCGCAAGATCATGCATGCAGCAAATGGAAAGCCCGAACTAGTACGGCGATTTGGACGAGATGCGAATCGAGTCAAACTGAGGGGGAGCCCATACTCCCCAAATGCGGGTAGTGCGCTCATCATGGATCAGTAGACAAGACCCTTTTCCTAATTAGGGGGTCGACACTAGCGGGCCTCAAAACCACCCGTGGGCCTCCCGCCGGTGCCTTATCGTCAAATTTATTATTAACATTAGCATTAACAGGATTGATTGATTAACTTCGAGCCCCGGGTACGATAATAAAAGAGTACGATAGTAAAAGAAGTAACCGACAACGATCTCGAGCAAAAGCAACCCTAAGCAAGATAGTAAGACACAGGCTCAAGCAAAGGTTATAGGAGTGGAGGTGAGGCAATATCAGGTTTAAAGGATTCATGTGATAGGTTCGTAGCAGAAACAACAACTACTAAGGCTAGCAGAAAAGAATCAACGGAAAGAATCGGTAACAAGTGATGAAAGGCAGCCATGTGGCATGCAAGTGAGTATACTTGCCTGAGATCCCGCAAGGTAGCAGAACTTGTCGTTGCTCACATCATCTCAACGTCCTATCCGGGAAGAAGCAACGAACTAAAAGAAACACCGGATGCAACAATTACTACTACGGCAAAAGACCCAGCATGAACAAGGTATGGATGCATGACAAGTTTAAAGATGCACCAAAGTAAACTAGTGGATATGATACACAAGTTTAAATGGATTCCATATGCAAAGATTGCATAGGGCAAACCCATGCCTTATAGTTGAATTAATTGTTCTAACACTAAGCATCATGTGTAAGTGAGTTAGAATGATGCATGCATGATGAAGAACAAGAAGATAACAATATTAAATGCAAGTGGAAGGATGGTTAACAAGTTTAGAAAACATTTATCAAGTTTGGAAAATATTGTTACTTAATGATGTTGAACAAGTATTGGTTGTTATCAACAAGTTAAAGTGTGCAAAACAAATAACAAAGTTGATCATTGAAAAGGTTATCAAATTTTAGTTGGATTACATGTTTCACATTCTGAAATTGGGATTGGAATTATTTAATTATGAATTAAACAATATTAAACAATTTTTAATTGAATTAAACAAGATTCAAATTGTTTAAGCAGTTTTAATTATTCAAAACAGAAAACAAAAATTATATTTGAATAGGTTATTTAAAAAGGGGTGAAAAACATATTTTATTTGACTTATTTGGAAAAGGTATGAATTAGTTATGAATTATTACAAATTACATTTGAATTATTCAAATTTGAAATTTAAAAGTATTTTGAAAACTCAAAACAGAATACAAATAAGTTATTTGGAAAGGTTATGAAATTTTGAACAGAAAACATATATAACTTTTAATTATTGGGTTTATAGTTTAAAAGTTATTGCATTTTAAAGTTTATTGCTTTATTCTCCTATTTAAAAGAAACAGAAAAGTAACAGATTCGATTTAATCTTTTTGTTACCGAGAGGGCCCCTACACGCTGCCACTGACAGTGGGCCACATGCCACTGTGGCGTGCCAACGAGGCGGGTGGAAGGTGACGGGGCCGTGGGGGTGTATGACGTGTGGGGCCAAGGGCGCGGGCGAATTCGCGAAAAAAATTTGGCCTTTGCGGCCGCGGGGGTTCGAACCCAGCTCGCTGGCGCTGCGCGAAACGGTGGGCAACCACTGGGCTACTGCTGTTGCGTTGTATGGATACAGAGAGCAGAGGGTTTTGAGGTGACCACTGCGCGCGGAACTGAAACTGACGAAACTGCAACTGCAGTTTGCAGTCACGGGCAGGGCCTTGCCGGTGATCCCACGGCGGGTCTCCGGCGGCGATTGGGGGCGAACGGGGCAAGTGGTGGCGGTACGTGGATGTGTAGGCGAGCAGGAGATGGAAGGAGGGAAAGAGAGAGGTGGTCCCTGCTCACCTCGATCTGTTGGTCGAAGGAGGCGCTGCAGACGTGCAGCCCGGCGAGTCCTTGCCGGCGACGGCGAGGCCGCTGCGGTGCGTCCCAGCACGCGGCGAGAGGACGAGGGGCATCAGGGGAACGCGGCGGCTCCATTCCCCTCCTCAGATGCCCCTCGAGGTGGACGGTGGCGATCGGAGCTGAGGGTGGCGGTGATGTCTGACGGGGAAGGGTGGCCATCGGCGGGAGAAAACGGCCACCTTGGTCGCTGTGTAGTCGATCCCGGCTGCCTCCTCCTGCGTGGACGAAGGAGTCCTCTCCGTGCGGCTCCTGGAGGCATGCTGCTAGCCCGAGGTGGCCGTGGCGGAACTGACGGGGAGGCAGCGGTGGTTTCAGCGATGTTGGGCAGGGTTCAGAAGAGGGACAGAGAAGGTGGGGGGAGGCAGTGGTAGACGGCGGCGCTAGGATGGTGGGACTAGGGTTAGCAGGGTTGGTAGAGGGTAGGGGTAGGGTAGATATAGAGGCGCTAGCTCGTACGGCAAGCCATCTAGCGGGGCAGAGGCTGATCAAACGGAGGAGGAGGTGATCGTACTGTTATGACATCACCAGGAGGAAGAAGGGTGTGCGAAAGGGTACTGGGCTGGTTTGCTGGGCTGGGGGAAAAAGAAATAAGAGGAGGGGGGTTGGGCTGGGTAGGTGGGCTGCTCCTCTCCTCTCTTTTCTAATTTTTTTTTTTCTGTTTTATATTTTTTTTGTAGATTGCTTTTGGAAGAAAAAGTTAAGGTTTTAGTTAGTAAAAATTACAGAAAAAATTAGTTTAGCCTTGTTATGTAATTAGAAACCATATTGTAAGATTGGATTTCAAAAATTTAATATTTAAAAGATGTTTGCATTTGAAACCAATTTGGGATATTAAATATTAATAACCCTTAAGAAAAACATGCACTTGAAAAAGGGTTACCCCTAGGGTTTAGAATGTTTTAAAGAATACCAATTTGTGTTGAACTTCATGGATTCAAAGGATTGATGATTTGAGAATTGGTTTGAGTTTTTGAATTGATTTGAAAATAAAAGATTAAGGTGATTGATTGAAATAAGCAACAAATTAATAGTTGAAACAATAAGGAATTGATTGGGAGCAAAAGATGTCTTTGATTTGCAATTCTTTATTTGAAAGATTGTAACAGACAAGTGATTAAAACAAAATCAACCAGTGGAAAAACAATTTAGGGGTTTTAGTTGCAAGTTTGAAATTGGAAGTTTTTGAGCAAGGGTGAAAGTTTAAATTGTTTTGAAATTTTCAGTTGTGATGCAAACATGGTGCAATGCAATGTGATGCAGATGATGCAAGCAAAACAAACAGGTAACACCCCAGGTGTTACAAGTTGTTTCCCATATAATAGTGTTCGCAAGTTTGATCATGTGATAACTATTTATAACCTAAACATAATAACAATTGTGTGTCAAGTAAAAGTGAAACACATGTGAGTCTAAAACAAGTAATAACAACATCACCACAAGTAAAAAAAGAACTCACCTAAAACCTGTGTGATTAAGATATTGTATCAAACGTGGCTTACACTTGTAAGCTGGGGTATTTTCCAGGGTATTTCACGATGCATCTCATTACTATGCATGTATCATAATTTCCATTGTTTTCTGTAGCCCTTACCAGGACTACTTTGCTATCTTTCAGATGTCGGGATTTTCTACGCGACCTTCGAACCACGAAGACCTAGATTATTATTGTTATTTCAATTTCAGGCAAGTTCATCACTTGCTCATATCCTTTGCAGTACTTCATAACAAACTAATTACAAAAACCCTATCGTATTATCACCTACTCTCAAAAGAATGCATGATCCTATTTTTATAATAATATGACTAATTGAATGACTACCCGAGTGGTAGTGTTCTGTTTGGTGGGCGGATGGAACCACAACTGCCGCCAGAACTCGGTGCGCCGTAAATACCGCGTTAGCCATGGGTATTCTATGGGGGGGGAGTAAGTCAGCTGTGATCTTTTCTTGTTCGCATGTCAACGGGCTGCCAGAGACGTACGCTGTAGGTTCTGCTGGACTACATGCACATGGGTGGGAGCCCTTATGTCCCACGGACTCTGGGGTCTATGAGTGTCTGCCAGGGGCGCATAGATCTCCATCATGAGGGGTGGAATCAGGCGTTCAACCTGCTGGCGGAAATGGGTGGGCATGCGTTGTGCGGAGAAGCACGATTTGGCTTGGACCAACAACCGGGCCCCACACCTGAGTGGGAGTGGACAGGATCTCGAGCCTGGTTGTGCAACATGGTCTTGGTCGTCCATGGGTAAAGTAACGCACCTCTGTAGAGTGTAAACGGATGTGGCATGTTACCCCCTGTTCCAGGAAGGAACTGTGAACGCTACAGGAAAGGCAACTCCATGAAGTTCTAGCTCCTGTGATGGTCTGGCGGGCATAGTTTTCAGAAGTAAAAGCAACCTCTTGAAGAAAATTTTACAAAACCTTGCATTAGCTTATGACTCTGTTGAGTCTAAAGCTGTAGATAATGCATCAAACCATCCACTATATATCATGAACTTGCTGAGTAATGCTCGTTACTCATTCGTTCCCGTTTGACCCCCTGCTTAGAGTTGAAGCCTGATGGAAGTCGTCATCATGAAGCCATCGCTACCTCATGAAGCTAGGTAGAGTGATCTCTTACTTAGCCAGGAAAGCATCATCATCAACAACGTTGGAGGAGGAGAAGCTGACAAGGTGTAGGTGAAGCCCATTCATGGAATTAGCTGTTACAAGCCATAGATTAGGGCTGACATCAGCCATAGTAGATTAAGTTCTGAGCTAGAGTATTTCTCCAGCTTGGATCTTCGAATTGCTTCTTCTGATGTTTCATTTGTATGATATCTTCTTTGATGCTTCAAAGGGATTCTCGAGATTTTGTAATGAAGCTTGTATTCTATAGTTTTACCTGGTCCTGCTATGTTTCTGTTGTACTACTCTAAGGGATGTAATATTCACACATAAGTCCTTCTGTGAGTATTATGTCATCGACTTGCGCACTACACATGTAGTGGTGTACTGGGTCATCACATAAGTACTCCTCCGTCTCCCTCAAATTTTACTTGATCATGCTTCTCAGTAATGTTGACAATGTCCTATTAACCACCTCTGTTTGTCCATCAGTTTGGGGGTGACATGTTGTTGAAAACAGCGGCTTTGTTCCTAGTTTCCCCCATAGTGTCTTTCAAAAGTAGATCATAAACTTCACACCTCTATCAGAAACAATAGTCCTTGGTACTCCATGTAATCTTACTATCTCTCTGAAAAATAGATTAGCAATATGAGATGCATCATCACTCTTGTGGCAAGCAATGAAGTGGGACATCTTAGAGAATCTGTCCACTACAACAAAGATAAAATCATGTCCCCTTTTTGTTCTTGGTAAGCCTAGCACAAAATCCATACTTATATCTGTCACGACCCCGGACCCAGAGATATACATACTGTTATGTGCTCCTAGCCATGGACTCACAAGGGCTTCAGGGTTACTAGCCCCGGCCGCAACAAACAACGGCAGGCAGACTGGATTCATCGGCACGTAGTCCGGATCCCCAGTCTACTACTCCTTGTACCCATGCTAGTCATAACCAACTATGCATATGAAAGAGTCCACGGATCGTATGAAACTGAAGGAAACAGGACCAAAACTATACAGAGCTGCTATGTGTCCAGAAAGTGCAACAACAATCGAGGGTTAGTGGGGTTACCTCGCCCCAGGCCGAATCACATCGGCAGGCGGGCTCGGACATGGATCATCGGCTCCACAACACCTCGACTGCGACAACTATGCAGGCATAGCCAAAACTGTATAACAATGAGCTCGAAACCAACAACCGATCAACGCAACACTCTAGACATTGAAGTTGTATTAAACAGGTGTTACTAGAGTATACCTTACAAGAAGAGGTCACACGACCCAACATTACATCAGACAACGGAAGGCAAATTATGTAGCTAATTAACAAGAACCAAAAGGCCTAAGAGGCCGCAACATAAGGCGACGTCCCAACCCATAGATTCCAGTCTGCTACCTGGGAACCCCAAACCACTCGTCGATGTCCACGTTGAACCACAACTGAAGTGACGAACTCCACCTGAACCAAAATTAAGCAAACCTGAGTACGGGAGGAACTCAACAAGACTTAGTTAACCTATTATATATCTGCTGGTTTCATAAAGGGTTTTATGAAGGCTGATTTGCGTAAAGCAATCTTTGTTTTCCAAATCGAGGAAGAATAGCACGTCTCATAGAATGTTTTCAAAATAGATGAGAAAGCTACTCAACTACTGATATCATCTTTTTATCCACCGACATCATTTGCCAACATCTCACATGCTACAAGGATCACCCCTCTCGGCATCTCCGAGGAGGCACCCTTCAAACATTTCCAACATCTTTTACGTCACGTTCAAGTTATCTATGGCACACGACATTCACCAAGTCGTCCTTAACCGTGGACACGGCTTTCCGAAAGATTTATCCCTGCAGGGTGGTACACTTTACCCACACGTACCCTCCGACTCTTAGCGCCACATGTACACTCTTCCATGGAGCGCGACAGAGGGTGGCTGGCTCCGACCTTTACCTTGCTCGACCCTATCCATGAGTCAACCGAAACAGGGCCACCCCGTTAACAGGGAGTTGGCCACCTCCTGACGGCACCTGTTCTGTGAGTCGGGATCAAGATCCGTGTGCGTCCATCACTTGTCCCGGTCACGCCCTAGTTTTCTCCAAATCGTTTTCTGACTCACACGCAGATGGAAATAGCAAACTATGTGACTCATGGATGTGGCCAAACAAGTTAGTTAGTCGAGCGAGGTTCATTGGCTCGCGCGTGTGGTTGCATGCTCAGTCTTGGTTTCCGTGGCGAGACCTTAATCCTAGGGTTGACAAGTACAGGACAAAGAACCACTTCCCAAGTGGCCTCCCACACTCGCCTTAGTCAGGTTAACCACACAATGCTCATCTCACCACGTCATCATATCATACTAGGTTATCGCAGCTCTGATTCATCAACCAGATGGAGCAGAGGTAAACAAAACATGTATGACTAAGCGAAGCAGATATGAGGCTCTGGCGATGCGCACAAGCAATTCTATGGCGGCTAGGAGCAGTGGATCAGGATATTGAGGCAATGCAGCATATAGATGAACTATGTATACTAGCATCAAATACTTTGGAATCGAATGCAAAGTACGAGATCAAATGTTGTTGGAAAACGTATATGAGAAGATAAGAGGTTATGCTTGCCTTGGTTAAGAAAAATAGATAAAGTCTTCAGGAATAAGTGCTTGACTTGTCGGTTAAGATCAAGTATTCATCATTGGACTGCTGGTCTTCTCTTCGGAGTCACGTTCTACCGAGGAAAAAACAACACTGAAAAGAAGGGTAGCAATCAACACATGGCATCGATGCAATGCACAACATGTATGCATGAGCAAGTTAATGCACTGAAATAAATCCCTATGCATGTTCGATGGTTTGCTAGGGTTTGTATGTTAAGTAAACATTTTTACTGAATTTATGCCGAAATAGACCCCCGAGGGGGTTTCGGGCGATTCTGAAAGTGAGTGCAATTTAAAGTGCTCAAATGGGTTTGAAAACATCATAACTAGTTTGCATTTGTCATTTTGAGCAATTTGGTATATAACTTTTATTTTTCTAACTTTAGTGAATAAAAACTTATTTTTCTATTTTTAAATGATTAAACAATATTAAATAAATGCTCATTTTTGGAATTTCTCAAACATGTGTGAAAATGACATATTTGGAAAGAGTACATTTTTCTGATCAAAACCATACTTTTACTTTATTTTTCTGAGGAACATTTTGGAAGATATTAATTAATCAATTTTATTCATTTTCTGGAATTTCCTGAATTTACTAAAAAAGGGAATTTATGACATCAGCATGATGTCACTGTGACATAACCCTCCTCTGAACCTCACAGTTGAGTTCAAATTCGAACAAATTCGTGGTTACTTCGGAAAAAAAAAGTATACAATGAGGAAGAGGAGATCGAGGGGAGCCGAGAGGTACCAACCGGTGACCAAATGGTTGCCGGAATGCTCGCCGGCGATGAGGAACCGCGGCGGCCGACAGCGGAGCTCGCTGTGGGGACAGTAAAGAGGGAGAGGGAGGGGATGGAGGGTACCGGGAGGATCACCGCATATAGGGGAGCACGATGGTGTCGACGGGGAGGTGCGGAAGGGACAGACCTCGCCGGAATCATTAATGGAGACGGCGGCCGGAGCTCGGAAAGATGGCCGCGATTCGCGCGTGTGAGGCCATCCTGGGAAACGACACTCGACGGGGAGGTGCAGGGCAGCCTAGTGAACCTCTTGGGAAGCTCCGTTGGACGCGGGAAAGCTCAAATCGGCGGCGATTCGTCGGCGTCCGTCAGTATAGTAGGGTTAGGGTTCGGTCGCTGGAGGGAGCAGAGGGAGAGAAAAAGAGAGTCGAGGGGATAGGGAGAGAGAGGAGAGCACAGCGCTCTCTCCTGGGGGGTCACCTGCGCAGGGGGAAGGCGGTAGCAGCACGTGGCATCGACGGCCATGGAGCTTCTCCTACTGGCGCGAGGAGGAAGACGATAAAACTTCGTTTTTCCGAAAACCCCCTGGGGAAAAGAATTAAAACTGCAGAAAAGTCCTTTTCTCTTTAAAAACAGAACATAAAACAACGTTTTGGGGACCTTTTTGTGGACATAAAATTTGGCAAAAATAACTTTTGGAAAGCTTATGAAATTTCCAACCTTGCCATGTTTTTCTTTGGTTAAATTGAAATATTTTTCTAACACAAAATTTTGGGAACCAAAATAAGTACTATTTGTGGTATTTTCTTAAACCATTTAAATTCACAATTTAAATTGTTTCAACATGGTTTAAATTTGTGGTTTCATGCATGTATGATATGAACAACACCACACACCCTATTGTAGCAAAATTTGGGATGTTACAACATCTTCCTATGGTGTAGTTGGTGTAGGCAATGGAGTATACAACCCGTGGGGCTTCAATTTGGATTTGGCCTTATTGCAAGTAATGCACCTTTGCATAAATCTATAAACATCTCTCCTCATATGTGCCCAATAAATTTTTTCATCCAACATAAGAAATGTATTCTCACGTCCAAAGTGTCCCATTAATCCTCCACTATGAGATTTCCGCACAAAGAACAAACGCAAAGAACACTCGGGAATACATAATTTGTTAGCTCGAAAAAGGAACCCATCATGTATGTGAAATTTTTCCCATGCCGTAACATTAGTACATTTAGCAAATGGCATGGAAAATTCTTTATCCTCAGCATATAATTCTCTAATACCGTCCAAACCCAAAACTTTGACCTCTAATGTGGAGATTAGCATATTTTTTTCTTGATAAAGCATCAGCAACTACATTATCCAATCCCTTCTTGTGTTTAATGATGTATGGAAAAGATTCTATGAATTCAACCCATTTAGCATGTCTCTTATTCAAATTAGATTGGCACTTTAAGAATTTTAATGCTTCATGATCAGAATGTATAATAAATTCTTTAGGCCACAAATAATGTTTCCACACCTCTAAAACTCTCACAAGGGCATATAATTCTTTATCATAGACAGAATAATTCAATTGCGCACCATGCAATTTTTCAGAAAAATAAGCAATAGGTTTCTTTTCTTGCATTAGCACACCTCCAATACCTATGCCACTAGCATCACACTCAGTCTCAAATTGTTTATCAAAATTTGGAAGCATTAATAATGGGGACGAAATCAATTTCTCCTTTAATGTACCAAAAGCAATATCTTGAGCACCCCCCCCACTCAAAATCTACTCCCTTTTTACTTAGATCATTCAATGGTGCAGCAATGGTACTAAAATCTTTCACAAATCTTCTATAAAAACCAGCAAGACCATTGAAACTTCTAACTTGACTCACATTAGTTGGAATAGGCCAATTTCGAATTGCTTCAATTTTTGATGTATCTACTTCAATTCTATGCTTAGAAACTACATATCCCAGAAAGATCACCTTGTCTTTGCAAAAAGTGCACTTCTCAAGATTACCGTATAATTTATTCTCTCTTAACACATGCAAGACTTGTCTAATATGATCAATATGTTCATGTTCATTGTGGCTATATATGAGAATATCATCAAAATAAACTACCACAAATCTACCAATAAATTCTCTCAAAACATGGTTCATCAGTCTCATGAAAGTACTAGGTGCATTACTTAAACCAAAAGGCATCACTAACCATTCATATAAACCAAATTTTGTTTTAAATGCTGTTTTCCACTCATATCCCACTTTCATTCTTATTTTATGGTAACCACTACGCAAATAAATTTTATAGAAAACATCAGCACCACTTAATTCATCTAACATGTCTTCCAAACGGGGTATAGGATGACGATAACGAATAGTGATGTTGTTAATTGCTCTACAATCTACACACATGCGCCAAGTACCATCTTTCTTAGGGACTAAAATAAAAGGAACAACACAAGGAGAAAGACTGATTCGAATATAACCTTTGTCTAGTAGCTCTTGTACTTGTTTCTGTATCTCCTTTGTTTCTTGTGGATTTTTTCTATAAGGGGCTCGGTTTGGCAAAGATGATACAGGAATTAAATCAATTTGGTGCTCAATCCCTCTCAATGGTGGCAGCCCCGAGGGAATTTCTCCTGGAAAAACATCATTTATTCCTGCAACACATTAGAAACACCAAGAGAAACCAAAATCTATCCCTTGTGATTAAGCACAATAGGGACTAGTGTAGGATCCTCCCTAAATTCCCTCAAATCCTCTTTAGTGGCTAACATGCATAATAGGCTCTCTCTCTCTTATTTTTATTTTTACCACTCGAATTGGTTTGACTACTACTACCCACAACTTGTGAATTTTGTTTTCCCTCAGCCCTCTCACTCTCTTTTTCAACTTTCACTTCTATTTTGGAACGAGACCCATTTACAATTTTTTGTGGTGTCATAGGCCTTAGAATAATAGTTCTCCCATGGTGATTCAACTCATAAGTATTGGCTCTCCCTTCATGCTTCACACTCTTGTCGAATTGCCATGGTCTTCCCAATAATAAGTGGCATACAGTCATAGGAACCACATCAAACTCAATAGAATCATTATAAGGACCAATCTGAAATTCCACACGCACCATATGGCTCACTTTCATCTGTCCTGTGCTACTCAACCATTGTATATGATAAGGAGAAGGGTGTGGTAAATATTTCAAATTTAGCTTTGCACATAGATCTTTGCTAGCCAAATTCCTGCAACTCCCTCCATCAATAATGACTTTGCAATCCGTATTAGGACCAATAACAGCCTTGGTTTGAAATAAATTGCACCTCTGATTTTCAGGACTAGGAATAACACTCAAAGATTTTTCTGTGCAAATAATAGATGGCATAGAGGTAGCATAAGCATCCAATGGAGAATCACTCAAATAGCCATCATCATCATCATTAGGATCAACGTCATCTCCTGTCTCATACTCATTGTGCTCATTAATAATCATGATTTTAGTATTAGGACAATACCTCTTAAAGTGGCCTTTTCGTCCACATGTATGGCATGTCATATCCCTGTTTCTTGTTGTGGATGCACTTGAACCCGTGGCACTAGCTGCTGGTTGTGATGATTTCTTTGCAATAGAAGTACTAGGCTCGACCTTGGATGATGAAGCACCACGAATAACAGAAGGTGGAGGTGGTGTACTAGCCATAGAAGATGGTCTCAAGGGAAATCTGCCCCTTGTTCTTGCTGTTATTTTGGCCTCTCTAGCATGATGCAATAAATCATGCATATCATTATATTGGTGATGCCTAACAATTCCCTTTACCTTGTAATTCAAACCTGAAAGGAACCTTTGCATTGTTTCCTCCAATTGCTCTCTCACACGTGCTCTTTGCATGATCAATTCCATCTCCTGATAATAAGCATCAACAGTCATAGAACCGTGACTCAATTGTTGCAATTGATCAAATTGTTGTCTAATGTAATTTGGTGGTACAAATCTGTCCCTAATGACCCTCTTCATAGTATTCCAGGTGATAATGGGTAATTGACCATCTTCATTTCTTTGTCTCACAGTAGTATCCCACCAACGAAGAGCATATCCATCAAACTCAGAAGAAGCCAATTTAAATTTTTTGTCCTCAGTATAATCATGCAAACGCCATAGCTTCTCAATTTTCAGCTCCCATTGCAAATATTCCTCCACATCCATGTTGTCAAAGATGAAAGGTGGGATAGAAAATTTGGGTTTACCCAAACCATCATCCTCTCTATGATTTTCAGGAATAACATTATTGGGAACACGCCTTGCTCGGCCTTGAAAACCTCCTCGGCCTCTCTCCCCTCTAACTCCACGGCCACCATAATTTTCCACCTCATCAGGATCTTCAAAACCATTATTTGTATCACTATGCACACTAGCATTACCATCATCATGAACAGGCAATCTTTGTGCAATCAAAGTTTGAAGAGCATCAAGTTGAGTAGTCAATGTAGCAATGGAATTTTGTATGGTATTCACTTGCTCATTATTGGTCTCGGCCAACTTATGTGTCTCCCCCACTTTATTCTCCATGGCTTGCATTGCTTCATATAGGGGATCACAAGCATCAGTCACAAATTTCTCAAGATCTTTGTGGTTGTCTTTCACTTGGTTTGTCAACACATCTCGTAGTTCCTCATACTCCCTCCAATTCACTCCATCTGTATGGTCCTTCTTTTGCTGCACAATAGCATCACTAGAGAGATCCATTAGTAGGTTAGTGAGAACAGAAACAAGTATAAATAGGTGGTGTTCTCTCACAGCTCACTCAACAACTAGCAAGACAATTGAGTTATCTTACCGTTCCAAAGTGAATAGAAATACTTACCAACAAGTAGAGGCAATTAATGTACTTTTATGTGAAGAACAGAATACCCAGGGTTTTCACTCTCACAAAGGCAAACAGGTTATTTAGTGGGGCTTGGTATGGATACCTAACAATCACCAAAGTAACAAGTCCTATTTGTTGTTTTGTGATGATATAAAAATACCCAAGGAAACACACACCAATAATGGAGACAAATGTGGCAAAGCAAATATATGGATGAGAATTTGCAATGCACTAGAAACTCACTAGCTAGGCTCACAATAGACAGGCACACGATTGCTCAATGAAAAACCAAGTGTCACAATGGCAACCTCCACTAGTAAGCAATAATATCAATTCGGCCTCTTTGTATTTTTTTTGTTTTTTGTTTTCTCTTTTTTTATATACTTTTACACTTTTTCTATTTTTTTGTATTTTCCAATGGCCTTAAACACAACTAGGAGTAATATGAACCAAATAACAAGTGAACACAATGGTGGTGATGAAAATGAGCAGCCTGTCAGAGCACAAAAATAGCTATACTTGTGGGCAAGTTCCTATTAAAGATGTTGTAGAAAGGCTGTGGCTAGGTTCACAAGGATTAGATATGGAACTCCTAAGACAACAAAAAGGAAAAACAAAAAGAAACTAACCTAACAACACTAAAGGCTCACGGCAGAAAACAGCTCAAAACTGTGCCGTACGGCACCAAAAACAAGCAAAAATCGTGCCGCGGCAAAGCCTACACACGGTCATGGCAGAAGAACAGCGCGCGACAGCGATTTGCTGCCTTCTGTGTCGTGGGCGAAGCGTGCGGCAGCGAGTGCGTAGGGCGCGGTAGCGGCGGCAGAGTTTTTCTGCCGCGGACATGCGGGCGTGCCAAAACGCAGAGTATGGTTGTCGTCGTGCGCGGCAGCGATGGCAACATTTTGCTGCCGTGGAGCGCTGTGCTGCGGTGCACGCGCGTTATGCGGTTTGGTATGAGCTTTACGGGCGCGCGCGGGCAATTTGTAAGCGTGCTACGGGAGTTCGACTCCGACTAGAACCAGGCACACTGCAGGGAAACAGATCAGCGGCAGCGAATCGGTGGAAAACCCTGCCACGGTAGGAATTCCAGCTGCACTCGGATTAGATCAAGAAAATAGCACCTGCAGCGGATTTTTTTGTAGTTTTTTTATATGAACTCGACTAGGGGAACAAAAACCCTAACCCTAGCCGAAAAATATAAAACTAAAAATAGAAAAAGGAAACACAAAAGCAAGCACAAAAACAGCAACTAGGGATTGAAACTAAGACAATTCTACGGCTATGGCAAAGATCTTAACTATTTTTGTGTGGCAATTTTATGGATAGGAATAAAAACACTCAAATCTAAAGGATAGTTGATGGCTCACCGAGGCAACCTGTAAATATGATACCAAGATGATAAGGGGTGGCCCAATCTTCTCGATGAACTCACAGATAACTTTAGTATGATAAATAGTGCGCCACTGAAAACCCTCCCGGTTGATCCCTGAGGCCAATGCAACAGCTCGCAACCCCAAGGATATTCTCAACTCCACACTCTTGCACAAGTAATCCACAGACTACAAGTGGTCCTGTATCATCTTATTCCCAGTGGAATAGCAGGTAACACTAAAAGTTTGCAGATGAACTTCTAGATGAATGCTTACAAGCTAATTTGATCTAGAGGTCAAGGGTTTTGTGTTTAACGTAGTCTAATATCCCAACTCGCATGTTGGAGGGTTTTATGAGGGAGAAGGGGTGCGGCCACCTTAGAATTGCACAAGCACACCCTAAACTGACTAGGACTCAACCTATTAGAGTTTGGACTCGAACCAACTAGATACAAACCGACCCACCATTAAGGGGTGTGGCCATAATGGTATACAAACCATGTGTAACACAAATATGACTATATGTGGCGCATCGATATCCATTGTGTGTGCCCTCCTCTTGTTTTCACCATCTCCTAGTGTGTAATAACAATCTAGTAGTTGTTTTCCACACTTGTGCTTTTGGTTTCACCATCTTCTATGCTTGTTTTCACCATAGCATGCTTGTTTTTACCTCCTTGTATGTTTGTTTTCTCCATGGTGATCTTGTTTTCCAGCTCCTCTTGATGTTCTCCTCCAAGTATGTTTGTGTTATTAATAAACCTGATCATACATAGATGCATAGATTTAGGTAGTATAAAGTTCTCACAATTATAAACATTATACTCAAGTAGGAGTGAATTCACCTGTTGTTCTAATAGTTTGGTCCTTGATCTTGTCATAGGACCAAGCCTCACTTCATTATCTTGGACAGCCACCTTATCATGTGTAATAATTGGTGAAGAGCTAGGGATGTCCTCATCAGTAAGGAAATTCTATCACCCCTGGCCTATTTGGTAAGCACGCGCTGGAGTCTGAGCAAGGTACGGTGCAGTACCGCGGCAGAGAAAACGCTCAAAAGCGTGTCACGGCAGAAAACAGATTTGAATCCGATTGTAGCTAGAACCCGATGGAATTGCGATGGATTTTTATGTGATGTTGTTAATTGCTCTACAATCTAGACACATGCGCCAAGTACCATCTTTCTTAGGAACCAAAATAACAGGAACAGCACAAGGGGATAGGCTTATTCAAATATAACCTTTATCACGAAGATCTTGTACTTGTTTATGAATTTCCTTTGTCTCTTGGGGATTTGTCCTATAGGGAGCTCGGTTTGGTAATGATGATAGAGGAATTAAATCAATTTGGTGCTCAATCCCTCTCAAAGGTGGCAATCTTGAGGGTACTTCTTCTGGAAATACATCATCAAAATCTTGCAAAACATTAGAAACACCAATAGAAAGAGGAGTCATGTCATTAGAACCTAAAATTTCCCCCTTATGCATGAGCACTATGGGTACTAAGATAGGGTCCTCTCCAAACTCTCTCAAATACTCTTTGGTGGCTAACATTGTAAAAAGACTCACTCCCTTACTTTTTCCACTCGACTTAGGCTTGTTTTCACCCACATAATTTGCGTTTTCACTCTTATCAACCCTCTCACTCTCATTTTCTAGATTCACTTCTGTTTTCTGTCTTGATTCATTCACAATCTGTTGTGGTGTCATAGGCCTCAAGATAATATCCTTATTATTCAATTTTCAATTGGCATGTGTTTGCTCTCCCATTGTGTGTAACCTTCCTGTCGAATTGCCAAGGTCTTCCAAGTAATAGGTGACAAAGTGACATGGGAACCACATCACACTCAATTGTATCTTTGTATGGTCCAATATGAAATTCCACTCTCACCATTTGGCATACTCTAATTTCTTCCTTGTCATTCAACCATTGAATATAATATGGGTGTGGGTGTGGACTATATCTCAATCTGAGCTTTGCACATAAATCCTTGCTTGCTAAATTTCTGCAGCTCCCTCCATCAACGATCACTTTCCAAGTCATTTGAGGACCAAAAATTTCCTTGGTTTGAAATAGATTGCATCTTTGGCTCTCATCACTAGGAACAATACTCAATACTTAGGTGCAAACAATGGTTGGATAATTTGTAGCAAAAGCATTAACAGGACCATCATCATCATCATGTGTATCTTCCTCATTAGTATCAGCATCATCTCCAGTCTCATACTCCTGATGAGCATTGATCACCATAATTTTCTTGTTAGGACAATCTCTCTTAAAGTGCCCTCTTACTCCAAAAGTATGGCATGTCATGTCTCTATTTCTTGCTGTTGATTGAGTAGAACCACTTCCACTAGCTGCTGGTTGGGCTGTTTTCTTGGTAGTAGTAATGCTTGTCTTGGATTTAGTAGATGCACTAGCTCGAATTTGTGAGGCTTAAGGTGTTGGAGGTGTAAAAGAAGAAGATCCTGATGGGAAAATTCTCCTTGGATCCATAGTGATAAGGGGTTGCCCGATCTTCTCGATGAACTCACACGATAACAAGGATCTGATAAATTGTGTCTCTCCACGAACTCTCTGGCTAATTCCTGATGCCAATTGCAGCAGCAACCAATCCCTCGGATATTCGTAAATCCACACACTTGCACGAACAGCCACTGACTACTAGTGGTCCTGTATCAACTAATTCCCAGTGGAATAGGAGATAACACGCAAAACTTGCAGAATAACAATTCCTGATGAATGCTTCAAGCAGTCAACAATGGAGTTCTAGGGTTTATGTGTAAAGGTACCTCTCACACGCAGGTGAGGAGGTATATATGAGAGAGGGGGGTGCGGCCACAACTTTGGTTGCGCAAGCACCAGCCAAACCTGACTAGGACTTGACCCATAAGGGGGTTTGACTCGGACTAGGGGATACAAACCGACCTATGAGGGGGGTGCGGCCAATAGGCATACAAGCCTTTATTCCACACGCATGGGACACCCTAGGACATGTCCTTGGTGCCCCCATAAGCCTAATGCGCATGACACATAATAATAGGTGACAACAACCTAAGACATGTCCTTGGTGCTCCCATCTCCATCATGCATAGCTCCTGGTTTCTCCCTCTTGTATGTGCTGCCATGATTATCCTCCATGTGTTCTCCCATGCATTGCTCCATGGCTCCATGCTCCTCTCCTCCCATAATGCTTGTGTTATAAACAACCTGAATCATGCATAAATGCATGGATTTAGGTAGTATAAAATTCTCATAAGAACAAACATCATAATTTAATAGGAGTGAGTTCACCAGCTGTTCTAGTAGTTTGGTTCTTGATCTAGTCTTTGGTCCAATCCTCACTTCATCTTGTTTCTCTTGAACAGCAACATCATCATCAATAGGAGGAATAACAAATGTACTAGGGATGTCCTCATCATCCTCCCCCCTTGAAAAGGTGTCGACCTCGACGCATCAAGGTCCTCTCCATGGTATGGTGATAGATCAGCAACAGTGAACGAATTACTCACACCAAACTCATCACTAGGAAGATCAATCTTGTATGCATTATCATTAATCTTTTGAAGCACTTTATATGGACCAGCACCTCGTGGCATCAAATTGGACTTGCGCAATGTGGGAAATCTGTCCTTACGAAAATGTACCCACACCAAATCACCTGGCCAAAAAAGTACCTCCTTCCTCTTCTTGTTAATCCTATCAGCAACATGTTTTCCTGTCTTCTCAATTTTTCCTTGGTCTTCTCATGGATCTTCCTCACATAATCAACTCGTTTTGAAGCCTCCATATTAATTCTCTCTTGTATAGGAAGTGGCAATAAATCAAGTGGTCTTATGGGCTTGAAACCATACACCACCTCAAACGGTCATAGCTGAGTGGTAGAATGTACATCCCTGTTGTATGCAAACTCAACATGAGGCAAACACTCCTCCCACTCCCGCAGGTTCTTTTTAATCATGGCTCGCAGCAAGGTGGATAATGTGCGATTCACCACCTCTGTTTGTCCATCAATTTGGGGGTGACAAGTAGTAGAAAACAACATCTTTGTCCCCAGCTTCCCCCATAGTGTCTTCTAGAAATAGCTCATGAAATCACGATCAGAAACAATAGTCTTGGGTACTCCATGTAATCTCACTATGTCCCTGAAAAACAGATTAGCAATGTGTGACGCATCGTCGCTCTTGTGGCGTGCAATAAAATGTGACATTTTAGAAAATCTATCAACTACCACAAATATTGAATCATGTCCTCTTTTAGTCCTAGGCAATCCTAACACAAAATCCATACTAATGTCTTGCCAAGGTGCAGTAGGTGCAGGAAGAGGAGTATATAATCCATGAGGTTTCAGTTTAGACTTAGCCTTGTTGCAAGTAATGCAACGTCTCTCAAACCTCTCCACATCTCTTCTCATACGTGGCCAATAGAAGTGATCAGCCAACATCATCAATGCTTTCTCCCTCCCAAAGTGTCCCATCAATCCACCACTGCGTGATTCCTGCAACAATAACAAACGCAAGGACGACTCGGGCACACATAATTTGTTAGCTCTAAACAAATATCCATCATGCAAATGAAATTTATCCCATGCTTTCGCATTAGTACAATCGCATATGCAGTTTTAAAATCATTGTCTTGAGCATACAAATCTTTTACACTCTCCAAACCAGGAATTTTCACATCCAATTGAGTTAAAAGCATACTTTTCCTAGAGAGGGCATCAGCAACAACATTATCTTTGCCTTTCTTATATTTAATTATGTATGGGAATGATTAAATGAATTCAACCCACTTAGCATGTCTTTTATTAAGGCTAGATTGGCTCTTTAAAAATCTCAAAGCGTCATGTTCAGAATGTATGATAAATTATTTTGGCCACAAATAATGTTTCCAAACCTCAAGAACTCTAACAAGTGCATACAATTCTTTATCATAAACAGAATACTTCAATTGGGCACCATGCAATTTCTCAGAAAAATAAGCAACATGTTTATTTTCTTGCATAAGCACACCACCAATACTAATACAACTTGCATCACACTCAATGTCGAATTGTTTATTGAAATTAGGCAAGATTAATAATGGGGCCGAAATCAGCTTTTTCTATATATCATCAAAATAACTATCCTGTTCTACCCCCCATGTAAAATCAACACCCTTCTTAGTTAAATCATTTAATGGTGCAGCAAGAGTACTAAAATCCTTGACAAATCTTCGATAGAAACCATCCAATCCATTAAAACTTCTCACTTGACTAACATTAGTTGGAATAGGCCAATTTTTCATTGCTTCAATTTTAGATTCATCAACCTCAATGCCATGTTTAGATACAACATATCCCAGAAAATGACCTTGTCTTTGCAAAAAGAACATTTAGCAAGATTACCATATAATTGATTTGCTCTTAAAACATGAAAGACTTGCCTAATGTGATCAACATGCTCATTTTCATTGTGGCTATATATGAGAATATCATCAAAATAAACTACCACAAATTTTCTAATAAACTCTCTCAAAACATGGTTCATAAGTCTCATGAAAGTACTAGGTGCATTAGTTAAACCAAAAGGCATCACTAACCATTCATATAAAACAAATTTAGTTTTGAAGCAGTTTTCCATTCATCCCCCTCTTTCATCCTTATTTGACGGTAACCACTACGCAAATCAATTTTAGAGAAAACAGCAGCACCACTTAATTCATCTAACATGTCCTCCAAACGAGGTATAGGATGACGATAAGAATAGTGATGTTGTTAATTTCTCTACAATCTATACACATGCGCCAAGTACCATATTTCTTAGGCACTAAATTAACAGCTACAACACATGGAGATAAGCTAATTCGAATATAACCTTTGTCGAGTAGCTCCTGTACTTGTTTCTGAATTTCCTTGGTTTATTGGGGATTTGTCCTGTAAGGGGCTCGGTTTGGCAATGTTGCTCCAGGGATCAAGTCAATCTGGTGCTCAATTCCACGCAATGGTGGCAGCCCTGCTGGTATCTCCTCTGGAAAAACATCATCAAAATCCTACAACACATGAGAAACACCAAGAGGAATAGGGGTCATGTCAGTAGAAACCAAAATTTCTCCCTTGTGCATAAGCACTATAGGAAGCATACTAGGGTCCTCACTAAACTCTCTCAAATTCTCTTTGGTGGCTAGCATACATAATAGGCTCACTCCCTCACTTTTATTTTTACCACTCGGCTTATTTTTTTCACTCATAGAAGGACGACTCTCTTGTTTTTCTTTCTCACTCTCCTTCTCTAAATTCACTTCAGTTTTTTTACGAGACTCATTTACAATTTGCTGTGGTGTCATAGGTCTGAAAATAATATCCTTCCCATGCCAATTCAACTGGTATGTGTTACCTCTCCCATTATGTGTAACATTCCTGTCAAACTGCCATGGTCTTCCAAGCAACATGTGACAAACAGACATGGGCACAACATCACACTCAATGGTATCAGTATATGGCCCAATTTGGAACTCGACTCTCACCATGTAGCTCACCTTCATCTCTCCTTTATCACTCAGCCACTGTATATAATAAGGATGAGGGTGTGGAATATATTCCAATTTCAGTCTTGCACATAGCTCATTACTATCAAGATTTCTGCAACTCCCTCCATCAATAATGACTTTGCAAGCCATTTTAGGACCTACAATTGCTTTGGTTTGGAAAATATTGCACCTCTGATTTTCTGGAGAAGGGATAACACTCAAAGTAGCAGCATTTTGTGAGCAAACAATAGTGCGGTAATGTGTGACATAAGCATCAAGTGGACCTCCTTGCTCATCACAATCCTCCTCCTCAGTAGGATCAACATCATCTCCAGTCTCATACTCACTATCCTCATTAACAAGCATGGTCTTTTTATTTTGGCATTCTCTCTTAAAGTGGCCTTTTCCACCACATGTGTGACATGACATGTATCTATTTCGTGATGTGGAAGAAGTGGATCCACTAGCACTTGCTGCTGGTTGCACTTGCCTCCTAGAAGTGGAGGGTGTGCTCTCGGCCTTGGGTGTATAAACCCCACGGCTAGGTGCTGGTTGTGGTGATGGAGAAGAAAAATTATTATTTCAAGGTGAAAACAACCTCCTAGCACTCACCTTTGCCTCCTCGGCTAGCTGTGATTCTGCCTCCCTTGCATGATGTAGCAATTCATTCATATCATTATATTGGAGGTGCCTCACAATGCTTCTGATTTTAAATTGCAAAACTGAGAGAAAATGTTGCATAGTATGTTCTGTTTCCTCTCTCACTTTAGCCCTCCGAATAATTAACTCCATCTCTCTATAATAAGCATCAACAGACAATGTACCTTGCTTCAATTGTTGAAATTTATCATATAATGTTCTCACATAATTCTTGGGCACAAATCTGTTCCTCATGAGTTGCTTCATTGTAGCCCAAGTAACCACTTCAGGATCACCATTTTCTGCCCTCAATTGTGTAATATTATCCCACCACAATAGAGCATAACCATCAAAACTAGAAGAAGCCAATTTAATCTTCCTATCTTCATTGTAATCATGCAATCTCCATAGCTTCTCAATTTTAAGCTCCCACGTCAAATATTCCTCTACATCATCAGTATCAAAAGTGAAAGGAGGAATAGAAAATTTTGGCTTTCCCAAACCATCATCTTCTCTATGATTATCATGAGCTTGTATTCTTCTAGCAGCAAAACCTCCACGACCATTATAAGCTTGGGCTCGGCCTGGTTCCCAATCATCATCATTACCTCTTTGTTCTAGTTGAGTAGACAGTTGTGTAATTTGTCTAGTCAAATTAGTGAGAGATTCTTGCATAATATCAACAGATTCTTGAGAAGCAACTTTCTCAATTTTAATATCCATTTGCTGTAAATCCCTCCTCAAACTCTAATCATAAGCATCAAGCTTCTTATCAATTCGGGTGGCTACCACTTCATCATACTCATCAAGTTTTTATCAATTCTGGAAGTGATCATGTCTCTAAATTTGGATAGATCTCCCAATGTGAGAATATCATCAACAGTCTTCATAGAAGTAGCCTCAGTAGCTTTCCCAACAATTTTATCCACCTGCACATCACTAGCCACAGACTCCATGGATTAATGTGTTAGTGAAAACAAAAATATGGGATGTGGTGTTCTCTCACAACTCACTCAGAACAGCAAAGCAATGAGGTTAACTTACTGTTCGAAAGTGAATAGCAATACTTACCACAAGTAAACAACACTACTATGACTTGGTGTGAATAAAAGAATACCCATGGATTTTAGCTAACACAAAGCAACGCATGATATATAGTGGGGCTTGGTATGGATACCTAAGAACACCAATAACAAGACCTATTTGTTGTTTGTGATGACAGAAAATAACACCTACGAAACACACACCAAATTGGAGACAAATGTGGCAATGCAATTATATGGATGGAAATATTGCAATGCACTCGAAACACACTATCTATGCTCAAAAATATCACAGGCACAAGATTGCTCAATGGAAAGTGTCAATATAGTAGTGATGAAACAGCTCCAATAATAGCATAGCAATATATCTGAATGCCTTTTTATCTTTTCTCAATTCTGTTTTTCTCTTTTTCTATTTTCTGTTTTTCTCTTTTTTTAATACTTTCATAACTGGCCAAAACTAGCTAGGAGCAAAAATAAGCACAATAATATCAATGTGACACAATGTATGTGATAATGAGCAGCCTGGAGTGAGCAAGAAATAGCTATTCTTTTGGGTAAAAGGTACCTAATAATTGCTGTAGACAGGCAGTAGCTATGGTTCACAAAGATATGAAAAGAAAACCTAAAGAAATTGTAGAAGAAAATTAAACAGAAAAAGAAATAAAGCTAAAAGAAACACTCACGGCAGAAAAACGTACCACGGCAGAGAAAATAGCCGATTCGCTGTCGCGGCAGCGCGTAGGTGCAGCGGACAGGGCAAAACTGGGCGCGCGCAATAGGGCAGACAATGTCTGTGGTTTGGCGCGGACAGCAGCGTGAACGCGCGCCAGAGAAATGCGGCGATTGCGTGCCGCGACAACGCGCGCGGGGGGCTGCGGGTAAGCGGTGGACTGGGCCGCTGGTGGAATTTGTAAGGCACGGACGGGGCGTACTCCGACTACGGCTAGGGCACGGTGGCAGCAGGGATTCTGCGCGATTTTGTGCCGCGGCAGGAAACCGAAATCAACTCAAATTGAGTATAACTTTGGATCGGAAGGGAGTTTTTGGGTGAAATTTTGTGGACACGATTGGGATAACTTGAAGATCACTTAGAACCCTAAACCTAGAACGAAAACAAAGGAATCAAAAAGAGAAAAGGAACACGAAAATCTACCACAAAACAGCATCTAAAACTTGATAAAAGTGATGATCTAAGGCTATGGCTCGAACTAATCCTATTTTTTCGTGGCTTTTTCTGTGGGTAGGTAATGAAAATAAGATCTAATCTACTAGTTCACGATAGCTCACCGAGTTAACCTATAAATATGATACCAAGATGATAAGGGGTTGCCCGATCTTCTCGATGAACTCACACGATAGCAAGGATCTGATAAATTGTGTCTCTCCACGAAGTCTCCGGCTAATTCCTGATGCCAATTGCAGCAGCAACCAATCCCTTGGATATCCGTAAATCCACACACTTGCACGAGCAGCCACTGACTACTAGTGGTCCTGTATCAACTAATTCCTAGTGGAATAGCAGATAACATGCAAAACTTGCAGAATAATAGTTCCTGATGAATGCTTCAAGCAGTCAACAATGGAGTTTTAGGGTTTATGTGTAAAGTAATTCTTGTCGTGGTGTGGAGAAAACAGATGCCATAGGGTGTCTTGAGTTTGGGGCCGATGGACGCTGTAGGTATTCGGGGAGGGATCGCACGTCACGTAGACGCGCTCAGTAACACTGCAAACACCAAGATCAACCCAGGTTCAGGGCCCTCGTGTGGAGGTAACACCCCTACTCCTTCCTACCTCTCTTTATATAGTATGACCGAGTAGCCACAGTACAAATCAGGCTCTTAGCCGAGTAGCCACTCTCTTGCTCTTGCTCTGTCTAGCACTAGCTCTTGCAATAAATGCTCTCCGGGCCAACGTCCCTCGCGCAAGAGGGGCTGGACACCTTATATACTAGTACCCAGCGAGTAAACAATGATAAAAGTACTTGATACGACAACTCTACTGCCACTACGGCGAACGCCTCCGTGTTCCTGCTAACGCCGTTGCGAGAAGTCGCCGCGCCGTCCAGCTGACAGGACTTGGCCACCCTGTCAGTCTCACAGAGTAGGCCCCTGACATGTCCTGTCCCCCCTGTCAGTGACAAGACATGAAAGGCGCCCACCCTCACTATACCCACGCTGTAGCGCGGATAATCATGTTTCTTGTAAGTTGAACCGCACGCCTGTACGGCTACAAGATACGGGGGATCTCGTCAGAATGGCTCCATTGACTTTGTGCCCGGGTAGGATTGCTGCCCATCTACTCGGACCCCCCGAGCTTTACTCGGTTGATTCTGATCTTCACTTGTATCTTCTCCTTGGCCTTCAATACTTATCACCGAGTAACGTCTACCGGATACCAGATACCGGGTAGCCGCCTACCCGGAAAACAGTACATTGGTCTCTGTTTTATCACCGGTCTTACCCCTACTCGGGGGTAGCCCCCCGACATTAGTCCCCGAAGCTGGTAGAGTCCAGTGAACTTGTTCGTCGGGCCCTGCCAGCTTAAATCAAATTGCCTCCGTGAAGCATTCTGGCCGAGTTGCTCCTCAACTCGGACACTCATAGTCTTTACTCGAACTTTTCTGATTATTGTCTTGGGAGAAATCTTCTCGGTGCCGAGTAGACCACGCGAGGCAGAGCTCTGCCGAGAACTTATACTTAGCGAAATTTTCAACGCGCTCCCGCTCGATCTAGCGCAAATCCATCTTTGCGTGTCCAGGGAGGGCACGTGTCACGCAACAGTGCCCCCGACGCCTCTGTTCTGGCGTTACTGCATGCCACGCGCCCATCACTGCAGTTGGGCCCCACGGCCCGTTGTGTCACCTCGCCTGTGTACTCGATAGCCCACGACCCACGTCGTGGGATTAACTGCGCCCGTTACGCGCGCATATCGCGCTGTGTGCGTTTCTAACGGGCAGTTAATCGCACTCCGCACGATCTCACGCACGATCGATCCCAATTCAGTAACCGCAACTGCGGCGGGATGAATACCCCCGCGCCGCCCCAGTCGTCTCTTTCCTCGCACTTTTCCCAAACTCGCACTCCTTCTGCTCGCCTCCGCCTCCACAGCAGAGCACCGCACCGCCGCAAGCTCGCCGCGCACCGCCGCTCTCAAAGCGAAGAGAGAGACCGAGAGAGAGTGAAGGCTCCCGCGCACTTCCGTCTTCGTCGTCGTCCTCAACCTCGACGCGCCCGTTCCTTCATTGACCGCACCGCCATGGAGCTCGACAACCTTGCCAGAGACCACGAGAAGGAGATGGCGCCAGCGCGCGCCGGCTGGGAGGGATCGGAGGCAGACGCTGCCGACTGCCAGTGGCTGGTGAACACCCGTCGCGTCCCTCCCGGCGTCATCTGCCGCCCTCCCGGCGACAAGATCGTCCCTGCTCCCGAAGCCGGTGAGTATGTCATCTTCCTCTCCCATTTCAAACATGGATTTGGACTCCCCATCTCCAAGTTTCTCCAAGATTTCCTTCGCAACTTCGGCCTTCAGCCACACCACTTGCCCCCAAACGCCATCGTGATGTTGTCCACCCACGCCGCCGTCTGCGAGGCATTCCTAGGAGTCTACCCCACTGTCCAAACCTGGGCCAAATACTTCTTTCTCCGCGAGCAGAGTATTCCAAACCTTTCCAATCCCTTAGTTCCACGCGTGATGACCCAGACGGGTAGCGCTATGATGATGCAGCGTAGCAGCGGGCACCACCCACGGGTACTCGGACTGGAAACCGTCCGCAAGTTGCAGAGGGGTTTTCTTTATGTGAAGAATGCTCCTACTGCAAAAGGAGAGAAGGCCGTGGACAGGATAGGGCTCCCCGAGTTCCAGAATGCCCTTCCTACTAGACAGAATTGGGGGTATAACCCGAAGAAGACGGTGCCTGGCGTCGTCCAGGTAGATAATTGTCTGGAGCAGCTGGTGAAGGAAGGAATCCTTGAAGATGATCCGATAGCCTGCTGGGTGGAGCGCAGAGTACTCCTGCTTTAGCACCGGGTACACAAGATGTGCTACATGGGTGTCCCCCGTGACTGCACCCGGATGACCACCTTCGAGCTCACCAGAGCAGAGGTGGCGATTTGGGCCAAGTCCATCCTGCAGAGCACCCTCACCGAGAACTGGTACTACGGCTTCTTGCCGTATAGCCGCACTAAACCCATCCCCCATGTGAGTTTCCTTCTCTGTATGCTTTATGTTTGCACTTGATGCTGGATAGGTCTCCTTTGCTAGTACTCATCTTCATATGCTTTATGCTTGCACACTGTACCGAATAGAACTCCTCTCTTAACACTTAGCTTAATATGCTTTATGCTTGCATGCTGTTCAGAGTAGAACTCTTAGCATTTTGTGCTTTGTGTCTGCACGCTAGACTGAGTATAACCTTTACTCGTTTACCTCTTCTGGTCCTTAGCATTTAGTGCTTTCTGTTTGCACGCTAGACCGAGTAGAATATCTATTCTGTCGGGCCTCGACTTAGTGTGCTTTATGTTTGCACTTTTAGCACATCGCTCGCCAGAAAAATGAAGACCATGTCATCTTCGAAAAGAAATGGGAACCGGACCGGACTGAGGATGATGAGACAGTGTACGACATCCAGGACACGCTCTGCATCCCCCGTGCCGGTCAGGATGGTAAGTCTCGCGTTGACGCCTTTATCGGGGACTGGTGAGGGGATGAAGATGGTGACCGAGTTCACCTTTTTGCTTGCTTGCACCGTGCTTGACCCTTTCATTTTCTTGGACTGAGCTTTGCTTCTTTTGAATACAGAGGAACCGGACCTGGAAGAGGAAGAGGAACCCATAGACGTGGTTCCTGTCTCTGTAGCTGCCCCCACCAACACCAGGAAGAGGACGGGTAGCGGGGCACTGGAGCCCCCTTCCAAGAAGATCAAGAAGAGGCCAGGAAACAAGCCTAGCAAGCCCAACCCGCGCAAGAAGCCCCCCACTTTTGATGGGTAAGCGCTTCCGAGTTGAATTCAATCCTCTGCCTTCTATTCTCCTCCCAATTTTCCTCCGGTCCTTCTTCTCTACATCCTTTCTGATCTTCTTTCTTTTCTGCTTGTTTTTCTTCAGTGATGCACTCGATGCTGATGCCACCAACGAACCAGCTCCCCGGAGGAAGAGTAAACCAGTTCAAGAACTCGTGGAGCTCTCCGACGATGAAGGGGATGACATACCAGAGGCCAGGACACCGGCGTCCTCCCCACTCCGAGAAGAACAAGATCGTGGCGCCGAGAACACTGGCGCCGATATGGAGACCGGGCGCACCCTGGAGCAGCCGCAGCCCAGCGCGCAACACGCTAACCAGGATGCCTCCAACACCGAGAGGCCACCAACTCCTCCAGCTACCTCCGTTGAGGAGGCAACTAACAACTCTGCCGAGCAGCGGCAAGACGACATCATCAAGGAGAGATCAGATCCTGCTGCGGAGCAACAGCAAGATAACACTGCAGCGGGGCAGCCAGACCCCACTGCCGAGCAGCGGGTAGAAGATCCTTCAGTGGAGCGACCAAGTGCCCCACCTGCCGAGAACCGATCTGAGGAGCATCCACCACGCCCAGATCCACTTCATCCGGATGCTGCGCCGGCTAGCCAGCCACATGTGCCGCCACCAAGCAAAATGCCTCCGCCTTCGCAGCCAACTCCTGCGCCTTCCACCAAGAAGCAGCCAACGCCCTCTACCGCCAAGGTGATCCCGCAGGCAACCAGGAAGCAACCTCCACGAGGCGCTGTGCAGGCTGGTGCGTAGCCAACCGGGCAGCGGCAAGCTGGACAACAGCAGCTGTCCCTCCAGCCATCAGGTCCCAGAAGCCAGGCGGGCAGCCAGGTGGGCAACCCGCTCAACAGCAGCCGCCACCTGACAATGCCAAGTGTCCACTGAACAAGGCCAGGAAAGCCCCCAACCCGAACACCAGGCTAGTGCAGACCAACATCCAGTTTGGCCCTGCAGAGAAGCAAGATCCCGGCTCAGGCGCCAGCGACCCCAAGAAAACTCCTAGCCTCCCAGAGTACTGCGTCCAGCTGTAGGAAAGGCACCATATCCAGATGTCGAAGGAAGCTGAGCGGCTAGCTGCTCTTAAAGAGCAAAGGGCTGTGACCCGTTCCGTAACCAAGGGAGAAAGTGACTCCCTGGTCACCAAAGAAATCACTTCCCGCGACGAGGATGACGAGGAGCTCCCCATAGAAGGCAAAACAGCTATCCTCGACCGAGTAGGCTTCATCGAGAAGTTCTGGGACAGCACCAAACTCGGCCACGCCGCTTGGGATGCTGTTGAGCTCAGAAACCTCGACAACTACCGGCAGGAGTGGAAAAAGGCCGACATCGGCCCTGTTAGCGTGGCCATGGCCGGATGCAGCAGCACCCTGGCTCGCAAGATGTTTGTCCTGCGCAAGAACATTGAAGACATTGAATAGTCCTACGTGGTAAGTGCTTCTCTTCTTTTGACTTTTCCGAGTTGCCAGATTTCTTCGTTACTTCTCTTCCTTCTATCTACTACCCAGTCCCCGAGATTCGGGCCGAGTAGGTAAAGCTCAACCGAGTTGCCATCTACTCGGGCCAAATCTTCCAAACTCACCAAATTTCCTTCTTCCCTACAGGATAGCATCCAGAACAGGACCAAGATTTTCCGCCAGCTCCTGTGGTCGCACCGACAGGTCCGAGATAGGGACCGGGAGCTGGAGTACAAGAAAAGTGAGATGGACGCTTGTAACATCCGGGGTTTTTCCCCAAATAGAATTGATCGTTGTTTTTCTTTTCGCATCGCATGGCATCGTGACATCACGCATTCTCTCGCATTTAAAACATGCATATGTTTGAAATTAATCACACCCTATTTTTCTACATTTTTCTGGAGTTTATTTGGTGCATAAAACCTATTTTATTAGCTTTTCTATTTATATATAAAAAAATGTTTTGGGTGGCCAGACCAGGCCAACAAGGCCCAGTCCAGCCAGCCCACCAAAACCCTAGCCCACCTAATCCACACAGACACACAACGCACACAACGCACGCAACACACCCAGGCCACACACGCACGCACACAGAACCCACACGCACGCAACGCACACGACACACAGAACGCACACCGCACGCACGGGAGGGGATCGATCGATCCCCTCGTTCCTCTTCCTCCCGTCGCCTCCATCCTCCGCCTCCCTCCTGCCCCCCCTCCCGTCCGAGCTCCGGCCGTCCCTCGCCTCCTCCCTCGACGGTGCCGCCGGCCTGCCTCCCTCCCGTGGCGACCGCGCGCCCGACGCCTGGCTCCGCCCCAGCCGCTCGCGCACGACGGCGAGCTCCGCCTCCACCGGCAGCAACTCCGGCACGGGAAGGGAGCCGGCCTCCCGTCGCGCCCTGCCTCCTTCGAGCTTGCTCGGGATCCCTACAAGCGCCCTTCCCCGGCCCCGAGCAGCCCTGCCGCCAAGCCCTTACCACCTCTTCGCCATCCTCTACTCCGTGCAGGTCGCCGCCGTGGCCGCCGTGGCCTACCTCCAGCGCCCTCCTCCGCTCTCTGGTGTACTCCTCCCCGTCCAAGGCAACCTCGAGGACCCCCACCTCGCTCTACACCCCTGCCTGTCGCCTTCCATGGCCACTGCTTGCGCCATCCTTGACGCACAACAGGTGTTTGGTGCCATGTCTGCAAGAAGACCGGTGCCCGTCTGTGCATGTGTTTCGTTTGTTCTGGCCGAGGCCTTCGCGCCCGTGTCGTGGATGACCATGAAGCTGCCAAGATCTTCCCGAAGCCGTGCCCGCAACATGTTTGACGAAAGTCCCACACGAGGTGTGGCGTTGTTCTCCCGTGTGCGTGACCGCCTTCGTGCGTGTCCACCTGACCTCGACAAGACTCCCGGCGAAAAGTCTAAGACCGTGACGCCGCCAAGATCGACCCCGACCCGTACCTCGTCGCCTAGTCCGAGCACCGGAACCGCCAAGATTCCTACCCGATGCGACAAGCACCTCGACCACGACTACTCCCTCGACGAACCTCAATGACAAGATCGACAACGACCACCTATGGCCAAACGACTACTTCCACTACCATGTCTACTTCCTCTACGATACGATGATCTCGGCTTCGACTAGTTCCCCCGTCGGAACGTGAACGACTACCTCCACGACGATGACCCTGGAACGACTACGTCCTCGATGTCGACTACTTCCCCTGCTACGACTACTTCCACTCCTTCCTCTATGTCGACTACGTCCTCTACTTCCTCCTCTTCTTCTACTTCCCCTACACCCCGAAGACACCGGCGCTGAACCCGAAGATCCTCTCCACACGTGCGAACCCAAACCCTAAATCCCCTATACCTATACGCCCTATTTTCTACAACATGCAATCTATTTTATAAATATCATATCATCATGTTGCATCGCATTTTGTGGGTTCGGGTAATAGTAATGTCACTTAATAATTAAATATGGAATGTATCGGGATATTTCTATTTACCTTGTCCCTATTCCATTTAAACTTGAGTAGCTCATCTATATATTATGTCGCCATATTAATCCAACATTTAAATTGAGGGTTAGATAAATAACGTGCACCGAATAATTAAATTGTTGGAACCCCGGTTCCACTTAATATTGCCCCGTGTGTTGCATCTCGCATGTCATGCATATAAAATAGGATCATGCCGATTCTTTTGCCCTAGTTGTAATTGTTGCATCCTTGCTTTCTTTAGTGCTTCGCTTCTTCTCGGATAGGACGTTGAGATGATGTGAGCAACGACAAGTTCTTCGGATGTACCCCTACTTGCTGGATTCCAGGGAAGTATACTCACTTGCTGCCTATGGCTGCCTTTCATCACTTGTTACCGATTCTTTCCGTTGTTCTTATGCTAGCCTTATGATTCGGTACTTGTGTCTCGATCCTATCATATGTTTACCTTGCAGCCATGATATAGCCCTCCTTCCACTTCCTATTAACTGTTGTTTGTTTACACTGTTGGCCCTTGTGTCGTAGTTGCATGCTTAGTGTTGTTTGCGCTCAAGTCTTGTAGTTCGTCTGATCACCTGTTTAGTTTGATAGTCGGGTTTCAATTCAATCAAAAACATGTTAATGTTTTGGGTAATAATAATTTGATGATAAGGCACCGACAGGAGGCCCGGCGTGGTTTTGAGGCCTGCTAGTGTCGACCCTAATTAGGAAAAGGGTCTTGTCCATTGATCCATGATGAGCGCACTAACCGCATGTGGGAAGCGAGTATGGGCGCCCCCCGCAATTCTGATTCGATTCGCATCTCGTCCAAATCGCCTCATTTAGTTCGGGTTTTCCATTTGCCGCATGCATATGCAGGTGCGAACCCTTGGCGCCAGGGTGGAACTTTTGTAGTCGGCATTTAGGGAGACACGTTCTTAGAGTGCTATGAGGGTCCCCTTTTCTTCGTGGGGCTTGATTAGCCGTGCGCTCAATTGCACGGGGTTCTTTGGGCTTGATGCGAAGAAGAGTTGGGTTGTGTTGAGTACCTCGCTTGGCGGGTTGATCCCCGTCTGGCGGGTTATTCTTACGTGTACGGCCAAATTGGTGCATCACTGCAGGGTTAAATCTTCTCGAGAAGCCGTGTTGTCCGCGGTTATGGATGACTTGGTGAAAGTGCTGGCTAACAAGTACTCAGACAACTTACACCTAATGATAATAACTTGACTAGTAATATAGTATTACCTTCACCATAAAAATGAATGTCACCTTAATCAACAGTGTGAGTTTTCCTTGGGTTGCTTCCGTAGTAGGGGGTAACATTGGATGGGTATTGTTTGGTGAGTAGTTGTAGTTGGTTCTGATACGCTATCTTATCCCCTTTCTTTTAGCCGGATGTTGTAGCGAGTATCTGTAGTTAGTTCGTGCAGCCCGCTGCCGATTCTTTGCAATAATCCCTTCCTTTCCGTTGTACCCAAAGTATTTGTATCTTGTGATGATTGGTTACGCTGGTATCTTGTGAGTATGGGTTATCCACTTGCCAGTACTTAACCGTACTGACCCACGAATCCTTTTCGTGGCTGCATATTCCACATTGCAGTCAACAGGTTTGAAGTCTGACGACGTTAGCTTGGGAATCCCTCCGGCTTGGCCTGGGCAGGGATTGGACGCCATCGGTTATCTTCAGGACTCTTATCTTGTCCGTAGCCGGACGCTATGTTGTTTCTTCCGCTGTCTTTTGGATCTTTGTATTGTATCAGTTGTATCTTTGACTCGTTTGAGTCATCTTGTATATACCTCATCTGTTGCTGTTGTGGATTATTCGTGAACTGTTGTAATGTTATCACAAGTGGCAACCTGGAATCGGTTATTATGTGGACTTTGGCTGGAATGCTGAAATCTGCATAGTGCCCGATCTCGGGGCGTCACAAATGGTATCAGAGCATGGTTTCCGATTCCCAAAGTTGTTTTGATACGAATGGTTATCGAAGCAACGGGTCCGCAAAGCCTGTAGGATAACCTCGCTAACGGTCGTTGTATCTAGAGTGTAAAAAACTATTTGTGCAAAACCTGTTTTGGAAACATCTCAATAGGATTCTTGTTTTCTCCTTATCTCTATTCTATTTCCCCTCCCATCTTATTTGTTTTGGAGTCTCCCCTCTTGTCTATCTTTCAAAGTTTTAGGATCCTACGTGGGTGGACGTTTTCTGAGCCTTTAACCTAATAGGTTCGATCATCGGAAGATTCCTGGTGGAAGAACATCGTCATCAATCCGGGCAAGAATCTCTTGTTAGTGGTGTCGAGAAGTTTTGTTAGTGGTGTCGAGGAGATCAACTGGAAGCATGAAGAATCGATAGTCGAACTTCCCCCTCCCTCGTGTTCGTGGCCGGATTGCGAGGGCGCAATCCCCTTATTAGTGGTGTCGGCTGTAACATCCGGGGTTTTTCCCCAAATAGAATTGATCGTTGTTTTTCTTTTCGCATCGCATGGCATCATGACATCACGCATTCTCTCGCATTTAAAACATGCATATGTTTGAAATTAATCACACCCTATTTTTCTACAATTTTCTGGAGTTTATTTGGTGCATAAACCTATTTTATTAGCTTTTCTATTTATGAAAAAAAATGTTTTGGGTGGCCAGACCAGGCCAACAAGGCCCAGTCCAGCCAGCCCACCAAAACCCTAGCCCACCTAATCCACACAAACACACAACGCACACAACGCACGCAACACACCCAGGCCACACACGCACGCACACAGAACCCACACGCACGCAACGCACACGACACACAAAACGCACACCGCACGCACGGGAGGGGATCGATCGATCCCCTCGTTCCTCTTCCTCCCGTCGCCTCCATCCTCCGCCTACCTCCTGGCCCCCCTCCCGTCCGAGCTCCGGCCGTCCCTCGCCTCCTCCCTCGACGGTGCCGCCGGCCTGCCTCCCTCCCGTGGCGACCGTGCGCCCGGCTCCTGGCTCCGCCCCGGCCGCTCGCGCACGACGGCGAGCTCCGCCTCCACCCGCAGCAACTCCGGCACGGGAAGGGAGCCGGCCTCCCGCCGCGCCCTGCCTCCTTCGAGCTCGCTCAGGAGCCCTACAAGCGCCCTTCCCCGGCCCCGAGCAGCCCCGCCGCCAATCCCTTACCACCTCTTCGCCATCCTCTACTCCGTGCAGGTCGCCGCCGTGGCCTACCTCCAGCGCCCTCCTCCGCTCTCTGGTGTACTCCTCCCCGTCCAAGGAAACCTCGAGGACCCCCACCTCGCTCTACACCCCTGCCTGTCGCCTTCCATGGCCACTGCTCGCGCCATCCTTGACGCACAACAGGTGTTTGGTGCCATGTCCGCAAGAAGACCGGTGCCCGTCTGTGCATGTGTTTCGTTTGTTCTAGCCGAGCCCTTCGCGCCCGTGTCGTGGATGACCGTGAAGCTGCCAAGATCTTCCCGAAGCCGTGCCCGCAACATGTTTGACGAAAGTCCCACACGAGGTGTGGCGTTGTTCTCCCGTGTGCGTGACCGCCTTCGTGCGTGTCCACCTGACCTCGACAAGACTCCCGGCGACAAGTCTGAGACCGTGACGCCGCCAAGATCGACCCCGACCCGTACCTCGTCGCCTAGTCCGAGCACCAGAACCGCCAAGATTCCTACCCGATGCGACAAGCACCTCGACCACGACTACTCCCTCGATGAACCGTGAACGACTACATCGCCTTCGTCGTGTTCGCTTTGCGTTGGCCGCCTTCGTGCGTGCCGTGAAGATTGGGACCGACATGTCCGCCACCAACCTCGAAGACAACGATGTTGCGGATCGCCCATGACTACTACGACTACTTCGACGACGATGACCGCGTGATTCGAGAACGACTACTTCCTCTACGGCGTGAACGACTACCTCCACGACGATGACCCTGGAACGACTACGTCCTCGATGTCGACTACTTCCCCTGCTACGACTACTTCCACTCCTTCCTCTATGTCGACTACGTCCTCTACTTCCTCCTCTTCTTCTACTTCCCCTACACCCCGAAGACACCGGCGCCGAACCCGAAGATCCTCTCCACACGTGCGAACCCAAACCCTAAATCCCCTATACCTATACGCCCTATTTTCTACAACATGCAATCTATTTTATAAATATCATATCATCATGTTGCATCGCATTTTGTGGGTTCGGGTAATAGTAATGTCACTTAATAATTAAATATGGAATGGATCGGGATATTTCTATTTACCTTGTCCCTATTCCATTTAAACTTGAGTAGCTCATCTATATATTATGTCACCATATTAATCCAACATTTAAATTGAGGGGTAGATAAATAACGTGCACCGGATAATTAAATTGTTGGAACCCCGGTTCCACTTAATATTGCCCCGTGTGTTGCATCTCGCATGTCATGCATATAAAATAGGATCATCCCGGTTCTTTTTCCCTAGTTGTAATTGTTGCATCCGTGCTTTCTTTTAGTGCTTCGCTTCTTGTCGGATAGGACGTTGAGATGATGTGAGCAACGACAAGTTCTTCGGATGTACCCCTACTTGCTGGATTCCAGGCAAGTATACTCACTTGCTGCCTATGGCTGCCTTTCATCACTTGTTACCGATTCTTTCCGTTGTTCTTATGTTAGCCTTATGATTCGATGCTTGTGTCTCGATCCTATCATATGTTTACCTTGCAGCCATGATATAGACCTCCTTCCACTTCCTATTAACTGTTGTTTGTTTACCCTGTTGGCCCTTGTGTCGTAGTTGCATGCTTAGTGTTGTTTGCGCTCAAGTCTTGTTGTTCGTCTGATCACCTGTTTAGTTTGATAGTCGGGTTTCAATTCAATCAACAACATGTTAATGTTTTGGGTAATAATAATTTGATGATAAGGCACCGGCAGGAGGCCCGGCGTGGTTTTGAGGCCTGCTAGTGTCGACCCTAATTAGGAAAAGGGTCTTGTCCATTGATCCATGATGAGCGCACTAACCGCATGTGGGAAGCGAGTATGGGCGCCCCCCCCCCCGCAATTCTGATTCGATTCGCATCTCGTCCAAATCGCCTCATTTAGTTCGGGTTTTCCATTTGCCGCATGCATATGCAGGTGCAAACCCTTGGCGCCAGGGTGGAACTTTTGTAGTCGGCATTTAGGGAGACACGTTCTTAGAGTGCTATGAGGGTCCCCTTTTCTTCGTGGGGCTTGATTAGCCGTGCGCTCAATTGCACGGGGTTCTTTGGGCTTGATGCGAAGAAGAGTTGGGTTGTGTTGAGTACCTCGCTTGGCGGGTTGATCCCCCGTCTGGCGGGTTATTCTTACGTGTACGGCCAAATTGGTGCATCCCTGCAGGGTTAAATCTTCTCGAGAAGCCGTGTTGTCCGCGGTTATGGATGACTTGGTGAAAGTGCTGGCTAACAAGTACTCAGAAAACTTACACCTAATGATAATAACTTGACTAGTAATATAGTATTACCTTCACCATAAAAATGAATGTCACCTTAATCAACAGTGTGAGTTTTCCTTGGGTTGCTTCCGTAGTAGGGGGTAACATTGGATGGGTATTGTTTGGTGAGTAGTTGTAGTTGGTTCTGATACGCTATCTTATCCCCTTTCTTTTAGCCGGATGTTGTAGCGAGTCTCTGTAGTTAGTTAGTGCAGCCAGCTGCCGGTTCTTTGCAATAATCCCTTCCTTTCCGTTGTACCCAAAGTATTTGTATCTTGAGAATGATTGGTTACGCTGGTATCTTGTGAGTATGGGTTATCCACTTGCCAGTACTTAACCGTACTGACCCACGAATCCTTTTCGTGGCTGCATATTCCACATTGCGGTCAACAGGTTTGAAGTCTGACGACGGTAGCTTGGGAATCCCTCCGGCTTGGCCTGGGCAGGGATTGGACGCCATCGGTTATCTTCAGGACTCTTAGTCCAATTTGTATCTTGTCCGTAGCCGGACGCTATGTTGTTTCTTCCGCTGTCTTTTGGATCTTTGTATTGTATCAGTTGTATCTTTGACTCGTTTGAGTCATCTTGTATATACCTCATCTGTTGTTGTTGTGGATTATTCGTGAACTGTTGTAATGTTATCACAAGTGGCAACCTGGAATCGGTTATTATGTGGACTTTGGCGGGAATGCTGAAATCTGCATAGTGCCCGATCTCGGGGCGTCACAACGCTATGGAGAAGAATGCCACGGAGAACGCCATCAGGTTGTCCGCTGTTGAAAGTAAGCTTCTAGCATTTTGGTTTGTGCATTTTTTGCTTTTTGCTCAGTCGTTGTCATCTCTGTAGGCGAACTGAAGTCTCTGGTCGAGAGGGACCAAGACTGCGAGCTCATGGCTGGCTTAGCACAGAGTACGATCTCTACTCTGGAAGGTGAGCTATTCCTTCTCTGTTCCCTTCACCTAGCTTGCTACTGCTTGCTCACTTTGCTAACTTGCTGCTCTATCCGTAGAAGAATACAAGAAATTCCGAGAGGAACACCTGGAGTGCCTCACCTCAGCTGAAGCACATCACCAAGTGCAGGTCCGAGAGGCCGAATTGCAAAAGGAGCTGGAAACCGAGAAGACGGAATATGAGAATCTCCAACTTGAGCTCTCAGAAGCGCTCAAGACTACAATCACAGTTGTTGAAGAGAAGAAAGCAATGGAGAAACAGGGTGCCAAGGAGAAGCAGGAACTCGAGAAGGAGATCTCATCTCTGAAAGAGAGAAATCAGTCTCTCGAGAACATGCTTAATGACTCCCGCCGTGTACAAGACCGTCAAATTCAACTTGTTGCTGACTGGAAGGTCCGACTAGGGGTCGTTGTCTTGGAATTGAATAGTAAATTATCGCTACAATCCTCTTTACTCGGTTTCTTGCCTTTTTGCCTTTCTCTTACTCGATTTTTCTTCTTCTTCTTCTTCCCGGTTCATCTTTCTGATTCCCACTAGCGTGCCCTGACCCAGATACCTTCCCGGATCTCCATGAAGACGCTGAGTCTGCTGTGGAGAAGGCAAGAAGGGCCAGGGCAGCATCCGGCCTTGACAAAGACCAGGCCGCCAGCATTGATGATCATATTCTAAGTATCAAGACCCGAGCTGCAGGTCTCAAAGGTCTGGGCACCTCCATGGTCTCCACCGCAATGAAACTTCACAAGCTGTTCTGGCCAGAGCACAAAATTCCAGACACCATCAGCGACATGGCAGCCAACCTGGACCACGTCAAGGAAGAGCTGAAGAAGTGGCGCACCTCCGCAGCTCGGGCTGGAGCTGACGAGACCCTCCACTTCATCCTCTCCTGGTATGAGAATCTGAACCTTGACCGGATTGGCACCCACAGAAATGGCTCCAAGTGGACTGAGCGGCTAGAGTGCGTCCTACGCCGAAAGGATGTGGCATACGAGCTAGCCTCCTATGCTGAGACCAACCAATATATCGACGGCCCCATCAAGCCGGATACCTATTTTGACGATGATGAGGAGGAGGAGGAGGCCGAGTTCATCGAAGATGACGGTGAAGACCGCGGCCAAGGCGATGAGGAAGCTGAGCATGAGGAGGCCGACTATGAAGAGGTTGAGCACGAAGAAGCTGAGCACGGAGAAGCCGACCATGAGGAGACCGAGCAGCGCAGCGCTGCGGAGGAATTCGGGATGCAAGGTGATCCGGAAACCGAGAAGACAGCTGCCGGCTCGGACGAGGCCCAGGTTGAGCCGCAACCTGTAACATCCCAAGTCTGAAAAATAGCCTTTAGAATATTTTGCTCTCTGTTATGTTATGTTTTGCATCATGGCATCATGTTGATTGCATTTGTTTTGTTTGTTTTCCTTTTGTTTTCCTCTGTTTTCAGTTGTTTTCCAACTGTTTTCATTTGTTTTCCTTTGTTTTCTATTTGAATTTCAAACCAAAATTCAAACCCTTTGTTTCATCCTTGTGATGTTACAATTTCCAAAATGTTATTTCAAATAAAAACAACCAAATTGTTTTCTTTTTATTCCAGAAAGCTCACTTGTTAAGTTAATGGTTTTAATCAATCAATTGTTTCCAAATCACATTCAAAAATTCAATACATTGTATAAACAACACCCAATTGGAAAATTATGAAAATTACCAAAACAATCTAATCTTTTGTTTCCAATTATTTCCATGTTTGATCAACTAATAATTTGGTGCTTTGTTTCAAATAAATAAATTCCCAAATTGCTTCCAAACTCAAACTCAAATTCAAACAGCACCAAAGTTTCCAATTCATGAAAACTACCAAACCATTCCACTAAGTTAACCCAAGTTAATAATAGGGTTACCCTATTAAATTTGATGTTTTCCAATAATTAATCAATTAAGTTGCAAATTATTTAAATTCCAACCAATTGACAAAACAGCAAATAGTTTGAATTTTTTCAAAAAACTTAAGTTGTCAAGGGTAGATATTGGACTAACAAATGCACCTGAAATTTCCCAAATTTTTTAGCAACTCATAACCCCATCCTTTCTTCCATTTGGTTCTATGGCAAAAAAAAAAAAAGAACAAATAAGTAAAACCACCAAGGAGAGGGGCATGGCCCAGCCTTTTTCTTTCCTTCCCCAAAGCCCATTTGTTTTTCCCTGGCCCAGTACCCCCCTCGCCCTTCTTCCTCCTCGTACGGATCTCATCCGTGCTACCCACGTAGCAGCAGCGGAGCAGGGACGGCCAGCAGCTCGACCCATCCCCCTTAAAACCTCCTCCTCGAGCCCTAGCCCCTGCCTTCTCCCTCCTACTCCCTCTCCCCGCCTCCATTCTCTCTTTCTCTCCCTATGTTTCCTTCTCTCTGCGCGGCCCCCTCTCTGTAGCTGAAACCGACCCCGTCACCCCCTGTTCTCCGGCGATCGCTGCCGTGTCGAGGCACCACCGCCGTGGCCAAGTACGGGAACGGATTCTCCTCGATGCCCTCGTCCTCATCGAGTCCAGCGAGGGGCACGAGCGCCTCCGGAGCGCCGCTGCCGTCCCGGAGTTGCCGCCGGTCGCCACCGAGTGCCCGCCGTTGTCTTCAGAGAGGTGAGCCACGCCTCCCACTCTCCTCTCCCTCTCGGTCACGCTCTCTCACCCACGCCACGAGCAGCACGTCCGCACTCACCCATGAACCACGGTACACCCACGGCGAGCACAGCGAGCCACCGCCGGTGACCAATCTTCCCCCTGTCGATGGTTCACGTGACTGAACTTCGATTCAGTTAAAAAAAAAACACCGAGATCTGAACTATAACCTTTCCCACTCCCTTTTCTTTTCAAACAGAAGCACCTCACCGCACTGGCAGCGAACCTTGCACGCGCAGCGTGAGGTGCTGGGATCAAATCCCCAGCCCCACCCTTTTTCTGCCTCCTTATTCGCTTGTTTCAGTTAAACCGCAACACACAGCATATCCTCCCTCGATCCCCTTCTCTGTCACGAATCTGCACCTAGCCCACTGGTTCCACATCCCCTAGCGCAAGCAGGAGGTGGGGGGATCGAATCCCACCCCCTGCATAATAACACATCTTTTTTATTTCGATTATCCAAACCCATAAACTTCCTGGTAATCACCATTAGGCCCCTGGCACTTATTTCTAGCCCCTGCAAAATTTTAGCCCTCAGCTATTAAAAATGGCAGATTTGCACCCAAAATTGTAAATTGCATAAGAAATTCATCCCAACTCCAAATTCAACATTTTTAATATGTTTTCAATACCAAATTAAATGTTCTATCCAAATATAAAATTTGTTTACTGTTTTGAATATTTTAAATTGGTGCAAAATTTGAAAACTTGTCAAATTCACTTAAATTTGCAAAATTCATAACTTGCTCATAAAAATTCCAAATTTCACAAAACAAATATGTTTTCCAATCAATTTTTCATGTACTTTCCAAATATAAATTTTGTTTGCTGTTTTGAATAATTTAAATTGCTGAAAACAACTGTTTCTTGTTTATTGCATTTAAAATTGCCAAAATAATAACTTGCTCATTTTAAATCCAATTTCAACAAATGAAATATGTTTTCCATGCAAAATTAAACCACCTTTTCAAATATAAAACTTGTTTCATGTTTTGAATAATTAAAATTGGTTAAATAATTTAAACCTTGTTTAATTCATTTAATATTGTTAAATTTATAACTTGATCAAAACAAATTCTTTTGGGACATATAAAATATGTTTTCAAACCATCAAAGCATAACCTTTTCAAATATGAATCTCACTTAATGTTTTGCACAAATAAAAATTCAAATAAGTTCATGTTTGAATCAAATTCATTTAATTCTTGCTTAAACTTGTTTAATTCATAAATAATTTGTTTGAAATCCTTTTTCAACAAGTCAAACATGTAATCCAACTAAAATCTTGTTTTCTTTTCAAATATAAACTTTGTTATCTGTTTTGAACAATTTAACATAATGAAAACAACAAATGCTTGTGTGACACCTTTAAGAAACCAAAATTCCATAACTTAATAACTGAATTTCTAAACTTGTTAAGCCTTATTTCCTTTTGATTCAATTGTTGTTATTTTTCTGTTTTCCTCATCCATGCATCATGCTAATCCACTTTCATATGATGATTAGTTGTAAAACAATTAATTCAACCATAATTCATGGGCTTTCCATATGCAACCCAATTGCATATGGGTCCATTTAATCCTGTTTCTATCTTGTCAACTATTTCCTTTGGATGCATCAATTAACTTGACATGCATCATCTTTGATTGTGCACAATGCCATGATAATGATTGTTTATCTTTCTGCCTTGTTTGTTTGCTTCTTCCTGGATACACGACGACGTTGAGACCGACGATACTTACGACACCCCTTCTAAGGAGTTAGCTCAGTACCAGGCTACTGGGTTTTGCAGGCAAGTTATCACTCACATGAACCACTGTGTTCCTTTCAACATTGATTACCGATACTTTCCGTTGTTCTTTTCTGCTGGCCTTAGTAGTAGTTGTTTCTGTTACGAACCCATCACATGAATCCCTTAACCCTGATATTGCCTCATCTCCCCTCCTACAACCCATTGTTTGAGCCAGTGTCTTACTAGCATGCTTAGGTTGTTTTGCTCGAGTCTGTTACCCGTTACTTTCAGTTACTATTTCATTATGTTCTGGGGGCTCAATGTTTAATCAATCAATCTATCATGCTAATGTTACTATTAATAATAAATTTGATGATAAGGCACCGGCGGGAGGCCCTAAGAGGTTTTGAGGCCCGCTAGTGTCGACCCTAATAGGAAAAGGGTCTTGTCTACTGATCCATGATGAGCGCACTACCCGCATTTGGGAAGTATGGGCTCCCCCTCAGTTTGACCCGATTCGCATCTCGTCCAAATCGCCTCATTTAGTTCGGGTTTTCCATTTGCTGCATGCATGATCTTGCGAGCCCTTGGTACCCGGGTGGAACTTTCGTAGTCGGCATATAGGGGGACACGTTCTTAGAGTGCTATGAGGGTCCATTTTCTTCTGGGCTCGATTAGCCGTGCGCCCAAGGTGCTTTGGGCTTGATGCGAAGAAGGGTTGGATTGTGTTGAGTGCCCCGCTTGGTGGAGTGGCCGCTCCATCTGGCGGGATATTCATGAGTGTACGGCTAAATTGGTGCAACCCTGCAGGGATAATCTTCTCGAGAAGCCGTGTTTTCCGCGGTTATGGATTACTTGGTGAAAGTACTGGCTAACAAGTACTCAGGACAACTTAAACTAATGATTCACAATCTCACCCAATGATTAACAACTTGACTAGTAATAGGATTATTGACACAACAACCTGAACCATCATTAATACAACTGTGTGAGTTATCCTCGGATTGCTTCTTTGGATAAGGGGCGAGATCCAGGATGGGTTTGTTTGAAGTTATCTTTCAGTTGGTTACAATCCTCGATCTTATCTCCTTTCTGTTAGCCGGAAGTGGTAGAATCTCTGTAGTTGGTTAGCGCAGCCAGTTGCAGCATCTTTTATATCCCCTTTCTTCCGTTGAACCCAAGGCATCGGTGCTTGGTGTTGACGGGTTACACTTTGGTGAACTGTGAGTCTTGCTTGCCAGTACGTTGGTGTACTGACCCCTTTGGGGCTGTGGTTTACGCAGACGACGTTTCCGAGGATCTACATGGTGGCTATTACGTGGAGTATGACGACGAGACTGCTGACGAGTAGATAGCGGACCCGGGCAGGATCCGAGACTTCGTGGATGGGCTCCGTCTGTTTGTTTCCGGCCTCTTAGGCCTATTTGGTTCTTGTCTGTACTCAGACATGTTGAATGCTTCCGCTGTATTGTAATGATGTATTGTTGGGGCATGTGCCCTCTGAATGATTGTATTTGCTACCTCTGCTCTAATGAGAGCCATTTGCAACTTATTTCAATCTTTTGTGTCGTAGAGATCTGTTGTGATATCAGTTGTTCAACGCCGTTGACGTACCATGTGTGTATGGTTTGAAGTACGTCGACGGAAGTGCCTTTGATCTCTAGTGGATAGTTTACATCGACGATGGAATAGCAGAGCTTGTGTTGTCGCGCATAAGCGCATGCCTACCAGGAAGCTGGGACGTGGGAGCAGTTATGCCCCATAATCCAAGCATCTGCTATCCAGTTCGTACGGTGAGTATCCCCTAGAAATCAGGGTGCGACAAATGGTATCAGAGCCTGGCTGCCTGTAGGATCCCTTTTTACTGGTCGCAGTTGAGTCTAGAAACTATTTTGTAGCTATATAGGAAAAAAAAATGAAACGTGAGAGTAGGAATTCTGTTCTTTTTCTTCTTTCCCCACCCACCCTCCCTTTTCTGGTAAGGAAGTGCAACGTTGTTTTCCCTTCTCATCTAAACTTTCAAGTTAGGATTTCACGAATCCTGGTTTCTCTAGGATGGTTATATCTACTAGACCATAGGAATGGAGGTGGTTGTGACATGATTTATCATGTTGCCTACTCATGATTGAGAACGGAGGCGTGTAAGCCCCGGAAGCAGATCCTCTATTCCTTAAGCAGTAGATATTGATCCTTTAGAAGCCCGGATGGGTTTTCCGTAGTACCTCAGGATTTTTGTTCTCGTTTTCCCGGTGTTGCTTCAATATCCTGTTCTTCTCAACATCCTTTTCCTCCGTTGAAATCTTGTTGTTGTTTTCCATTTCAGTTCTTCTACCGGCGTCTAATCAAAACTTCCTCGTAAACTCTTATCCAGTTAAAGTGTTATTTGATACCGGAGCATCACATTCCTTTGTGTCAACAATCTTTTCCACAACATACCACCCAAATTCTGGTTCCACTAAGCAATCAAATCACCGTTCACTCTCCGGAATCTCAACTGTTGACTTCCAACATAAGTAAGAACAATCCAATTCTAATGAGAGGCCACATATTCCTCGTTACTCTCATGTTGATGATTCTAACATTGATGTCATTCTTGGTGTTGCATTGATGTCAATAACTCTGTTCCACCATTCTAGCCAGATAATCTATTCTCCAAATGAATCAAGTTCCATCCAGCTATACACCCTCCATACAATACCTATACCTCTCCCTTCACTTGAAATGTTCCGGTGGTTTCCAAATTCCCTGACATCTTTCCAGAAGAGTTGCCAGGAATTCCTATCGTTTTGAACTTCCAGAAAAACTACCCAAGGTGCACGATGTATTTCACGTGTCACAGCTCAAGAAGATCTTCCCAAGAAGTTTCCGGACCTTTTCTTTTCTCAGTAGGAATCTCGGGGCGCGATTCCTTCAAGGGGGGGCGTTTTGTAACATCCCAAGTCTGAAAAATAGCCTTTAGAATGTTTTGCTCTCTGTTATGTTATGTTTTGCATCATGGCATCATGTTGATTGCATTTGTTTTGTTTGTTTTCCTTTTGTTTTCCTCTGTTTTCAGTTGTTTTCCAACTGTTTTCATTTGTTTTCCTTTGTTTTCTATTTGAATTTCAAACCAAAATTCAAACCCTTTGTTTCATCCTTGTGATGTTACAATTTCAAAAATGTTATTTCAAATAAAAACAACCAAATTGTTTTCTTTTTATTCCAGAAAGCTCACTTGTTAAGTTAATGGTTTTAATCAATCAATTGTTTCCAAATCACATTCAAAAATTCAATACATTGTATAAACAACACCCAATTGGAAAATTATGAAAATTACCAAAACAATCTAATCTTTTGTTTCCAATTATTTCCATGTTTGATCAACTAATAATTTGGTGCTTTGTTTCAAATAAATAAATTCCCAAATTGCTTCCAAACTCAAACTCAAATTCAAACAGCACCAAAGTTTCCAATTCATGAAAACTACCAAACCATTCCACTAAGTTAACCCAAGTTAATAATAGGGTTACCCTATTAAATTTGATGTTTTCCAATAATTAATCAATTAAGTTGCAAATTATTTAAATTCCAACCAATTGACAAAACAGCAAATAGTTTGAATTTTTTCAAAAAACTTAAGTTGTCAAGGGTAGATATTGGACTAACAAATGCACCTGAAATTTCCCAAAATTTTTAGCAACTCATAACCCCATCCTTTCTTCCATTTGGTTCTATGCAAAAAAAATAAAATAAGAACAAATAAGTAAAACCACCAAGGAGAGGGGCATGGCCCAGCCTTTTTCTTTCCTTCCCCAAAGCCCATTTGTTTTTCCCTGGCCCAGTACCCCCCTCGCCCTTCTTCCTCCTCGTACGGATCTCATCCGTGCTACCCACGTAGCAGCAGCGGAGCAGGGACGGCCAGCAGCTCGACCCATCCCCCTTAAAACCTCCTCCTCGAGCCCTAGCCCCTGCCTTCTCCCTCCTACTCCCTCTCCCCGCCTCCATTCTCTCTTTCTCTCCCTCTGTTTCCTTCTCTCTGCGCGGCCCCCTCTCTGTAGCTGAAACCGACCTCGTCACCCCCTGTTCTCCGACGATCGCTGCCGTGTCGAGGCACCACCGCCGTGGCCAAGTACGGGAACGGATTCTCCTCGATGCCCTCGTCCTCATCGAGTCCAGCGAGGGGCACGAGCGCCTCCGGAGCGCCGCCGCCGTCCCGGAGTTGCCGCCGGTCGCCACCGAGTGCCCGCCGTTGTCTTCAGAGAGGTGAGCCACGCCTCCCACTCTCCTCTCACTCTCGGTCACGCTCTCTCACCCACGCCACGAGCAGCACGTCCGCACTCACCCACGAACCACGGTACACCCACGGCGAGCACAGCGAGCCACCGCCGGCGACCAATCTTCCCCCTGTCGATGGTTCACGTGACTGAACTTCGATTCAGTTAAAAAAAAAACACCGAGATCTGAACTATAACCTTTCCCACTCCCTTTTCTTTTCAAACAGAAGCACCTCACCGCACTGGCAGCGAACCTTGCACGCGCAGCGTGAGGTGCTGGGATCAAATCCCCAGCCCCACCCTTTTTCTGCCTCCTTATTCGCTTGTTTCAGTTAAACCGCAACACACAACATATCCTCCCTCGATCCCCTTCTCTGTCACGAATCTGCACCTAGCCCACTGGTTCCACATCCCCTAGCGCAAGCAGGAGGTGGGGGGATCGAATCCCACCCCCTGCATAATAACACATCTTTTTTATTTCGATTATCCAAACCCATAAACTTCCTGGTAATCACCATTAGGCCCCTGGCACTTATTTCTAGCCCCTGCAAAATTTTATTCTAGCCCTCAGCTATTAAAAATGGCAGATTTGCACCCAAAATTGTAAATTGCATAAGAAATTCATCCCAACTCCAAATTCAACATTTTTAATATGTTTTCAATACCAAATTAAATGTTCTATCCAAATATAAAATTTGTTTACTGTTTTGAATATTTTAAATTGGTGCAAAATTTGAAAACTTGTCAAATTCACTTAAATTTGCAAAATTCATAACTTGCTCATAAAAATTCCAAATTTCACAAACCAAATATGTTTTCCAATCAATTTTTCATGTACTTTCCAAATATAAATTTTGTTTGCTGTTTTGAATAACTTAAATTGCTGAAAACAACTGTTTCTTGTTTATTGCATTTAAAATTGCCAAAATAATAACTTGCTCATTTTAAATCCAATTTCAACAAATGAAATGTGTTTTCCATGCAAAATTAAACCACCTTTTCAAATATAAAACTTGTTTCATGTTTTGAATAATTAAAATTGGTTAAATAATTTAAACCTTGTTTAATTCATTTAATATTGTTAAATTTATAACTTGATCAAAACAAATTCTTTTGGGACATATAAAATATGTTTTCAAACCATCAAAGCATAACCTTTTCAAATATGAATCTCACTTAATGTTTTGCACAAATAAAAATTCAAATAAGTTCATGTTTGAATCAAATTCATTTAATTCTTGCTTAAACTTGTTTAATTCATAAATAATTTGTTTGAAATCCTTTTTCAACAAGTGAAACATGTAATCCAACTAAAATCTTGTTTTCTTTTCAAATATAAACTTTGTTATCTGTTTTGAACAATTTAACATAATGAAAACAACAAATGCTTGTGTGACACCTTTAAGAAACCAAAATTCCATAACTTAATAACTGAATTTCTAAACTTGTTAAGCCTTATTTCCTTTTGATTCAATTGTTGTTATTTTTCTGTTTTCCTCATCCATGCATCATGCTAATCCACTTTCATATGATGATTAGTTGTAAAACAATTAATTCAACCATAATTCATGGGCTTTCCATATGCAACCCAATTGCATATGGGTCCATTTAATCCTGTTTCTATCTTGTCAACTATTTCCTTTGGATGCATCAATTAACTTGACATGCATCATCTTTGATTGTGCACAATGCCATGATAATGATTGTTTATCTTTCTGCCTTGTTTGTTTGCTTCTTCCTGGATACACGACGACGTTGAGACCGACGATACTTACGACACCCCTTCTAAGGAGTTAGCTCAGTACCAGGCTACTGGGTTTTGCAGGCAAGTTATCACTCACATGAACCACTGTGTTCCTTTCAACATTGATTACCGATACTTTCCGTTGTTCTTTTCTGCTGGCCTTAGTAGTAGTTGTTTCTGTTACGAACCCATCACATGAATCCCTTAACCCTGATATTGCCTCATCTCCCCTCCTACAACCCATTGTTTGAGCCAGTGTCTTACTAGCATGCTTAGGTTGTTTTGCTCGAGTCTGTTACCCGTTACTTTCAGTTACTATTTCATTATGTTCTGGGGGCTCGATGTTTAATCAATCAATCTATCATGCTAATGTTACTATTAATAATAAATTTGATGATAAGGCACCGGCGGGAGGCCCTAAGAGGTTTTGAGGCCCGCTAGTGTCGACCCTAATAGGAAAAGGGTCTTGTCTACTGATCCATGATGAGCGCACTACCCGCATTTGGGAAGTATGGGCTCCCCCTCAGTTTGACCCGATTCGCATCTCGTCCAAATCGCCTCATTTAGTTCGGGTTTTCCATTTGCTGCATGCATGATCTTGCGAGCCCTTGGTACCCGGGTGGAACTTTCGTAGTCGGCATATAGGGGGACACGTTCTTAGAGTGCTATGAGGGTCCATTTTCTTCTGGGCTCGATTAGCCGTGCGCCCAAGGTGCTTTGGGCTTGATGCGAAGAAGGGTTGGATTGTGTTGAGTGCCCCGCTTGGTGGAGTGGCCGCTCCATCTGGCGGGATATTCATGAGTGTACGGCTAAATTGGTGCAACCCTGCAGGGATAATCTTCTCGAGAAGCCGTGTTTTCCGCGGTTATGGATTACTTGGTGAAAGTACTGGCTAACAAGTACTCAGGACAACTTAAACTAATGATTCACAATCTCACCCAATGATTAACAACTTGACTAGTAATAGGATTATTGACACAACAACCTGAACCATCATTAATACAACTGTGTGAGTTATCCTCGGATTGCTTCTTTGGATAAGGGGCGAGATCCAGGATGGGTTTGTTTGAAGTTATCTTTCAGTTGGTTACAATCCTCGATCTTATCTCCTTTCTGTTAGCCGGAAGTGGTAGAATCTCTGTAGTTGGTTAGCGCAGCCAGTTGCAGCATCTTTTATATCCCCTTTCTTCCGTTGAACCCAAGGCATCGGTGCTTGGTGTTGACGGGTTACACTTTGGTGAACTGTGAGTCTTGCTTGCCAGTACGTTGGTGTACTGACCCCTTTGGGGCTGTGGTTTACGCAGACGACGTTTCCGAGGATCTACATGGTGGCTATTACGTGGAGTATGACGACGAGACTGCTGACGAGTAGATAGCGGACCCGGGCAGGATCCGAGACTTCGTGGATGGGCTCCGTCTGTTTGTTTCCGGCCTCTTAGGCCTATTTGGTTCTTGTCTGTACTCAGACATGTTGAATGCTTCCGCTGTATTGTAATGATGTATTGTTGGGGCATGTGCCCTCTGAATGATTGTATTTGCTACCTCTGCTCTAATGAGAGCCATTTGCAACTTATTTCAATCTTTTGTGTCGTAGAGATCTGTTGTGATATCAGTTGTTCAACGCCGTTGACGTACCATGTGTGTATGGTTTGAAGTACGTCGACGGAAGTGCCTTTGATCTCTAGTGGATAGTTTACATCGACGATGGAATAGCAGAGCTTGTGTTGTCGCGCATAAGCGCATGCCTACCAGGAAGCTGGGACGTGGGAGCAGTTATGCCCCATAATCCAAGCATCTGCTATCCAGTTCGTACGGTGAGTATCCCCTAGAAATCAGGGTGCGACACAACCCGCCGCTCAGGAGGAGGTTGTCACCACCGAGATGGTGATTGACGACCCCGCTCCCGAGTTGGGCGCGACTAGGGCTCCCACCGAGAACATCGTCTCCGAGCTCTATCCGCTTCCCAGCAAGTCAGCAACTCGGGCCACCAACTCTGCATCGGAGCCAATCTCCGCTACCTCCACCGTCGTTTGACTTCCTGCAACTTTTATCCTAAGAAATTTATCAGATCCCCGGCATGTCGGGTGCAAATGTAATAAATACTTTCAAGGTTTCTCTTCGTACTCAGTTTTAATTTGTTTCTTTTAGCAAGACTGGCTCAATGTCGGATTGCGTTAAAATGCAAGTCCCCGAGTTGCTTTTTTCATTCACTCAGCTCTTTTGTCTTTGCTCTTACCTGCCACTTGTGGCTTTTTTGGTAGTCGAGTCACAAGATTTCAAAAACCGAGTTTCAGATACTTAACCACTTAGAAAATTGCATGTTAACACTGCCCACCACTTAGCCGAAAAGGAAAAACAGAAAAGTGAAAAACACCCTACTCGGTTGTCGCACTCTTCTTTCCTTAGTAGTTTTTTCATGTGTTCATGGACCTTTAGCTTGTTCTCTTGCTTGCCATGAAGCCGGGTTGCGGACAGCAACAGAGTCGAAGAGATGGCTCTTGGGTTTAAATACACTACTTAACGTACGCATGGAATCTTGAGTAGAAGAACCGAGTAGGAAAAGGAAATAAAGTAAACAACACAAGGCAAGGTTTTTTCACAGGCAGTCCCCGAGTTTCAATTCGGAGTGCCGACCTGAATTTTAACTCGGTTAAGAAGATATATACATTTTTCTCATGAATGAAAACGGCTTAGTAGAGCTACATTCCAGGGACGCTTGGATTCCTCTCCAGCTCTATCCGGCCTGTTCTTCTGTGATGGCTGCGCATCGATGAGATAATAGGCATCATTGTGCAGCGCCTTGCTCACAATGAAAGGCCATTCCCACGGAGGGGATAGCTTGTGCATCCCGGCTGTGCGCTGCACGAGCCTAAGGACCATGTCTCCTTCTCGAAAAACCCTTGGGTTCACTTTCCGGCTATGATACCTCCTCAGATTCTGTTGATACACAGCTGAGCGGGATAGAGTTAAGTCTCTTGCTTCTTCGAGCAGGTCCACATCATCTTCTCAGGCTTCTCTTGCCTCCGCCTCAGTATAGAGGGTTACTCTGGGTGAGTCATGCTCAAGGTCAGTAGGCAACACGGCCTCAGCTCCATATACCAGGAAGAATGGCGTGTATCCGGTTGGTCGGTTAGGGGTAGTCCTTAGACTCCACAACACCGCCGGCAACTCGTCCAGCCAACAACCAGGGGTTCGCTGTAATGGCTCAATCAGCCTTGGCTTTATTCCAGATAGGACCATACCATTTGCTCTCTCAACTTGCCCATTGGAAGCCGGATGGACGACTGATGCGACATCTAGTCGGATCCGCTTATCGCTGCAGAACCTGGCAAAGGCTCCCTCAGCAAAATTTGTTCCATTATCTGTGATGATGCCAAGCGGATAGCCGTATCTCAGGATGATATCTTTCAGGAAGCTCACAGTCGTGTTCCCATCACATTTCTGGATAGGCTTCACCTCAATCCACTTGGTGAACTTGTCCACCATGACCAAGATGTGAGTCATGTTGCCTCTAGTTGGCTTGAAAGGGCCTACCATATCCAAGCACCATACTGCAAAGGGCCAAGTCATAGGGATGGTCTTCAACTCGGAAGCTGGCATGTGAATCTTGCTTGCATATCTTTGGCACCCATTGCACTTTCTCACTATGTCCTCTGCTTGCTACAAGGCAGTGAGCCAAAAGAATCCATGCCGGAATGCCTTCTTGACCAGGGCCCGTGATGAGGCATGATGCCCGCATTCTCCTTGATGTATCTCCCTTAGGATCTCTTCTCCTTCTTCAGGCTCAACACAGCGTTGCAGCACGCCAGTAGGGCTTCTCTTGTGTAGCTATTTGTTGATGATAGTGTAGCCCTTAGATCTTCTCTGTATTTTTCCTGGTTGTGACCTCGTCACTCGGCAATGTGCCATCGGCTAGAAAGGATAATATGGGCAGAGCCCAACTCGGTGTCTCCCGGATGGGAAACACTCGTTCGTCCACTTCCATTGGATCAGCTGCCATGACTTGCTCTTAGTTGGAGACGATTCCCCGAGTCCCCGAGTACTGAGAAATAATCCCCTCGATGAATGCGACAGTCCCCGGGTTGACAGAGGCAGTCCCCGGGTTGGATGGAGCAGTCCCCGGGTTCTCTTTTGCACCTTCCCAATCAATCTCCATAGGAACAACCTCTGAGTCCAGCAGACCTGGGATATATATTGACTCCGAGTTGGGAGATGGCTTGATAGATGGCTTTCTCAAATGCTCCAAGGCAATCCCAGGCGGGATGAACTGCCGAGAAGATCCCAACTTGGACAGAGTATCTGCTGCATCATTTTCAGCTCGGTGGATGTGATGGAACTCACACCCATCAAAGAATCCAGTCATACTCTGCACTAGAAACCGGTAGGACGCCATGTTGGCATCCAAGGCATCCCAAGTCCCCGAGACTTGTTGAACTACTAGGTCAGAATCACTATAGCAAACAATACGCCAAACTCCGATCTCCTTGGAAACCCTTAGGCCGTGTACCAGTGCTTCATACTTGGCAACATTATTGGATGCCGAGAAGTGTATCTGCAGCACATATCTAAGTTGATCTCGCTTGGGTGAGGTGAGCACCACGCCAGCACCAAGCCCTTCTTTTACTTTGGAGCCATCAAAGTGCATCTTCCAGAAATTGGTTTCCGGCAAGGGATGCTCGTACTGCATCTCGGCCCAATCCACCAAGAAATCCGCCAGGGTTTGTGACTTGATTGCTTCTCTTCTCGCGTACAGAGGAGGGTACGTGGCCAGCTCAATTGCCCACTTGGCAACTCGGCCACTAGCATCCTTGTTGCCATGATCTCCGAGATGGGAGCGGTTCTCACCATCGTGATGGGATGCTCTTGGAAATAATGCTTGAGCTTCTTGGCACCCAGGTAAACGCCATACGTCATGTTCTGGTAGTGAGGATAATTCTGCTTGGAGATGGATAGCACCTCGCTAAGATAATACACCGGCCTCTGCACTGTCTTCCCTTCCTCTTCTCGTTCCACTACCACCACCACACTGACTACTCGGTTGGTGGCTGCAATATACAGCAGCATTGTCTCCTTGGGCAAAGGGCTTGCCAGGATGGGAGCGCTACCCAGCATAGTCTTGAGTTCCTTGAATGCCACATCATCTTGTGGTGTCCAAACAAACTTGTCACTTTTCTTCATGATCTGATAAAGAGGCAGTGCCTTCTCGCCCATTCTTCCCAAGAAGCGGCTAAGAGAAGCCAGGCATCTGGTAAACTTCTGCACATCCTTTAGTGATCTTGGCAAAGACATGCTATCTATAGCTTTTATCTTTGAAGGATTGGCCTCAATTCCCCGACTGGATACCAAGAAGCCGAGTAGCTTGCCAGTCGGGAAGCCAAATGTGCACTTGGTTGGGTTTAACTTCATCCGGTACTTGCGCAAACTGGCAAATGTTTCCTCAAGATCTCCTAGCAGAGTATGTGTTTCTTTCATTTTGATGACAATGTCATCTACGTACACCTGCACATTCTTGCCTATCTGGTCATGCAAACACTTTTGCATGCACCTCTGATAAGTGGCCCCAGCATTTCTCAACCCAAAATACATGACAACATAGCAATAAGCCCCGTACGGGGTAATAAAAGCAGTCTTCATTTGATCAGCCGGGTTCAGAGGGATCCGGTGAAAACCAGAGTAGGTATTAATGAAAGACAAAAGTTCGCATCCGGCAGTGGAATCGATCACCTGATGTATGCGGGGTAGCGAGAACGGGTCCTTGGGGCAGGCCTTCTTCAAGTCAGTGTAGTCCACGCACATGCGCCAGGCTATAGCGGCCTTGGGATCCTACTTCTTCTTCTCCACCATGACCGGATTGGCCAACCAATCTGGATGCATCACCTCCATGATAAATCCACTTGTCAGCAGCTTGGTGATCTCATCACCGATGGATTTCCTTCTCTCAGCCGCGAAGCGGCGCATGGCCTGCTTAACCGGCTTGGCGTTAGGGCGCACATGCAACGAGTGATCAACCAACTCCCTCGGGACACCCGGCAGGTCCTGATTGGACCATGCGAAGACATCCCGATTCTCACGAAGGAAGTGGATGAGATCTCTTTCCTATTTCTCCTCCAACCCGGCACCAATGATGGCCGCACGCTCCGGCAACTCCGGGTCAATCAGCACTTTCTTCGTCTCCTGGGAGGCCTGGAAGGTAGCCCCATACTGAGAACTCGGCATGCCTGGCATACCGACTTGAGTTGCTTAGGACATATCCACAACCTCATGTATCTTCTTCTTCTCGGCAGCAATGACCATGGACTCGGCAAGCCGAGATCCAGCAGATGCACACTCCAAAGAGCGCTTGTAGTCACCGGAGATGGTGATGATGCCGTTGGGACCAGGGATCTTCATCTTCAGATAGGCCGCATGAGTAGAGGCCATGAACTTGGCCAGAGCAGGCCTGCCAAGTAGAGCATGATAAGGGCTCTGAAGATCAACCACCTAAAACTGTAGGCACTCGATGCGGCAGTTCTCCCTGGCGCTGAATAGCACATCCATCCAGATGCGGCCGATTGGAGCACAAGATGCTCCCGGCACAATGCCATGGAATGTAGTCCGACTGGGTAGCAGCATGTTCTCGTCAAGGCCGAGCTTCTCCATGGTATCCTTGTACATGATGTTGATGCTGCTTCCGTTGTCGATCAGCACTTTGCTGAACATCACGTTCTTCTTGGTCCCCAAGAAAGTGGGGTCCACTACTAGAGCATATGTACCCGCGTTGGGCATGATCCTGGGATGATCAGCTCTAGACCAGACTATCTCCTGGTTGCACCACTCCATGTAGTGAGGCACAGATGGCATCACAACATTTACCTCCATTGCGCGCCTGTGCAGAAACTGCTTGTCATCCGGCTCAGTGGTGAACACCATGTAACTCTCGTGGTGCTCCTGGTACTGGTTCCGGTCCCCAGCACCACCATTATTGTTGTTGTTCTGGTTGGTATTGTTGTTGTTGTGGTTGTTGTTGTGGGTGTAGTAGTTGTTGTGGTGGTTGTTGTTGTTGAAGTTGCGGTTCCAGTTGTTATTGTTGTTGTTCCGGTTGGCTCCCTGAGCTACTTGGTTCACATTCTCCCTCCTCTGGTTCTCGGCTAGCCTGGGAGCAGCTACCCGGATTGGCTGCACATTGGAACCGGAAAGCGGAAGAGGAGGTGGAGGAGGCAGCTGACCGAGAGCTTCGCCCTTGATCCTGTCCCACCAGCTGCACTGTCGGGTAGTGTGATTGACCGGCCTACTCGGATGCCGAGTATGGAAGCTACACGGTCCATCCTTCATGTTCTCAAAAATGAACCTGGCAGGATCTCCGGATCGCTGGGAGGTGCTGGGCTGCTGAGGAGCATTGTACTGCTTCTTGAAGTCCTGGCCCTGATTCTGGTTTTGCCCGTATTGGGCTCCAGCAGTTTTTTGCCTGTGGCTGCTCCCGGTAGCACCTTGATCCTGAGTAACATCTGCTACATGGTCAGACCCGTAGCGGATATCTGGACGGTCGTCTCTTCTCTTGTTGCGGAACTACTGGCGGTCATGGCACCGAGAACCATCATGGTGCTTCCTCTTTGGTTCGAGGGAATCAAGCAGAGGCTGAGTAGGATCACCGAGTGCATACATATCAGCAATCTTGATTGTCTCGGCAAGGGTACTCGTCATCTCCCTCTGCAGTTTCTGCCACAACATGCTGCCATGACAGCAACCCTGCGCAAACCACACAATGGCCTGCGACTCATTCACACCCTCACAAGTGTTCCTCAGAGTACTCCACCGAGTAAGGTACTCCCGGTCAGTTTCCTCTTCTCTTTGCTTGCACGCCGAGAGCTGTTGCGGCATGTTTGGCCTCTTGTAGGTGCTGGTGAAGTTGCTGATGAAGGCTTCCGAGAAGTCAAGCTAGCAATTGATGCTGTCTCTAGGCAAGTTGTTGAGCCAGATCCGGGCAGGGCCCTCCAGCATCTGGGGCACATACCGAATTGCCCACCTCCTATTGGCACCTGCAACATACACGGCAGTCACATAGTCATTCAGCCAGTCTTCCGGCTTGGTGCTTCCTTCATAGGTCTTGGTCCCTCTAGCCAGCTGGAACTTGGACACGGGTGGCTCCCCCATGATCCTGGGACCAAAACAATTTGGCACTGGTGGGCCCTTCCCTTCTATCTCCTCAGACCGGTAGAGCCGGTCCAGCTTGTATCTTGCGTCACTTGGTTCTAGCATTCTCTCTCCCAACCGAGTTGCGAGATCTCTAGGGTCGGCGTACCCGGCGCGCTCCATGGCCGAGTACCCATCATTGTAGCGGTCTTGAGGCACTAGTGCGGGTTGAGCAACCGAGTTGGCCACAGCAGCAACCACATTTGGCTGAGCAACATGTTGAACAGGGTTAGCAACATGCTGCGGAGATGTGCCTTCTCGGTTACCTCCTTGCCCCTCTTGGTGAACTCTTGCAGCCGGATGGGCAGTACCTGCAGCATTGTGTTTTTGGCCGGCATGCCACGCTACAGCGTGCTGTTTTCCTGCGACAGCCGGGTCGTACACCTGCATCTGTTTGTGTCTCCCAGAGGTTACACTCTGTGCCCTCTCTCCCCCGGGAAGCGGCGATGAGGCCTGGTCAATGGATCTCGCCCCATGCGACTGAACAACATGAGACGCACCGCCCCCCGGGTTGGCCTGCCGAAATGCCTCATTCTGCTTGCCAGCTTCCAGAACGAGCTCATTGAGCCGTTCCTACTGCCTTACTCGGGCCTCGCCGGTGAGATTCGGCAACTCTGCAGCAACAGCCTCTGCAGCTCTAAGTGTTTTTGCAGGGGAACTATATTTCGGCCTACCAGCTGTGTTTTGACTGGCAGACTTGCTAGCAGCCCTACCATCTCTAGCTAGCTCAGCGCCTAAGTTACGCTGAATAGTCCCTATCTTGCTAGGATTTCTAGAAATAGGAGTAAAGCCATGCGCCCTATTGTACTCATTCTGATCCAAGTTAAGCTCAAGCCTAACCTTCTCCAGCTCCTAGGGACTCTCGCAGCAAAGCGAGTCACTGCTGCTCGAGCTGCGCCCTCACCACCGTTGTATCAGCATCCGTGGCGATAGGCATGCCGAGCTGCTCGACACCAGCACGAGCAGCTGGTATCGCGGTCGATGTAGAAGGATCCACGTAACCCGGAATTTTCTGGGGCATCTCGTAGGGCTTGTGGCCCCTGGCAGCAGCCGGCTCCTCGATGACCTCAGCCGCAGCGGCCGCGCCTTTCCCGACATCGATAGCCGGGCCCGTCATCATCACCTCCACGCTGCCCACAGAGCAGCCAGCCGGCTTCCTGTGGATAACGAGAACAGCGGGGGGATCATCGGCAACGAGCACCACCTCAGGGTACTCGCGGATGACAGTGGTGGCGACGTACACCAGATGCACGCCGAAAGACAGCACGGAACCGCCTGCAGGCAAGGTCCTGCCGCCGAAATCGCCGATGTTGTCGCTGACGAAGTCGAAGGAGCCGAATCTGTGGACAAGGCCACAAACCACGCGCTCCCCCGACGGAGTAACCGGTCCCGTCCGAATATGCACCCCAGCCAGCGCCGCTGCTGACCCCATGGTGGGCGCCAACTGTCGTGGTGTGGAGAAGACATATGACATAGGGTGGCTTGAGTTTGGGGCCGATGGACGCTGTAGATATTCGGGGAGGGATCGCACGTCACGTAGACACGCTCAGTAACACTGCAAACACCAAGATCTACCCAGGTTCAGGGCCCTCGTGTGGAGGTAACACCCCAACTCCTGCCTACCTCTCTGTATATAGTATGACCGAGTAGCCACATTACAAATCAGGCTCTTAGCCGAGTAGCCACACTCTTGCTCTCGCCTCCGTGTTCCCGCTGACGGCATTGCGAGAAGTCGCCACATCGTCCGGCTGACAGGACTTGTCCACCCTGACAGTCTCACAGCGTAGGCCCCTGACATGTCCGTTCCTCCCTGTCAGTGACAAGACATGACAGGCGCCCACCCTCACTGTACCCACGCGGTAGCGCGGATAATCATGTTCCTTGTATGTTGAACCGCACGCCTGTACGGCTGCGGGATACGAGGGATCTCGTCAGAACGGCTCCATTGACTTTGTGCCCAAGTAGGATTGCTGCCCATCTACTCGGACGCCCCGAGATTTACTCGGCTGATTTTGCTCTTCACTTGTATCTTCTCCTTGGCCTTCAATACTTATCACCGAGTAGCGTCTACCGGATACCAGATACCGGGTAGCCACCTAGCCGGAAAACAATACCTTGGTCTCTGTTTTATCACCTTTCTTACCCCTACTCGGGGGTAGCCCCCCAACAAGTCTAAACCTCTCACACACAGGTGAAGAGGTATATATGAGAGAGGGGCGGTGCGGCCACAACTTGGGTTGCGCATGCACCAGCCAAACCTAACTAGGACTCGACCCATAAGGGGTTTTGACTCGGACTAGGGGATACAAACCGACCCATGAGGGGGGGGTGCGTCCAATAGGCATACAAGCCTTTATTCCACACGCATGTGACGCCCTAGGACATGTCCTTGGTACCCCCATAAGCCTAATGCGCATGACACATAATAATAGGTGAAAACAACCTAAGACATGTCCTTGGTGCTCCCATCTCCATCATGCATTGCTCCTGGTTTCTCCCTCTTGTATGTGCTGCCATGATCATCCTCCATGTGTTCTCCCATGCATTGCTCCATGGCTCCATGCTCCTCTCCTCCCATAATGCTTGTGTTATCAACAACCTAAATCATACATAAATGCAGGGACTTAGGTAGTATAAAATTCTCATATGAACAAACATCATAATTTAATAGGAATGAGTTCACATGTTGTTCTATTAGTTTGGTTCTTGATCTAGTCATTGGTCCAATCCTCACTTCATATTGTTTCTCTTGAACATCAACATCATCATCAATAGGAGGAATAACAAATGTACTAGGGATGTCCTCATCACATAGTAACCTCCTCGACCAATGTCTTTTCTGCCTCCCTTGCTTGATGCAATAATTCTATCATGGTGTTATATTGAACATGCCTCACAATGCATCTAATTTGAAATTTCAATCCTGAAAGAAATCTTTGCATTGTTTGCTCATTTGCTTCAACAACCCGAGCTCTTTGTAACACTAATTCCATATCTTTGTAATATTGATGCACTAAGTTTGTTCCTTGTTTCAAATGTTGTAATTTGTCATAGAGAGTCCTCATATAATTTTTTGGAACAAACCTATCTGTCATGAGTTGCTTCATCTCAGCCCAAGTAGTAATTTCTGGTTGATTTTGTGTTTCCCTCATCCTTATGATGCCATCCCACCACAAGAGAGCATATCCATCAAATCCATAAGATGCTAGCTTGATTTTCCTCTCATCGGTTATGAAATCTCCATAGCTTCTCCATCTTCAATTCCCACATCAAGTATTCCTCAACATCATCATTATCACATGTGAGAGTAGGCACAATTTTTTTTGGTTTCCCAAGGCCATCCTCCTCTCTATTGTTATCAGCCAAGGGCATCCTTCTAGCAGCAAAATTCCCATGGCCTCCATATGCATTGGCTCGACCATCATCGTGAACAGCGGCTAAATTAGCATTGGGGATTCTTTGTTGCAAAGTTGTTGACAGTTGTGTAACTTGTCTTGTGAAATTTTCCATATTCTACCATATAGTTGCTGGCCACATTTGTCTCTGAAAGAGTGTGTGTTTCTTGGTCAATTTTTATATCACATTAGACAGTTATTTGGAGTTGATTTTTGGTGTTGTTAGGTATCCAAACCAAGCCCCACCATATATCTTGATTATTGTCTTGTGATAACTGAGATCCCTGATATTCTCTTCTCACACTTGGTACATATAGTTGCCACTACTGGTTGGTGAAGTTCTTCTATTTACTCTGGAGAAGTGAGATACACCATTATCTTGCTGGATTGAGTGACTTGAGAGAAACAAACACCCACATATACTTGTTTTGTTTTCACTAACATAATGGATTCTGCTAGTTCTGTTGATGTGCAGGCAAAGAAGAAACCAGAGGATGTGGTGAAATGGAACGAGTATGAGGCACTAAGAGATACCATGTACAAGAGAATAGCTGCAAATATAGATAAAAATGATGATGCACTGATGATCATGATATAATAGGGGTCCAGGGTGAATGTACATGCTTGAGTTGGAAGGAAATATTGAGCCTCACTGATGTTTATTTTAAGGTGAATTATTTCCTAGTAATAAATATTGTTTGTGATTATAAGAATGTTATACTACCTAAGATATTGCATTATGTATTAGCAGGGTGATTGTTAACACAAACATGGATGGAGGAAGATCTCAAGACTTGCTGGAAAATAACATGGAGATGATGGAAAACAACCCCGCAAGTTCGGAAAACAAATGTGCAAGGGTGAAAACAAGGGGAGGGAGCCTCCATAGAGATAAATGCGCCATAGTAAAAGTCCTAATTAATTTAGGTATGGCTTGTATGCCATAATGGCCGAACCCCCTAAAGTTGGGTCGGTTTGTATCCCTTCCTTGTCCAGGTAGGAGTCCTAGTAGAGTCCTCCTAGTCCAAGTAGGAGTCCTAGTTGAGTCCTAGTCCTAGTAGGAGAGGTTCTTGTCAAGGAGCCCTCCACCTATAGATACTCCCCACCTCCGTGTGGAAGAGGAAGGAGAAGTTTAAACCAAAACCACAAGCCTCTAGATTGTCTTGCTATAAGCATTCATCTGGAAGCCTATTACCATTTCAAAATTGCATGATATCTTGTTATTCCATTAGGAATAGGGGGATACAGGACCACTTGTGATCTTTGATTACTTGTGCAAGTGTGTGTAGTTGAGAATATCCAAAGGGCTTGATTGTTGTTGCATTTTGCAACAGGGGTCAGCCAAGTGAGAGGTCTCAGTGTAGCACTAGTTATCATAAAACTAGAAAATCCACAAAAAGAAAGAGGAGCTCATTGAGAAGATTGGGCCACCCCATAACATCTTGATGTCAGATTCTCAGGTTTACACGGTGAGCAAAGTTATCTTTTAGTTGTTTTTATTCCTATCCAGAAAAAGCCATACAAAAATATTAGGGTTAGATTTTGCCAGAGCCTAGATCAACACCAAATTTCTACTCTAATTGATGTTTCTTGTTGATTTGTGTTCATGTTTTTCTTTTTCATCTTTTTAGGGTTCTTCGTGTTCATCTTTTGTTTCTATCTATACCAAAAATCTCCATAAAAAATAGTGTTGCCAGTTGTTTATGCTCGGATTCATAGCCGCCGTCGAGTTTGTTGGCACAAAAATCTCATACTACCGTGCGCCCTTGTCCTATTCCAGGCTACGCTCGGATTCCGTGTGTCGGAAGTCCACGCGGCAAAATGGATAACCGCGTCGCTTTGTCCTATTCATGATCCGCGTAACCTGCCAAACAGAAACTGCCCACCATATCGATCCGATTCCTACTCTAACGCGCTTTCGCAAAGTCCACCACGCGCGCGCGTCAGAGTCCACCACCGACGAAAACGCGTGGTCACCACACGTAAAAACCACGCACGATGTTTCCGTTCCCTCCTAGACTCGGTCCACGGTCCCGCGCGTTTTTTTCCTATTTGCTCGTCCACCGTTCCGCGCACTGAGCGCTACCGACCGCCACCACGCGCCAAAACAACAATCGCTATCGCCGTTACCAGCCAAAAATCGTCTCAGCGCCTCCTTATTTTTTTCACACCGGTCAAACAAACGCCGTGCGCACACCTACCATATCAGAATCCGACCGACTACCCCTACGCGCCAAGTCAAAAAGCGCCTACCACTACAAGAACCGGCCAAAACAACCAAGTCCACACAACCGCACACACACATCTCTTCTGGGCATCGTTTTTGAGCCATTTTCTCTCTGTTTTCTTAGTTTTTCTTTTGTTTTTCTCCTGTTTTGTCTCTAGGTAATCCTGATCTGATCTTTGATATGCCTAGCCACAGCCTATCTACAGCAAAATTTTAGGAACCTACCCAAAGACTAGTTGTTTTCTTGTTCTAACAGGCTGCTCAATTTGATCAATTCTTGTCCATAATTTCTGCTACCTATTGCTCCTAGTTGATTCAAAGGCCATTGGAAAAGTATAACAAAAAATAGAAAGAGAGAAAAAGCAAAAATAGGCCAAGACATACTATCACTAGTGGAAGCTTATCGTCTTGGATATTCTGTGGACATTTCAGCAATCTTGTGCCTGTTTTCATAGAGTATTTGCTAGTGTATTTCTAGTGCTTGCAATAACTCTTCCATATGATTGCTAAGCCACATTTGTCTCCCAGAGTGAGTGTGTTCCTTTAGTGTTTTCATCACATTAGACAGTGCATTGGAATTGTTATTTGGTGTTGTTAGGATTCCCAACCAAGCCCCACCAAATACCATGTTTTGCATTGTGACACTTGATATCCTGGATATTCTCTTCTCACACTTGGTACACTTTTCATTGATCCTTGTTGGTAAGTCAATCCTATTCACCTTGGAACAGTAAGTGAAGCACTTCTTTGCTGGTTTTGAGTGAGTTGAGAGAGAGCACCACAACCCATTGTTATTTTGTTACTAACAAGTTAATCAATGGAGTTTCGTAGTTATTCTATGTGCGGTGATACTTTCTGGGAGGAGGATTCTAGTGGAACACCTGCAGCAAATTTGTTCCACTTCACAGCAGACATCAAAGGTAGCACCGTTGCTATTACCCTTGATAAGGGTACACGGTTTAATTTTGTTAGTATTGAGGTTGTTGAAGCATTACAGTTGACATCTTATGCAACTCGTAGTTCATGTATGTTAAATACTAATGATGCTACACTTCACATTAATCATGCTACCATGATTCCGTTAACCATTTATGGTCATACAGTGCGAACTTTTTGTAATGTGCTTCCTAGAGCGTTTATTTGCTGTCACCTTTTGTTGAGTGAAAATTGGTGCAATATCTATAAGGTTAATTTTGATAGCCATTATCCTGATTTACAATTCTTTTGGAACAATAAGAAAGATTGGATAATACATACATGGCTTACAAAATTTCAAAGACTTAGACATCAACCCTTAATTTCTGCTCAAATGCTTGAAAACCAAAGACTTGAAAAACTTGAGATGCAAAGACTTGAGCGTATAGTTATGGGATATGTCGAGGTTGAGAAGACCTGTGAGCCTGTTTCTACTAGTGTAACTATGTCTACTCCTAGTGTTGTTTCTTGTGATGTGCAGGTTGCTTTTGAAGAAAGGGAGCCTATAGTACAACCTACGCCACCACCACCATCACATCCATTGGAGGAGCATACCATTGTGCCTAGTATTGTTTCTTGTGATATGCAGGTTACTCTTGAAGAAAGGGAGCCATCACTAGTACAACCTGCATCACCACTTGAGATAGATGAATCAGTACCTACTATATTTGAGGAGGATGTCATTGACATTGGTGCTGATTTGGAGCTGCCACTTGCAAGTACAAATTTTTGTGAGTCTACTAATGTGCTAGTTAATTCTTGTGAGTTAATAACCACTTATAGTTCACCACCATATGATAGTTTGAGTATTACGAATTTTGACCATGTGGTTTCGTTTACACGTAAGGCAGTACTTGCTAAAATACCACCTAATAATATTGTGTATTCCATCATGTTAAATGAACCAATTAATGTGCAATGTGCTATGAATAGGATTGCTGAAATTTCATATGTCAATTCTAGCACCTACGCTACTTGTTTCACTTTTAATTTGGTTGGTGACTATAACATGAATGCAATTTTTATGGTGGATCAAATATGTATTACCTTGGCTGAATTAAACATTGTGTTACCTTGGTTAGATGGTTTACAATTTGCTACATGTGAGCTAGGTATTTTGTTCGCCAGCGCTATTGCTCCCAGTTTTGTATTTTTTTTGTTATTTTCGTATAACAGTTTGTATTTTCCTTGTATTATACTATACAGGTCCAAATACATGTAATTTCTATAGTTCACACATGTAAATCACTCTTAGATATATTGATATCCAATACACAAACCGAGATCCAATATCGATGACGAAAATAATAACACATCGATATCAATAACATCCTTGTCATAAATATTAATACATATCGATCTCTCGAACCATTACAAAAGTATGACACATCGATCTCAATAACATCCTTTTCATAAATAGCCATCTAATTAGTTTAACGATTACAAAAGTATGACATCGATACAACGCGCGATATAGATCAATCGCAAACAAGACATATATATATATATATATATATATATATATATATATATATATATATATATATATATATATATGCGGTCCGCCTCCGCTTTAGCTTGATCCGCCTCCGCTTGTGATCTTTTGCTAGGGCCAGCGCGTCGTCCACTTCTTCATCTCTCTGTAGACCAAGATAAAAGCATTAGACCGGCAAAGGAAATCACAAGTTCTTATTAGGGGCAATTCGAAATGAATCGAATACATACCGTCGATCATTTCTTCCTAGATGTTGTGATCTTCTGTTTCTTCTCCGGCGGGAACGGAAGTGTCGTGGGATAATCATGGCAGATGTTACCGGGGGTAACTGATCTTGGGGCAAGTCGACACAGGTATTCGGGAGAGGGTTTAGCTCGAAGGAAGACATGGCGGAAAGCAATCTAAGAACCGGAAAATAACTCGCCGGATCTCAATATGAATTATGCTGGATACTCGATAACAGGTGTTACAACTATGACTTGAGTCTCTGGCAAACCAAACCTAGGGGCCGGTTTATAAAGCACCCGTACACCCCTAACTTGCCCTTCAAGGCACATCTTGAGTCCTATTCGAACTTTACTTACAAACCCTAGCTTTCCTTACCGCAACCCACAATCCGGGTTACGAGGCCTACAAACTTTGGGCCTTCCAGAAGTCTCTTTATTCTTAGCCGGATCCTGTGCAACATCCTTTGGGCCGAATCACACCTTGGAGTTGGCCTACCGGGTTACTATCCCCCCCATCAGTAGTCCCCAGAATAGCCTGGGCTTCCAAGATTTACTCTTCGAAGTGCTGGCTATTCCCTGCAGAAATATTGGATACAAAAACACATGAAGATCAAGATACAATATGTTGACGAATGGCTGGGATTAGCACCAAGGGGATCAGGTAGCAACCCGGCTCTCCCCCAAAGGCTCTCCCTCAATCTTCCAGACTTGAGTCTTAATAGGAAACTCGATGATTTCACATCTTCCTCGATAACTATCGCTAATACCAGGAAAGAGATTTCCCCTTCCTTTTTCTCTGGATTATATCGATCTATGCATAAGGCGCGTCTTTCACATTTCAAAATAGCCAACTATTACTCCACACCTCCCGGGTTTCGCCCGTTAGGTTAGGCTTTTCCACCCGGGCTATTATAAATAGACCCCAAGGAGCAAACTCAACCCTAACGGCTCATTTCCCCCACTCCTCTTCTCCTCAAGCTCGAGTTCGCGGAGTGCCACCACGGAAGCCCTACGCACATCGCCGAAGCCCATCCGCCGTCGCTTGCGCTCCGCCACCGTGCAACCCACTCCAGCTCCCAAATCCACCACTAAGCCCCCGATTCGCCGGCCAGAAATCGCGAAAGGGCATCAATCTTGCGCCATCCGTCTCCGCAAATCCCTACTTCAACCTCCTCCGGTAAGTTCTTGATATCCTCCAGCCTAACCTTGCAATCTCTTAGCTTTTCCTTAGATCAGATCTGAATCGAGTCGCCTGCAATTTCTCGGGCCCTGCCGAATTGACTCACTAGTGTTTACCATAACCACTCCCATAGATAGGATGCGCAGCTTATCTTACTCCCCTACCACTAGGTATCATTAGCTTGGCCTTAAATACAGAAATTGGATTTCCCATCTGGGCTCGGGCCACCAAAAATTTCCGCCCTTGTTCTTATCATCCGGAAAATCTCACTTCTCCGGCTCACTTGCTGATAATAGACATAAGGGTATCCTTCTACCTTCCCCAGACACTTGCTTTACGGAAAAACTTCACAGCTTCCGTAACGACATGCGATACCCGGACAGATCGTACTTGATCCAGCAAGGCAATACCCGGATCATGTTTAAGTTACCGGTAACTGATTATTCATTAATTTCCGAGTTTTCGCTTCTCACCTCCTTTCCTTTGATGTTTTACCAGGTCAACCCCATGGCACCCAAGAGGCAGGGGAAACAGTCGGCTAAAGCTAAATCCACTAACTCCATTTCAGCCAATTGGGGGAGATCCTCCGTTACCAAGGCCAAACTGGAGGAGTTCGTCGAGCTGGGAATCCTTCCTCCCCAGGAATCTATCCGCTGGAGAGTACCAAGCAACGAAACCCGGCCTTCTCCAGCAACGGATGAGGTAATATGTTTCGTCGAACACGTGACCCGGGGCTTCAGGCCTCCGGGTCACCCTTTCTTTCGTGACGTCCTAGATCACTACAACCTCCGTATTTTCGATATAGGCCCAAACTCCGTTCTGAACATCACCCATTTTATCGTTCTTTCCGAGTCTTACTTGTGCACTCCGCCAAGTCTGGCTCTCTTTGTTGAACTCTTTCAGTGCAAGCCGTGCCGCGAAAGCGGTGACGACGCACTTCTTACTTGCGGCGGGGTTTCTATCCAGCGCCGCAAGAATTCCTTGATGCCTCCCCTCACTCTCAACTCTCATGTAAAGCACTGGCAGCTCTCATACTTCTACTGCCAGGATACCTCCCCACCCGGCGAGAAGAAGTTGCCGGGTTACTCGGAGGGTCAGCTTGACATTTCCGAGACTTTCAATGCCTTCGCCCCTGACTCGGACAGGGAGGCGATCTTGCCTTCGTTGGCTAAGATCTCCATCTTATCAGCCCGAGGCCTCATCGGGCTAAACTTGGTGAAGACCTGGGTTAGCTTCCGCATCCAGCCCAACTCTATTCGTGAAAAACTGATGTGTGAATATTCGGGTCAAACCACGGACCCGATCCGATACTCCACCAGCACCTTCGCTCCTAACGATACAAACAAGACGATTAAAGGTTTCTTAACAGAGAAGCTCGAGGTAATCCGGAACATAGCCGGATTAGAGCCTTTTACCCTCGAGAACCCGGCCCCCGCAGTAGGTTTTCTACCCTTTGATTTTGGATTCTAACAAGCCATCTTTTATCCGCTTCTCTTGACTCAATATTGGCCCTTACCCTGGCATTTTCACCTCAGGCCGATAATGACTTTTGGACAATCGACACTCCTCCCAATTCTGGAGACGCGGAGGAGGAAGATGACGCCGTTAATTCGGACGAAGGTGCATACTTAACCCCCTTGCACACATTATATCCTGTCTCCTCTTTTTCCTTATGCTATAACTTCAATACCTTTCAGAACGAGAGGACCAAGACGAGGAAGAAGAGACAGATGGCTGGGAAGAGTCCGCCAGCGAGGAGGACGAGCCGGAGCCGGCCACCAAAGCTGGATCCAAAAGGAAATCCCAGAGGATCGCCCTCCAGGTTTTTATTTCGTTCCCTTGCACTTTAATTTTTGTTCCCATAACGTCATTTCGGGGCTAACCCCACCTTCACCCCTTTTGATCATAAATGAAGGAGCCACCCGCGACTAGGCGCCGAGTAACCCGGAACCATCCGGGCAACGAGGCCCTTAACCCGGGCACTTCATCGCCCCCGGCTCGACACTCTGGTATTTATATCGTAAATAAAAACTCTTCCCGGACATTCCTTTGCAACATAATCTCAAACCTTGCTTGGCATTTTTCAGTATCTTCCGGATCTAGCAGCGGCTTTCCTTCGGACTTCCCGGTGAACACCGGGTAAACGCCTTTTCCTGACATTATACCGAGCTTTTATCGCCTTTTTCATAACCAAAGATTAATTGTGCCTTCGCACCTTCTTCAGAGCCACGGTTGTTATTAGCGACCAGGAGGACACTGGGGCTAAGGTCCGGGTCGAGAACGAGCCGGCTGATGATGCCTTCACCACAACTGGCGACGAGCAAGCGTCGCCACCGGAGCTAGCTAGGCATGACACCGGGTATCCAATCGCTTCGCACGCAGGCGAGAAGGAGAAGGGAGCAGCTTCGAGCGCGGGAGGGGGACCAGACTCCGACATTCGGATGACCCGGGTGCCACCTCCTGTTACAAGAAAAGCTCCTTTTCCCACTTTCCAGGTACCCGAGTCATCTAACTCGGATAACGCTGATTTTAACCAGCTGATGAGCGCTCTTCTCGCCATGAAAGCTTCAGAAGGAAATATCCTAGAGCGTATGGCTGCAGCACATCAGGTAATCTTACTTGATACTTCTTACTATACATCCAGTCCCCAAGTTCCGAGCATAATTTTCTGTAATTTGTCTCGGTACTTCGCATAATAATTTTCTGTAATTATTTTCTCAGAAGGAAATATTCTCGTGATATCCGGCTTACAGTTGCACTCTTTCTTTGCAGGCGGAGATAACTCAGTCGGATGAAACATTACTTAAAACTGAGCAGCTCTTGCTCGCGGAAACAAAACGTAGGGAAACCCTTGAAGCGGAGATAAAGATTTTGAAAAAAGATGTCTCCAAATACAAGAACAAATACAATGTTGCCCAATCCTCGCTGAAGAACCTGTCGACTCAAATTACGGACACTTACCGTATCTTGCTAAGTAAGTTTGTTATTTGCAATTAACTTGCGTATCTCTATCCTGCCGTTGTAATAATCAAGATTACTGATATGCTTCTGTGTGTTTCGATTGCAGGTGCTAACCTTGCTGCTCCGGAGGAGAACACCGTTACTCAGGCTAAAACTCTGAAGACTGTGCTCCGGACATTTTTTGCCGGCACGAAACTTTTGCTGGATGCTATAAAGTGGCCTTCGGAGGTATACCCGGGCGAAGAAAATCTCATGCAGGCCTTGTCCACAGCGCCTGGATGGATTGAAATATTGAAGCGTTCGTCTTGCCGGATTGGGATGACCCGGGCTTTGACGCTGGCGAAGGCTTATTTTCCTAAGCTTGACCCGGCCAAGGTAGTATCCGGGTTCCCAGAATTCAAGGCTGACGGGTCTAAGTTTAAACCCCAGGACTTCAAAGCTATACAATCTTCGGTACGTCACTCGGCCACAACTTTGGCAGATAAAATGGATCTAAACACAATTATGAGCTCATATGACTCTGAGGGCAAGGTTATTCTGGTGGAGGCACCCCCTCCTTTTGATATGCTGGAAAAGTGGTCGACTGACCTGGCCAGGAGGAAAGAAGAGGCTGCGAAGAGAGAAACCGAACTAGGCGTAAAGCCGTCTACCTCAACACCAGCCGTTCCTCCGCCTGTCCGTCCTGACGTGAAGAGTCCGGGTAAAACTGCTGGCAAAGCCAAGGAGCAAGTCCAAGACGAAGACCCGGAGGACCACTCTCAGGACGCCGAGTAGGATGATACCTAGTGCTTTGCTTTTCTCGAGACTGATATGATTTTTAGCGATGCGCCTGTGCAACATTGATACTGATATTATGACTTTGCGCTTGTTAATTTATGATAACTCTTTGCCTCTCCTGGCTTTTGATAATCTCGATCCTTGTGTTACCTGTAAGCTTATTCTCGATACTTTGAACTCTTGCTTTTGACTCCCTTTCGAGACTCGGCTAACCGAGTATCGTAGGTTTTGATAGACGGACTTTTCTTTAAGTCCCCAAGACTCGGAAACTATGGTTTACGAGCTTTAGTAGTTAAGCAGTTTGTTTCTGTCTCGAAGTCCCCAGTCCCCATGACCCAAAGTACGAGCTAAGGGGGCGTGGCCTTTCTCAGATGACAAACTGCTCTTTACCAAGCTGAAGACCAATAGCTATTCACATAAATACTGAAGTCATGCTTAATACTTGTTGAGTTTCCGGCTATTTGAGCCTTATACTCTGCATGGACTTGTGGTTTAGATGACCCTTTTGATTATCTTGTACTGTAAGCCGGCTTTCGCGTGGATACCATGTTGTTACATCTATACGAAAAACAGGGTCAAGCAAGTCCCATTGGGCTGCATAGTTTGATTGTAATCGTAAGTGAACAGATCATGCCACTTTGGCGCGAGTCACATCGAGCTTAAGTAAGAATAATCAAGAAATTTGGCTCCTTTGTCCGGTTATAAGATTGCAGCCGTACCCGTTTTTTCGAGTAATCAGCCCTCATAACTCATAGGCATCAAGGCCGGGTCTCCGGGTTTGTGATTACTTGTTTAAGCACACCAATCCCCGAAGACCTATATACACGTGACGTATTTCAATGATATTGACGTATTGATAATAACAAGCATTACTTACTTGTCACTGAAGCAAAGACCATGATAAGACTCGAGACCATCTTCTTTTATTGATAAAAATTTCTTTTTTGAATCAGCAGGCCGCCTCATTAAAAACCTTCCAGTCCCCTTAGGTACCCTGGGTAGGAAAAGAGTGCGTATGAAACCTGCCGTCCGTTACACTGCTTTAGTTATTCTCGAGAATCGGCCTCGCGTTGGTGCGGCCGATGCACATTCTCCATTTGCTAGGCCCTTTCATAATGAGTACCGGATTTGCTAGCCAATCCGGGTATATCGTCCTTGAAGCGTGATCAGCTGCGGATGGTGGTAAGTCTTCTTCTTCCCTGCTAGGAGTTTTGAAAGGATCGCTCCTGATGAAGCCTACCATCTTAGGGTCTTGTTCTGCCCTAACTTTTGCTTTGTCCCCCTCAGGAGTTGGCTTTTTTGACGTTGTCCTCTCTTCTAGGTCCACCTGAGAACGGTAATGTTTGAGTTCTTCCTTCCTGCAGGCTTGCTCGGCCATTGCCGCATCTCCCTCATCACATTCAGCTGCTATATCTCGATTTCCGTGTATTGTAATGGTCTTCTTAGGACCCGGGATTTTCAGCTGTAGGTACACATAACACGGTCTCGCCATGAACTTGGCATAAGCCGGCCTTCCAAACAATGCATGATAAGGACTGCGCAACTTTACTACCTCAAAGGTAAGCCACTCGACTCGGTAGTTTTCCTTTGACTCTCCAAAAGCTACTTCCAGTGCCACCTTTCCTTCGGGGCATGCCGAATGACCGGGCACTATCCCGTGAAAAACTGTTGTACTCTTTTGCAGCTGCGATTCCTTTAAGCCCATGCGCAGGAAAGTTTCCCAGTACAGGATATTGATACTACTTCCTCCATCCATCAAGACTTTTTTCAGCTCGTAGCCGTTGACCTGTGGTGCTACTACCAAAGCTAAGACTCCCGGGTGATCAACTCTGTCTGGGTGATCCTTCCTGCTCCATGTTACCTCTTGTTCTGACCACCTCAAATATCTTGATACAGCGGAAGAGACCGAATTAACTGCTTGTTTTAGTATCTTCTTATCCTTGTTAGAGCCTCCCGTAGTGTGCACGTGATATTGACCCAGCTGTTTGGGGTTAGCTTGAAAACCTCCCGCTCCCCCTTGATTGTTACCTTGATTTCCGGCTGGCGGGTTGCCGGCTGGGGGCGGTCCGTTGCCCAAATTTCCACCTAGGCCCGGGCCTCCTCCTCGGCCTGCACCTCGCATGGCTCTGTTCACTTCCTCGTTCTTCCACCTTTGCAAGTCGGCACACTGCTCCAATGAATGATTGGCCGGCTTGCCGTTCCTGCTATGCTTCGGGCATGCCATCCTAAATATGTCCCAACTGTTGCTTGGTCTTGGAGGTCCTTGGTAGTGTCCCCCATTGTGATTTCCAGTATTAAAATTTCCTTCGGATCTAGGTCTTGAAGACCCGGCCTCCGTGTTGGCTACAAACTCGGAATTCCCTTCAAACGGGCGTTTGTTCTGGCTATTTCCATTATTGTTTGGCGCCGATCCATTGCCGGTTTTCCCACTGTTACTTGTGTTTGCTTTTGCTTTCTTGTCATCAACTTCCTCCTCTGTGGTATCCGTTGCAGCGTGTTTGTTGCATGCATCCATTAACTCTCCCATCGTAACCTCCGCTGCATTCCTACTAGATTTCATGCGAGTTAGCTTTTGCACTAAAGGAACATACTTATATGTTTTTGCCATAGCTTGTAGCGCGTCCTTAGGCTGGATATCTGTAGACGAGTGGAGTATCTCCATAACCCGGCGTACCCAGCTGCGTGCTGACTCTCCTTTCTTCTGAACGCATCTTTCTAAATCATCAATAGTAAATAACTTTCTGCATGTCCCATGAAAGTGCTTGATAAATGCGGTCTTTAGCTCCTCACACGATTTGATCGACTTTTCCGGTAAATTGGTGAACCATAACTTTGCTGCTCCCTCTGACATCATTAAGTACATGAATTTGGCTTGGAGATTCTCGGATGCGTTGCGAATTGACATCGCCATCTCGTAGCTGCTCAGCCACGTTTCTGGATCCATTGTCGGCTCATAATTTACTACTTTCCCCGGTTCTTTGAACTTCTCCGGGTAAGGTTCTGCTCTGATATCGTCCGAGAGGCACTTGGGTCCCGCCAGGGTGGTTGGGGCTGGTCTTACTCGGGAGACACGTGACCCGGCTGGGGGTGCCACGAGGTGCGGCGCCACCGGCAACTCGTGCCCTGCAGACCCGGCCCCGTCTCTTCTGGCCCTGGAACTGTCCACCACCGCCTGCGCTGCTGATACTACTGGTACTGTCTGGATACGCGGTGGAGGCGGCATTTGCTGATGCTCTTCCCTTCGTCGTGCCGCACTTGCTTGGACATTGCCCTGTTGCTGACTGACGTACGGCGTCCCATGCATTCCGCTTCTATGATCCGGATAATTGGCTTGCTGTGCTACCGCGGTGTGTAGCAGATCGATCGCTCGTCGGGTTCCTTCTGCATGAGGCGAATCTCCTACAGGAATCTGGTTTAATGCGAGCGTTGCTGCGTACACGTTGTCCATGGGATTGTTGTAATGGCCTGCTGGCGTGTGGAATCGTGATGGTGGTGGTGGCATGGTATTGCCGGCTGTCACCCCCGTCTGTGGCAAAGGTAACCCGGCTGGCGCGTTTACCGGCTGTGCTCCTGTTGACGGTCGCGGTATGGTCCCTTGGTTCACCGGTGGAATCGGCTGATCTTGAGGCGTGAACACCAGGGCAGTCGGGTTAATAACCCCTCCTGTTGCCGGCAGCATAGTTCGGTGCCTTTGGTGCATCCTTGTCGTTTCCTCCCGGAGCCGGGTCTCTCGGTCATCCAATTCGCGCTGCCGCGCGGCCATCCCCTGCCTTTCTGCTTCTACTTGCCTTCTTTGCTGCTCCAATGCACGACGAGCCACGTCCAGGTCTCTTACGCGCTCTGCCGCGTTTTCTGGGGTAATAACTGTGGCCAAGACCGTGGGGTCCAAGATCAAATTATTATCAAACAGAGCCGGGTGGCGCGGATTCGAGGGGCCCGCCCCCGGTGTCCGGTTTGCTTGGAACCCAAACATATTTGCGTGTCGCTCCTCGTCTGCTGGGCGACTGGTGACTGATGCCGACTCTCCATCGACCTGGACCAAGACCGGGTCAACTGTACCTTGCTGCTGGGCCACTGCCTGAGCCGCCCCGACTGGCGCTGCGGCTGCGTTTTCTTGATTGAGATTGATCGCGGGAGCCGCATAAACTGCAACCCGGCGCATGATGCCCGGTGTAGATTCGTATTGTTCTTCCTCGCTGTTTTCCTTCTCATATCGATCCTCCGATAAATCCCGTATAGACTCGGTATCATCCTCCCTCTCTATCTGACCCGTTGTTCCAATCGACTCTTCTTTTTCCGATTGGACATACGTGTCTTCCCCTGTCGCAGAATCAGATCCAAGATTATCACGATTCGAACTGGAAGTACATACCATACCGATGAAGACGTTGATGCTGCCGACTGTCACGACGGATCCGGTTTCGAGGTGATCCGACTCTGGCCCCCAGCCAGAATCGTCTACCATCTTCTCTCCTTTGCTGTTGACGTAGATTTCTCCGACGATGAGGTTCTTCATGCCCTTCCGAGCTTCTCCCGTGATGTAAACACCTTTGGACGCAGGCCCCACGGTGGGCGCCAACTGTCGTGGGATAATCACGGCAGATGTTACCGGGGGTAACTGATCTTGGGGCAAGTCGACACAGGTATTCGGGAGAGGGTTTAGCTCGAAGGAAGACATGGCGGAAAGCAATCTAAGAACCGGAAAATAACTCGCCGGATCTCAATATGAATTATGCTGGATACTCGATAACAGGTGTTACAACTATGACTTGAGTCTCTGGCAAACCAAACCTAGGGGCCGGTTTATAAAGCACCCGTACACCCCTAACTTGCCCTTCAAGGCACATCTTGAGTCCTATTCGAACTTTACTTACAAACCCTAGCTTTCCTTACCGCAACCCACAATCCGGGTTACGAGGCCTACAAACTTTGGGCCTTCCAGAAGTCTCTTTATTCTTAGCCGGATCCTGTGCAACATCCTTTGGGCCGAATCACACCTTGGAGTTGGCCTACCGGGTTACTATCCCCCCCATCAGGAAGAGCACCTTCTAACGAGTTGAATGGTCTCTCGTCAGTCTGCTCTAGCACACATTGTCGCAACTCATTGTTAGATGGTGGGGAGTTCTAGTGGAAGACCGAGTCTTTAGTTACTACATCCTTATAGATGATTGTGAAGAGCTTGCGCTGGATGCGACCAAAGTTTTGTCTGAATTTAGCATCAGACCATTCGACGATGCTGCGAGACCATTTGTCCACAGCAGACATGTATTGTAGACTCGGTTGGTCCTTCACGATCTCCTTCATGTGTTGGATGAGGTACCATGCAGGGAAACTCTGTTTTGTGTCTGAACACATAATTTCCTTGAATTTGTTTCTTCCTGTTGTAGAATCCTTCCCCCCTGATGTAGCCGTCCATAGCATCATTGAGAATAGACTTGATGAGGGAGTAGTTCTTCTCCTTCATCCTACTCCCGGAGTCGAGATATACAGCGTGCGCGTCTCTCGGGTAGAGCATGATGAGGGTGCCATATTTGTTTCTGCGCAAAACAGGAGTCCATATATATAATCCTCAAAAATTGTATATGCGCAAACTTATGTAAAGATGGGAAATATAACTTACTCGGGAAAGTAAGGCACGAGGGTGATCCTCTTGTGCATATGATTATTGAGCAACACTTGTTCTAGGTACTTTGCCGCTTTTGCCCTACCCTTGGGGTTGTTCAAGTACATGTCATGCATGTAGTAGGGGTCTGTTAGCCCGATGTTTTTGACATTCTCTATGGATAGTTGATGCGCCAAACTGAGCATAAACAGACGGACGATTGACGAGTGGAGGGATTTCATGTGTAACATCCGAAAAATGTCGTCAAATCTCACGATGATCTTGTTTGTGTTGCCTTCAGTGACAAATCCCACCGTAGATGGCACCTTTGCGATCAAAACCGGCAGCGTTGGATTTTTCTCTTTGAGAAGCATCGTCTCCATAAATTGAACACCGTCATGGACGCTAAGCATATCACCTGTCAGCAAGGAGGCCAACCTCGGCGGAAGCATCGGTTTGCCCAACTCATGGATCTGATGCCAGTCGTGTATGGGTATCCTGTCCAATACCCGTTCTGCCTGCGGCTTAGACTTGGTCCCCTCCAGCGGTTGGCTCATCGATGCAACGACAGGACCCTTCTTAGTTCTTTTCCGTGCATACTTGATCTTTGGCTGATTCTAATGAAATACATCTGCTACCGCCTCTTTGAGGGTGTCCTGGCTGATGGCTTCTTGCTCGGGGGCTACCGGTTCTTGAGAAGAGAAAAGACGCTTTGTGCATCGATATTTATCCGCTTCCTCCGCTGGCAAGAGAAGTTTATCAAGATCATCCAGGACGGGCGTCCCCTCGTAAGGATCATCCAGGCCGGGTGCCCCCTCGTAAGGATCGTTGACAAGGTAGTCATTGGGGTTCTCATCTTCAGCATCGTCACCGCTGTGTTGCACGGACTTTGCAGGTGAGAAATCCTCGTGTTGGCTTGGGTGCCCCGACCCCTGGACCGGTGTTGGAGTGTTGACAGGAGTACTTTCCAAACGAATTAGTTATTTTGGCCATGTCAATGGCCAAACCAAGCACTGCTCCAGGTTCAACTCACTATCGGCTGCGGGGGGTTGGTTCGGAGGGTCGAGAGAACCGCAACCAGGGAGCACCCGACTTAATGTCACTCTGAACACGTCCTCGGGGATACGAACGCCGTGGGATACGCGGTTGAGAGGTGTTATGATTTTTCCTTTGGCCACGTCCTTTAACTCGCCGTTCACACGAAGGAGCAATGTGCACCCCGTCTCGTCGGCCTGCGAAACGTCGCGCAATCGTCGTTAGAGACTGAGGTCGTCACGAATCAAGTCATAATATATAATTAAGTAGTGGACGCTGAATTACCGTAAGGGCATTGAGCTCGGACAAGAGCGATGGACCGCTAATTGTCGGCGGCAGCGTTGAAGAGACGTGGCGGGGTGGCGACGGATCTTTGCGACCTTGCGGCTCAGGGTTGGGGGCCGGCTCGTTCTGCGCAGCAGGCGCCACGACAGGGGCCACGTTCTGCGCAGCAGGCGGAACGATTTGGGCTATGTTGATCTCGGGGAGCGGCCCTTGTCCTCCACCTGCCATCCACGGCGCTAAGGACTGAGCGACGGACGCACAGATGGTAGGGAGGAGTGCGTTGAGCCTCTCGTTCGCAAGCTCGTCGACCGTCTTCTCCGGGGCCTTGTTCCACTCCTTTCTCTTCTCCTTGGTGTCCGGGTAGTAGTGCGCATGCCAATGACCCTTTCCGAGGCCATGCACATGGCCCCGATGCGGCTTCTTGTCAAGGGGCACTCCCTTCATCGCGTTAAGCGCCCTAATAAAAGGGGTGTCATACGGGTCCTTGTTCATCGTCGCCGAGGACCCCCCGTCAGAGTGAGATAGACGTTCTTTTTCTTCTTCCTCGAGATATTTATTCTCAAGCATTTTGACCTTCTCGTTCAACACAAGATCGTCGGGCTTTTTGGGATCTTCCCTATAATGGGCCCTGACAAAATTTCTCACCTGCGGGTCGGTGATCTTGTCAAACGGGTTCGGCCCTTCTCTCTTCGCATCCTCCTTAGCCCAGACTTTCTGCTTCCCAAGGTAACCCCGGCTTCTGAGATTGTGAGGGCCAATGTTCCTTTTTCGCTGGTCTTTTCCCCATTTACTCAGCGCCACCCTTTCCGGTTTGAGTTCGTCGATCTTGAATTGGGCCAAGTCTTCCTCGGAAATGGAGGGCCACATCTTATGGATCTCATCAAAACCCTTACCCTTCGCAATCATCTCCCGCAAACTGGATCTCCAAGTCGTAAACGCCTTGGTGAACTTTCCCAGTGCTAACGAGTTGACCAGATTCTTCTTCAGGTCCAGGTTGTCGTAAGGATCCGGGAACTTGTACCTCGTGTGCAGCTTCTCAATCAGCAGGGCGGCCATAGCCTTGTTTTCTTTATCTCTAAGCTGGCCTGTATTAACGTTGCCAAAGTCTCTAGCTATGCATCCTATCTGGTTTCCATACCCCTTAGCGTAACTCCCCGGCTCGACAAGAGCACCACTGTTGGGTCCACTTCCGTGAACTCTTGCCGGATGGTGGCGAGCATGTTGTGCCGCCTTTCTTTGCGCTTACGCGACGCCTCGCTACCGGAGGCGGTATCCCCGGTGCCACTACCGGTTTGACCTTCTCCGCCCGATGTATCAGTGCGCGGCTCTAGCTCCTGACGAATGGTTTCGTCCATCTCGCCGTCTGCATCGTCGCCCTGCGTCTCTAGCTCCGGTTGCAGATCTACGGGTCCTCCTCCGGCGCTAAGCATAGAAAGCCACACATCTTCGTCCCCGCGTCCGGTCCCAGAACCACCCGCCTCGTCGTTGTGAGCCATATCTAATTAAGGAGAGAAAACCCGAAATTAGTTCAACATATCCTGCAATTTAGACGATGTATACCCCATATGAGTCCATATTTCTCGGACACTCTAATATGTGATATTTTTAGCAAAGATCATGCCAAAATTCACGGAAAATTTCGGCATGACCTTTCCTAAAAATATCACAAATGGAGTACTCAAATTTGCCGGAACGGAAATTAATCAACATTCTGGCAAATAGGGCCTCACGGGGTACCTGCACATAAAATCCCACCCCACATGTATCCCCATTTCATCCCAAGTTTTGACATCCACACGAAGGTGGGCCGACACATGCATATATATACCACCATCACCGCCGTCACTTCCATCGACGTCATCCACCACCATCACCATCACTGCCATCAGCGTCATCCACCACCATTCTGTCTCCCTGATCTTGGTAAGGAGTATATGTTTTTCAATTTCCATAACTGACGACGGAATCGTGCTATCTTAATTAAAATTCGATCAAACAGCCAAGGCATCTATTCCGACGGGAATAACTGCACAAGGCCATAAGCTGTCCACCCCATTCCAAGCTGGATCAGTTCAGAGAGGCAAGGCAGTAACGGACGGACGGATTCACCTATAGTACTATGTCATGTGGTGTTAATTTGCAAGCTAACAAGCTGCTGTGCCGAGCATATTCGTCGCAAATTGTCGAATCATCTTTTCTGTGAACCTAGCATAATCAAACCTAGTAGTAGTAGTACATACTACATTCCGAAAAAAATAGTTTACACTAGCCGCATAATCAAACCTAGCAATGAATTGAAACAATTTTTAGTTTACTTTAACCATCAGGACAGGGTAGTTTAAAACATCTAGCAAGCTGCATAAAGAAACAAAAAAACAAAAAAAAATCTTGCATACCTTCTGTCGAGCACCTGGTGTGCACTGTGTGGCAGAGAGCAGCAGCAGCCTAGCAGTGGCAGCTCCGCCGCAGGGGAGGCGTGCGGGAGCTGCAGGGAAGTGGCCGGCGACGATCTGGGCAATAGGTGGCCGGAGAGTGGCAGAGGATGGCCGGCGGCGAGCGGGGGCTGGGAGGTGGCCGTGAGTAAGCGGGGCAGGAGGAAGAAGAGAGGAGAGAGGGGAGGTGCAGTGTGCGCAGGGGGGACGTCGACGTCCGGCGAGGGGGCGCAGACGGACGAAGGCGAGGGGGCAGACGGACGGCAGCAAGCAAGGAGGGGCAGGCGGAGATTGTCGGCTTCGCTCTTGGGCAGTTGCGCGCGAGGGGAAAAAACGACTAAGTGTTCGATCTTGTAGGGAGAGGGCAGGAAGGGCCCGCCTGTAAGTGGCACATAGGTGCGGCGTAGCGCTGGCGAACAGACCAGCTGGTTCGCCAGCGGTAACTTAGCGCTGGCGAACCAGCTGGTATGTTTGCCAGGGCTACCTTTTTTATTTTAGGAAATAATATGTACTGCATTTAAATAATACATGCATTTAAATAATGAAAATACATGAATATGTGTGCATTTCCAATAATGCAAATTTTAATGTTTTCTATTGTTTTATTTTGTTTTCCTTTATTTCATTTTTTTCTAGAGTTTTATTTTGTTTTCCATTATTTTCTTTATGTTTTATATTGTTTTATTTTATTTCCCTTTTTGTTTTCTCTTGTTTTATTTTGTTTTCCGTTATTTTCTCTTGTTTTCTTTATGTTTTCTATTGTTTTATTTTGTTTTCCTTTATTTCCTTTTGGTTTTCTCTTGTTTTATTTTGTTTTCCATTATTTTCTCTTGTTTTCTATTGTTTTATTTTTTTCCTTTATTTCCTTTTTTTTCTATAGTTTTATTTTGTTTTCCATTATTTTCTTTATGTTTTATATTGTTTTATTTTATTTTCCTTTATCTCCTTTTTGTTTTCTCTTGTTTTATTTTGTTTTCCATTATTTTCTCTTGTTTTCTTTATGTTTTCTATTGTTTTATTTTATTTTCCTTTATTTCCTTTTTTGTTTTCTATAGTTTTATTTTGTTTTCCATTATTTTCTCTTGTTTTCTTTATGTTTTCTATTTTTTTATTTTGTTTTCCATTATTTCCTTTATGTTTCAAATAATAACTACACATTTCAAATACTAAACAAGGTACATTAAATTTATAATAAGTGCACATCAGACCAGTTGATCCGTGCATATACATATAGTTTCGTCGCATACAAGGCAGACAGATATATACATAGTTTCTCAGTGGTTGATCTTTTTGCCTTTCTTGGTCGCAGTTGCATAATTTAGCCCCACATCATGACTTCTTCTTTTGAATGGAAGACCATGCCTAGTTAGCGTTGTTCTGCTTCTTCTTGTTGTGTATGTTGCATGACTATCATCATCATCTTCTTGATCATCGTCAATATTTGGGTCGCCGAACGTGTCGAACTCGTCCTCATCAACGACTCCATCCATTCGATGATATTTATTTTCCCTCTCCTCATGAAAACACGGCTAGGCCTTGCGGGGTCTATTATGAAGAAGCATTGGGACACATGCTTAGCCAATACCCATGGCTCATTTTGCGCTGTGACATTCGCGCTTGATGAGGTTCCGGCTTCGGGAATAACCATGGTTGTAAAGTATTGGTCTTCTTTTCTGACGGTCGACATCCTAGCCCATCTGACGTGGAACATAGGCACCTTCTCTCCAGAGTAGTTAAGCTCCCATATCTCCTCGATCCTTCCGTAGTATCTTAACTTTTTGTCACCGGTGTCGGATTCCATCGTTACCCCTAAGTTTTGATAATCGGAAGTTTTGTCTTTCTCCTCTATGTAGAAAGTGAACCCGTTGATATCATATGCTTGAAACTTCGCTAGGTTGGGAGCTGGGCCATGTGCCAAGGCGTACAATAGTTTATTTTTCACACAATCCCTTGGCGGTGGATTAGCGACGATCACATCTTTAAACCAACGCAAGAAAATGGAGTTATGCTCTCTGATTATTTCTCCTTCGGTCCTCCGCTTGCCTTGTTCACTATACTTTTTCACAATCGAGCTCTTGTGTTTTTTCACCCAAGTGTCGACCATGTCAATGTCTTGGAGAGCTAAGTTTGTCATGTCAAAGTCGGTGCATCGACAAACCCGATCCACATGCACTTCTCTACGTCCATTTTTGTGACCTACTCCATCGAGCTTGCCAATGTGCTTGTTTCTGGGCAGACCAACAGGGTCCTCCACGTCAATATGATTCGTGCAGAAAGAGATGCACTCTTCAGTGAGAAAGCCCTGAACGATGCTTCCATCCGGACGGGCTCTGTTGCGAACAAATCATTTGATGACCCATTCATCCTTTCAAACGGCATCATGTTATGCAGGAACAACGGCCCGAGATGGATGATATCGTCCATGATATGGACCAACAGATGAACACATATGTCAAAGAATGATGGTGGAAAGTACATCTCAAGGTCGAATAGTATCATGACAATCTCTTCCTGCAGCCTTGAGATCTGCTTCCCCGTGATCGACTTTCGAGATATCACGTCGAAGAAGTTACAGAGGCCAAACAGGGTTTCCCGGACGTGCTTGTCCATTATTTCGTGGATCGGAACCGGAAGTATCTGCGTCATCATCACGTAATAGTCATGAGACTTCATCCCCCTAAACTTTTGTTTCTGCGCATCGGGGAATCTGCTTATTAGCCCTGAGTAACCGCTAGGGACTTTGACTCCAAGAAGGCACATCATCAATTTTGTGATCTCGTCCGGACTAAGAGTGAATCGGGAGGGGGGCAGTAATAGCCATTCCTCTTAACCCTTTTGGCCTTGCGACGCTCCGTCTCCTCATCACACGATTGATCGCCGTCGTCATCATTCGGGCCTCCCCCCTGAAGATCTACCCTAATACCAAAATATTTCAGGTCGTTTCTTGCTTTCACCCCGTCTTTGGTCCTCTCCGGCATGTTGACCAGTGTGCCAAACAAACTATGAAACACATTCTTCGTGATATGCATCAGATCAAGGCAGTGAGGCGTATCGAGAATGGGCCAGTATGGCAAGTCCCAAAACACCGACCTCGTCTTCCATACATCCAGAAGCGGTTTTGGCGCCTTTTGCTTCTTTCCCGGCTCTGGGAATTCCTTCCAATCATTCAGAAACTTGTAGATTTCTTCGTCGCAGCTCTTACGTGGAGGTCCACGGAGCTCATCCTCACCGCTAAAAAGGTCTCCTCGCCTTCTCCACGGGTCTTTGTTGGGTAGCCACCTTCGATGGCCAACGAAAACTGTTTTTGAAGACCGAGGATCTTTCGGAAGTTGCATAAACGTGGGGTCATCCATGCACCTCACGCAACCGTTATGTCCGTGGCACGCCTGGCTCGCCACATATCCATAGCCGAGTAGGTCGTGAACCGTACAGAGTAAGACAACTCTCATTGGGAAATATTGTTCACCAAAGGCGTCACAAGTGTTTACCCTTCCTCGGCCCATAGCGTGTCCATCTCATCTTTAAGCAGCATCAGGTATAGATTGGTGTCGTTGCTTGGTTGTTTCGGCCCTTGAATTAGCATACTCATGTGAATATACTTCCTCTTCATGCACAACCAGGGGGATGTTGTACATCCATACAAACACGGGCGAGGTGCTATGGGTGCTGCTCTGGTTGCCAAATGGATTGAGTCCGTCGGTGCTCACACCCAACCTGATGTTCCTTGCCTCCGCCCCGAACGTTGCATATTCACAGTCAATTGCTTTCCATTGACTTTCATCTGAAGGATGTGTCAGATTTACTTTTTCACTCCAATTTGGATATTTCAAAACTTTATTCCTCCTTTTCGCGTGCCAGCGCATGAGCTCTGCTTCCTTGCGGTCCGCGAAATAGCGTTGCAGACGGGGAATGAGCGGAAAGTACCACACAACTTTTCGAGGAGCTTTCTTCTTCCCTTTCTTGTATCGAGCGGCGTTGCAAACTAGACAAATGGTTTTGTTCGTGTCATCTTTCCTATAAATGTAGCAATCGTTGATGCACACATGGTATTTTTCGGGAGGTAAATCAAAGGGGTACACGACTTTCTTGGCCTCGTCGCAACTTTTAGGACAGGTGTTGCCCCCTGGAAGGATATCATACCAGTATGGCAGGCTTGCATCGACGCTTATGTCGCTCCATTTGTATCTCGCCTTCATCTGCCGAACATCGAGCGCCACTCTCAGACGGGACTCTTCCGGACCGCAGCCTGCATACAACGGTGTCTTCGAGTCTATCTCTAGTTGCGCCAGCTTTGATTGCTCTCTAGCAGCAGATCTCGAGTTAGTCGTCTTTCTCAAAAGCAGTTTTTGAAGATGAGTGTCACGCACAACTTCCGTTAGGGGTGTCCCTGTGTCCTCAACTTCTTCCACGTCTTGTTCAGCATCTTCTTCATGATCATGTGCGGGGTCATGAGGCTGATCTTGGTCCTGTTGTAGTTCTTGTCGATCGTTGTTATTCTCCTGTTGCACATCATTTCCTACCACCACCTCCCCATGGACTTCATCCTCTTCATCATCACTTACCCACTGACTGTTATACCCATCCATGAAACCATACCTGAGGAGGTGACTGAGCAAGTCTCCGGTAAAGGGATTGAGCAAGCCCCCTAGTTTGCACTTTCGACATCGACATCGTATCTCCTTGCGGCCATTTTGTAACATGTCTTCTGTCGCATGTCTCAAGTAACTATTCACGACACGTTCACTCTTAACGACCACCATTATATGTCGCCTGCACGAGAGCGCGCCATTATAATATTAGAACCAAATTAAACATAATATATATATATATATATTCACTAAAAAAATCGGCATGACCTTCCTACAAATTGGAGGTTAGAGGAGTGCCAAACTTTGCCGAGACGGAAATGAATCAACATTCCGGCAAAGTGGCAACTCATTTTCATATCCAAAATTCCACTTCATGTCGTATTCACGAAAAAATTCGGCATGACCTTCCTACAAATAGGAGGTTATTAGGGAGTGCCAAACTATGCCGAGACGGAAATGAATCAACATTCCGGCAATAGTTGGCTACTCAATTTTAATCCACAACAAATTGCACACATTTAACGTCTCCATCACACGACCATATTTGAATCCGGTGAAATCTCACACATATTGCATATCGCGTGTATATCCAGACAAAATTTATATACAAACTCATTTCATTATATATTAGCATTCATCCCATGCACCTCAAATGAATAGATGGCTACACGATGATATCCGGAGAATTTTGGAGCTTCGGAGAGAGAGGGGGTAATTCTAGATCTAGATGTCTACGAAGGGAAAACTTTGGGTAGAAATGGTGTTAGGAGAGAGATAAACATATATATACCAACTAAAATAATTTTAGTTGGTTCAAAAGAGAGTAGGAGGGTGGGGAAATTGGCATAAATTCGAGCTAGAGAGAGAGGAGGGGAAAGGTGGAGAAGGGGAGTGGAGGGGAAAGTGGGTGGGTGGAGCGGCACACTTATGGCAGATCTGCCAGGTTACCGCTGGCGAACAGCCATGCCTGTTCGCCAGAGCTAACATGCGCCCTGGGCCCACATCTTAGCGCTGGCGAACAGGCAGGAATGTTCGCCAGCGGTAGTCAACTTAGCGCTGGCGAACACGCAGGCATGTTCGCCAGCGGTAGTTTCAGGGAGGGGCTGGTGCGCGCGCAGGTGGGTCCCACCCGTAGCGCTGGCGAACGAGCTGGCCTGTTCACCAGCGGTAGTAGATATAGCGCTGGCGAACAGATAATGGTGTTCGCCAGCGGTAATAGCGCTGGCAAAGCCAAAAATGTGTTCGCCAGCGCTAAGCTGGTGGCTATAAGCCTTTTCCTACTAGTGTGTGGTTGTTGAGGACGCTCTTGATCTTGGCGGTCTTCGTGGTTGGGACGCGCATTGTGCCTAGGTGGCCTTCGATGTTGACGAGCATGTTCCACAAAGTCATTGTGACCATAGTCATTGTCGAAGCCTTGTGGAGGTGGTGGACGATGTTGTCGAAGGTCCGGGCATTGAGGCTGTTGTTGAAGAGGGTCACCACGGCCTTGGTGATGTCGAGGTGGTAGTGATGGCGAGCTATCGTCATACCAATGTAGTTGAAGAGGTTGTGGCGAAGGAGGTGGTGGTGGTTGTTGTTGTTGAGGTCCTTGTTGAGGTTGTCCACCATCCTCCATGTTGGGGTTGCGATCATGGCTACGAGCTTGGTGATGATCTTGAGTGTGGTGGCTAGAGCGTCGAGACCTTGAGGACGATGATGATCCACGATGGTTGGCAAGGTTTGCCAAGTTGATGTTGATGCGCGTCATTTGATCATTCAATCGAGCTTCTTGAGCTTGGAGTCGACGTTCATAGCGCTCCAATCCGTCCTTCACAAGTTGGCGGATTTGGAAATGGTCATTGTGGGTGACGAAGTTGTGGTAGGCGTTGTCGTTGTCATTGAAGAATGGGTTTCCTTCATCTTCCGAGCTCGTACTTGTGAACACTCCTTCCCTAGCCATCTCAAAAACACAAAAGGGTGATATGAAGAAATGGATGTCTCACTTACCCAATGTTACCTTTTTCGGTCGTATTGAGGCTAGTGGATGAGCCTAGGTGTAGGGCGGTATGTCAAAAGTGACTCCAAAAAGATCGAAAGAAAACCACAAACGACAAGACACACACTTTATGTGGAAGGCAAATGGGCGAGAAAAGTGGCAAGGAAAAACAACAAATCCAAGGAAAAGTTTGTTGTAAAACATGGAGAAGAACCGAAAAGAAAAGTTAGCAAAAGAACCAATCCTAGTGAAGGGAAATGATATGGTGGAAACTAAAATGGAACACACACACGCACACACAAGGAATAAATGGGTTTAGTGCGGCCAATGGACGAGCGAAGATGAAAGGTACCTATCGAAGACTGAGCTCAATGCCACACCAACGCAAGGAGGACGCTAGCTCAAACCGCAAACTATAAGAGGCAACAAGATTCGCACCGTGGCAACCGGTCAGTCTCTTCTCTTTTGCGACGCGAAGCTACACGTTCCTACAACTGATAGCAATTGGCATCGATCTTTTGCTTCTTTTTCCTTTTTTTATTTTCTCTTTTTGATGATTCCAAAATGCCAATGACTACTCGAAACTATTCTCTCACAAGCACCAAACTCTCACTCTCGGTGCCACTAATGTGATGCCAAGCGATGTAAAAGAGCTAGTCCGAATGGGCAAGGTACACAAACAATGGGTTAGTTCAAGCGGAAGCAAGTTATACCTATCTTGTGGATGATCTCGGACTTGCCGCCGGAGGTTGTTGATGTCGTGTCGATCCGTTGGTGTAGTTGTGTAGATGATGTTGTGGGCTTCGCGTGGAATCTTGAATCACTCAAATCGGACCAACAATGACAAAGAAAAACACGTTTGAAAATCCGTCCAAGAATCGAAGAGCGGGATTTTTCTGTGATTTTTGCTCAATTTAGAAATTCCTTCCAAATAAAGAAAATTTTTGGACAAATTCGAGGAAAGTGGATGAATATAAAGGTGGGGAATGTTCTCAAGCAACAAATCCACGAAAAACTCAACAAATCCTCAGATCGGTCAAAATCCCTTTTTGGCTATTTTTGGTGAAATTTTTGAATTTATGGTGGTAAAAGAAAATTTGGGTGGAAAGGAGGGTAGTGGGGGTCGAATTCATGTCCATCTAGCTCTGGATACCAGATGATATGGAAGGTTAACTCCTAGGGTGGCCCGATCTTCACGAATTGACAAAGAACACGACGAACGAACGATGAACTCGAGAGGGGAACGAGGGGGAAATCGGGTGAAATCAAGGGGGGAACGTGGGGAATCGAGGGGAGATAACTAGTAAGAACCAAAGAATCCCAAATCTCCCTTCAACTAAACCCCTAGGGTCGCCTACGAAACCCCTTGGGCGCACGGCTAATCAAGCCCCGAAGAAAAGGGACCCTCATAGCACTCTAAGACCGTGTCCCCCTATATGCCGACTACAAAAGTTCCACCCTGCGCTGGGCTCGCAAAAACATGCATGCGGCAAATAGAATGCACGAACTAAATGAGATGATTTGGACGAGATGCGAATCGAATCAAATTGAGGGGGGCGCCCATACTCGCTTCCCACATGCGGGTAGTGCGCTCATCATGGATCAGTAGACAAGACCCTTTTCCTATTAGGGTCGACACTAGCAGGCCTCAAAACCTCTCATGGGCCTCCTGCCGGTGCCTTATCATCAAATTATTATTAACAGTAATAACATTAGCATGATTGATTGATTGATTAAACATCGAGCCCCCAGAACATAATAAAGATATAGTAACTGAAAGTAACGGGTAACAGACTCGAGCAAAAACAACCTAAGCATGCTAGTAAGACACTGGCTCAATCAATGGGTTGTAGGAGGGGTGATGAGGCAATATCATGGGTTAAAGGATTCATGTGATAGGTTCGTAACAGAAACATCTACCACTGAGGCTAGCAAGTATAGACAACGGAAAGTATCGGTAACCAGGGTTGAAAGGAACACGATGGTTCATGTGAGTGATAACTTGCCTGGGAGCTCAACAGCCGGGTACTGAGCTAGGTCCTGGGTAGTGGTGTCGTAAGGATCGTCGGTCTCAACGTAGTCGTCGTCTATTCGAGAAGAAGCAAACAAACCAAACAGGAATGTAAACAATCATTGCCATGGCATTGTGCACAATCAATATGATGCATGACAAGTTAATAGTGCAGCAAAATAAACTGACTAACATGATAGCACAAATTAAATGGACCCATATGCAAGGGTTGCATATGGAGAAGGATCCATTGAAATAAGTGGAACAAATGATTTACAATTATTTATTAGGTGATAGTTGTTATCATGATGCATGCATGATGATGATGACAAGATAACAACAAAATAACAAGGATAGGTGCAAAGGAAAAAGAATAAAACAAGTTTGGAAATTATTTGTTAATTTTGGAAAGTTTTGGTTACTTAGACATGCCACACCACAATTATTGTTTTCACCAATTTAAAGTGGGCAAAACAATTTACAATTTTTATATTTGAAAAGAACATCAAATTTTAGTTGAATTACATGTTTCACATTTTGAAATTGGACTTTGGATTATTTAGTTATGAATTAAACAATATTGAACAAGTTTTAATTGAATTAAACAAGATTTAAATTGTTTAGGCAATTTAAATTATTCAAACAATGAAACAAATTTTATATTTGAATAGCATATTCAAAATGGTGTGAAGAACATATTTTATTTGATTTATTTGAAAACAGTATGAATTAGTTATGAATTATTTCAATTTGCATTTGAATTATTCAAATTTGAAATTTAAATGCATTTTTGAAAATTCAAAACAGAACACAAGTTGAATATTTGGAAAGATTATGAAATTTGGATAGGAAAACATATAAAGTTTGCATTTGTTGGATTTATAAAATGGAAGATATTGAATTTCAAAGTTTGGTTTTAAATCTGCTAATTAAATGAATTTAGAAAACAAAATAGAAAATGGATTTAATCCTTTTCTACCCCACTGGGTCTACCCGCTGCCACTGCCCTGTGGACCCTTGCCAACGTGGCGCTCACGTGGCAGAGAGAGCCCACACAGCCACAGCCAGGTGGGCCAGGCTCGGGATTTAATCCCAGCAAAAAGTGCGCCGAGGGGGGATCGACCCCGCGCCCTCCAGGCTGCACGCGGTGGCGCTTGCCACTGTGGTAATCGAGCGTTCGTGACAGAAACAGGAGCCGCGGGTTTTTTTTTACGTCAGTCTCCGCGAGATCTAACTGAAACTGCAGCGCTCGGGCTCTGAACCTGACGGTGGTAGCGATGGCTGGCGGCGAACGGCAGCAGGGCTAGCCGCGACGGAGCACTGCGGTGACTAGCCCGTGTGCTAGCGTGCTTGGTGCTGCTGGGTGTGGCCTAGTGTGCGAGGTGCGTGTGCAGAGAGAAAAAGGGGCGAGGAGGAGCGACGGTGAAGCTCACCGTGCGATGCAGGGCTCGTCGGAGAAGAACACGGACGGCGGCGAGGCACTGGCCCTCCTCAGGCCCCACGGTGGTGTCGAAGACGAAGAGGGACCTGGGGGCTATCCATGCCAGCAGCTAGAGCACGGCGGCAGAGATCGGAGACGGCACCCGCTGCCGGAGTTCAGATAGGCGGCGGTGGAAAATTCAGAGGTACAGAGGGTGGAGGTGGAGGCGATGGCGGCTGCGGCGGAGCTCGAGGGGTGGAGTTAGGGTTGCGGCAGGAAGGAGGAGGAGGCCGCGGTGTTTTATGGAGACGGTGGAGGAGGTACGGCGCCCATCGGGAGGTTCAGGGAAAGGATCAACGGAGGAGGGGGAATCGTACGCATGACGTCAGCTCTGGAGGAGGACGACAGCGACGTGCTAGCGGGCCAAAGTGGTAACGGGCTGGGCTGGTGCCTTAGCTGCTGCTGCTGCTCTCCTCTCCTTTGCAAATTTATTTATTTTTGTACTGTTTTTTTTTTTGTAGTTAAGCAAAATGGAAACAAAGCAAGGTTTTGTTTATAGAAAATTTTGGAATAAAATTAGGATAAATCCCTTAGTTGAAAAACAACCAATTAGTAGTTTTTGTTTTCAAAAACTTAATTGTTTGCTTGCTGTTTTTAAAATTAAACCAATTTAATTGAGATTTCCAATATTAGTTAATATTAGAAAAACAAGGTATTTTCAATAGGGTTTTCTTTAGGGTTTAAAGTGATTTAATGAATTCAAATTAGTGGTGAATTTCATGGATTCAAATGATTAAAGATTTGAGAAATGGTTTGAGTTTGGAAATAATTTGAAATTAATTGATTAATTGATTAAGTGATTGATTGAATTAAGCAACAATTTAATAGTTGATCCAATAAGAAAATAATTTGGAAGCATTTGATGTTTTTGGATTTGCAAATCTTTATTTGAAAAGATTGTAACAGACAAGTGTGAAAACAGAAGTTGATTGAGTTTGACTTTTATTATGAAAACAATGCAAACAGAAATAAATATGGGGATGATGCCATGATGCATTGCATAAATAAAACAAAGAACAGAAACACTAGGGTGTTTTCATACTTGGATGTTACAAAACGCCCCCCCTTGAAGGAATCGCGCCCCGAGATTCCCTACTGAGAAATGAACAGGTCCGGATACTTCTTGCGAAGATCCTCTTCGGTCTCCCACGTTGCCTCTTTATCGGAATGATGCGACCATTGGACTTTCAAGAACTTGGTGCTCTTGTTGCGAGTCTTACGCTCGGTCTCATCGAGAATACGAATAGGGTGCTCCTCATAAGATAGATCATCTTGCAGTTCAATGGAATCATGATGAACTGCACGATCTGGATCTTTGAAACACTTCTTGAGTTGTGACACGTGGAACACATCGTGCACTTTGGATAGTTTTTCTGGAAGTTCAAGACGATAAGCATTCTCTGCACGTCTTGAGAGGATATTGAAAGGGCCAATGTATCTCGGTGCAAGCTTTCCTTTCACACCAAAACGATGAGTGCCTCTGAGGGGAGTTACACGGAGATATGCCTTATCACCAGGTGCGTAGACCATATCCCTGTGCTTGCTATCATAATAGCTCTTCTGACGAGACTGAGCAATCCTGAGATTGTCACGAATGATACGAACTTTCTCCTCGGCTTCCTTAACAATGTCAGGGCCTAAAAGTGAACGTTCACCAGCTCCAGACCAATTGATTGGACTCCTGCATCTGCGACCATACAGTGCCTCAAATGGTGCCATGCCTAGGCTTGCCTGGTAGCTGTTGTTGTAAGAGAATTCAGCATACGGAAGGCAATCCTCCCATTTCATGCCAAAGAAGAGACCACATGCTCTGAGCATATCCTCGAGAATCTGATTGACTCTTTCGACTTGCCCCTGAGACCGAGGGTGATAAGCTGTGCTGAACAGAAGTTTGGTGCCCAAAGCTTCTTGAAAGCTTTTCCAAAAATGAGAAGTGAAAATACTTCCACGGTCTGAGCTTATTTCCAATGGAACACCATGAAGGGGAACAACCTTTGCTGTGTAGAGCTCTGCTAACTGGCTAGCTGAGATAGTTTCCTTTACAGCATAGAAGTGAGCAACCTTAGTGAGACGATCAATAACAACGAAGATTGCATCGTTGCCCTTTTTGGACTTTGGAAACCCTGTAACGAAGTCCATTTCAATCATGTCCCACTTCCACTCAGGAATTTTCAGAGGTTGGAGTAGACCTGCTGTCTTCTGATGGACTGCCTTAACACGTTGACAAACGTCGCATTCAGAAACGTATTGAGCAATTTCACGTTTCATGCCAGGCCACCAATACAGAGTCTTAAGATCCTGGTACATCTTTGTACTTCCAGGGTGAATGGATAGAGGAGTTTCATGAGCCTCCTTGAGAATGATATCCTTGAGACTTTGAATCTGAGGAACTGCAATGCGTCCTTCGAAGAACACAGTTCCTTTGTCATCAATTGAGAAGGACTTGAATTTATCATTGCCCTCTTTGATTTGCTCTACCATCTTCTTGATTTCATTATCACGAAGTTGTTCAGAACGAATCTTGTCCTCGAGAGTTGGACTGGCTGTCAAGTTAGCAAGATATCCTTCAGGAACAAGACCAAGGTTCAGCTTCTGGAATTCTTCATGAAGTGGAGGTTGGCTTTCCATGATCATGAGATTATTGCAATAGGATTTGAGACTGAGAGCATCGGCCATAACATTAGCCTTGCCCGGAGTGTAAGAAATGGTGAGATCAAAGTCTTTAATCTTCTCTATCCATCTCCTTTGCCTGAGGTTCAGATCTGGCTGAGTGAAGATGTATTTCAGACTCTTATGATCGGAAAAGATTTCAGTTTTGTTACCCAACAAGTATTGTCTCCATTTCTTGAGGGCAAACACAACTGCTGCAAGTTCAAGATCATGAGTGGGATAGTTTTGCTCATGTGGGTTCAACTGACGTGAAGCATAAGCCACAACTTGACGTTCTTGCATAAGAACTGCTCCTAGGCCTTGGAGAGATGCATCACAGAATATCTGGAAAGGTTTGGTAGTATCTGGGCCAACTAGAACAGGTGTAGAGGTGAGTTTAGTCTTCAGGAGGTTGAAACTCTCATCACATTGTGGAGTCCAAACGAACTTTTTGTCCTTCTTTGTGAGATCAGTGAGAGGTTTAGCAATCTTGGAAAAGTTTTGGACGAAACGACGGCAATAGCTAGCCAAGCCAAGAAAACTTCTGACTTGCTTCACCGTCTTAGGGGGTTTCCAATCAACAATTGCCTTAACCTTTTCCGGGTCAATGGCAATGCCTTTGGCAGAGATGATATGACCAAGATATGCAACTTCTGGAATCCAGAACTCACATTTGGAAAACTTGGCATACAGACGATGCTCGCGAAGTTTCATGAGAGTGAGACGAAGGTGTTCTCCATGCTCTTCCTCGGATTTTGAGTAGACTAGAATGTCATCGAGATATACCACAACGAACTTGTCGAGGTATTCGTGGAAAACAGAATTCATGAGTCTTGAGAACGTTGCCGGTGCATTGGTGAGACCAAAGGACATGACGGTGTATTCATATAGACCGTAACGAGTGGTGAAAGCTGTCTTAGGAATATCTTCCTTTCTGATCTTTATCTGATGGTACCCCATCCTCAAGTCCAACTTTGAGAATATTGAGGCTCCAGCAAGTTGATCAAAAAGATCATCGATACGAGGAAGTGGGTACTTGTTCTTGATTGTTTTCTCGTTGAGAGGACGATAGTCAACCACGAGTCTTTTTGTTTGATCCTTCTTGGCAACAAACAGAGTTGGGCAACCCCAAGCGGAGGAACTAGGCTGAATGTAACCTTTGTCCATGTACATATCGATTTTCTCCTTCAACAATTTAAGTTCAGGAGGAGCTATCTTGTATGGATGCTTAGAGATTGGAGCAGTACCTGGCTCAAGCTCGATCACGAACTCAACTGCTCTGTCAGGGGGCATTCCTGGCAACTCTTCTGAAAAGACGTCAGGGAATTCACAAACCACCGGAACATTTTCAATTGCCGGAAGGGGTTTGGCATCGAGGTTGAACAGCTGAACAGAACTTGATCCATATGGAGAATAGACTATCTGGCCTGAAGTGTGAGAGAGAGTTATTGACTTTTGAGCACAGTCAATTTTAGCTTTGTGGGTCTTCAACCAATCCATACCCAGGATGACATCAATGTCAGAATTTCCCAGCAACATGAGTGAAGCAAGGAATATGCGACCTCCAATTAGGATCTCATTGTCCATGCTTATCTTGGAAGTAATCATTTTAGTTCCCGGAGAGTGCACATAGATTTGATTGCTTAGCGGAACCAGAGCTAAATTGTACGTTGTCGCAAAGATCTTTGACACAAACGAATGTGATGCTCCAATCAAACAACACTTTAGCTGGAATAGAGTTTACGGGTAATATACCGAGAACGACGTCAGCAGCTTCCTCAGCTTTGTCGGCCTTGATATGGTTCACCCTCGCGTTCCTCCCGACAGGCCTGTTGTTGGAGTCGAAGGCTTTAGCCGGGGGAGCACGAACCATAGCCTGGTTGGTGTTGGGGCGAGGAGGTAGGGGTAGCTGCTTCTGAGTGCACTTATCAGCATAGTGTCCAGTCTCCTTGCACTTGAAGCAAGTGACGACACGAGGAGGACCTGGCCTTGGCTGCCCCATCGGGAACCTCTGACCCTGCATCTGAGATGGGTTGGGTGGGCGGGGACCAAAGCCTAGAGAAGCTTGGGCATTTGGAGCCCGAGTGACAGCACCATTTGGCACCCAGATGCGGCGCTTCTGCGGAGGGGTGGTCATGTTGGAGGAGGAACCACCCTCACGCGAGTGCTTGCGTGACTCTTCGAACGCCTTGCGCCCATTCTCCTCATTGAGCGCGGTGTTCACAAGCTCCACGAAGTCCTTGCACTTGATGTTGGTGAGAGCGTACTTAAGTTCCGGGTTAAAACCTCGGCGGAACCTTGCCATCTTCTTGGCTTCAGTGGACACTTCGTCACCAGCGTACCGAGCGAGACGATTGAACTCGTTCTGGTAGCCGAGGACGTCCAGCTTGCCCTGTCTGAGAGAGCAGAATTCCTCACGCATCCTTTCCATGAGACCATCCGGGATGTGGTGCTTCAGGAAGGCATCCTTGAAACATCCCCAGGTGATAGGAAAGCCAGCTCTCATGGTCTGGTAGTTCTCCCACCAAGTAGCTGCCTGACCCTTCAGTAGGTAGGTGGCATACTTGACCTTATCTTCCTCAGCAACATGAGCTATCTCCAGAGCCCTGTCCATCTCCCTGATCCAGTCATCAGCATCCAGAGGCTCACGTGTTGCCACGAAAGCTCTCGGCCCCACGCTCAGAAACTCCTTAATGCTGATCGAGGAGCATTCTGGTTGTGTTGCTGGTTAGCCTGGATCTGGGCCATCTGTGTCACCACTTGGGTCATCTGAGCTAACAGTTCCCCCATTGGTGGTGGCGGAGGCGGGGTGTTCCTGGTTGGAGGCATCCTGAACAGAAATTCATTTTAGCACAACAACAGAAAAGGATAGACTTGGTAACCGAAAGATAGATTATTCCGACGCATGAATAGATAACCAACAGGTACATCATCACATGTTCAAATACATCAGAATATCCAACAGACCAATACATGGTTCGAATGCCGAAGGATAACTAAACATAGCTAGGAATGGATACAACGGTACTCCCATGCTCATCACGCAGGACGGCGGTGAGTAGTACGACGAGAGATACGGTGAGGAGGAACCCCATGGAAGTAGGTATGACGACGATCCCTGTAGATAGGAACTGCTCTGAGAGCAACTCTCGGTGTGGTGAAGTAGAAAGCGTCGTGTCCCTGTGCTCCATAGCGGGGGATCCCTGTGTAACCAGCTCCGAGGTCGAGAAGTGGGCCTCTGATCGGCTCGTAACCTCCAGCATCTGGCAGAGGAAAACCCAGTGTCTGCTGGAAACGCGCAAAGCGCTCATCTCCAACGAAGTCTGTGGTGTACGTCGCCAGACGCGTCAACGCGAGGTAGAGCTGCTCCCTGACTGAGGCCAACTCCTGAGCAAGTGTGGAAGCAACAGCGTCACTGTGCCACACGAACTGGGCAGTGGTGTGCAGCCTGGAGCTATCATCCTCGTAGGTATCCAGGTTGCGGTGGAGAGTGAAGTGAACTCCCGCTGCCGTGATGTAACCACGGGGGATGTGACGATAGATGGAATCATCAAACCCCCAGTAGTCAGCACGGAGAACGGTGAGACTCACGTACGCTGCCTGCTGCACGGCCATATCCACTGTGGAACCTACTGCCTCGTAGCGGTGGGCAATGCTCCTGCCATCATCCGACAGAATGTAGACGATGGCCCGGTAGAAAGTCAGATCGAACTCGCGCTGGTGCTCGTAGACCTGGTACTCTGGTGCCCAACGGAACCCCAGATAGGTAACCATGTCTCTCAGCATCTCCGGATAACCGGCGGTGCTCTCACAGCGAGTCATGCGAACCACCTGCGGGTAGTAGCTGAGACCCATCTGCAGATGATTTGGAAGGTTTTGATTAGACTCCGGTAGAAGAAAAAGGATGTGGAAAACAACAACAAGGTTCAACGGACGATAAGGATGTTGAAAAGAACATGATATCGAAGCAACATCGGGAAAACGAGACCAAAAGTCCTGAGGTACTAAGGAGAACCCAAAACACGTGAAATCCTAACTTGAAAGTTTAGGTGAGAAAAGAAAAACAACGTTGCACTTCCTTACCAGAAAATGGTGGGTGGGTGGGGAAAGAAGAAAAATGGCAGAATTCCTACTCTCACGTTTCATTTTTCCTATATAGCTACAAAATAGTTTCTAGACTCAACTGCGACCAGCAAAAAGGGATCCTACAGGCAGACAGGCTCTGATACCATTTGTCGCACCCTGGCTTCTAAGGGATACTCATCGTACGAACTGGATAGTAGGTGCTTGGATTATGGGGCATAACTGCTCCCACGTCCCAGCTTCCTGGTAGGCCTGCGCTTATGCGCGACAACACAAGCCCTACTATTCCACCGTCGATGTAAACTATCCATTAGGAGTCACAGGCACTACTGTCGACGTACTTCATAACAAGCATGCACTGTACGTCAACAGCTTTGAACGAATGATTATCACAACTTATCTCTACGACACAAAAGATAGAAATAAAGTTGCAACTGGCCTTCACTAAGGCAGAAATAGCAAATACAATCATCCAGAGGACACATGTCCCAACATATCATCCATTACATCAGCGGAAGCAACCAAAGGTGTCTGGGTACAGACAAAACCAACAGGCTTAAGAAGCCGGAGAAAATAAAGAAGACGAAGCCCATCCACGTAGGTTCTGGATCCTGCCCTGGTCCAGCTAACTACTCGTCTGCAGTCTCGTCGAACTCCACAAAGTAGCCATCCTGGTGGTCATCATAGCCGTAGTCGTACTCTGCGTAAACCACAGCCCCAACGGGGTCAGTACATCCAAGTACTGGCAAGCAAGACTCACAGTTCACCAAAGTATAGCCCGTCAACACAAGCACAGATGACTTGGTTCAACGGAAAGAAGGGGATGTATATAATGCTGCAACTGGCTGCGCTAACCAACTACAGAGATTCTATCATATCCAACTATTAGAAAGGGGATAAGATCGAGGTTTGTAACCAACTGAAAGATAACTGCAAACAAACCCATCCTGGATCTCGCCCCTTATCCAAAGAAGCAATCCGAGGATAACTCACACAGTTGTGATAAGGTGAAATCAAGTTATTGTGTGAATAACCTATTACTAGTCAAATTGTTAATCATGGGGTGTAACATGTTTGATCATTATGTTTAAGTTGTCCTGAGTACTTGTTAGCCAGTACTTTCACCAAGTAATCCATAACCGCGGAAAACACGGCTTCTCGAGAAGATTATCCCTGCAGGGTTGCACCAATTTGGCCGTACACGTATGAATAACCCGCCAGATGGGATGCCTCCCACCAAGCGGGGCACTCAACACAATTCAACTCTTCTCCGCATCAAGCCCAAAGCACCTTGGGCGCACGGCTAATCAAGCCCCGAAGAAAAGGGACCCTCATAGCACTCTAAGACCGTGTCCCCCTATATGCCGACTACAAAAGTTCCACCCTGCGCTGGGCTCGCAAAAACATGCATGCGGCAAATAGAAAGCACGAACTAAATGAGATGATTTGGACGAGATGCGAATCGAATCAAATTGAGGGGGGCGCCCATACTCGCTTCCCACATGCGGGTAGTGCGCTCATCATGGATCAGTAGACAAGACCCTTTTCCTATTAGGGTCGACACTAGCAGGCCTCAAAACCTCTCATGGGCCTCCTGCCGGTGCCTTATCATCAAATTATTATTAACAGTAATAACATTAGCATGATTGATTGATTGATTAAACATCGAGCCCCCAGAACATAATAAAGATATAGTAACTGAAAGTAACGGGTAACAGACTCGAGCAAAAACAACCTAAGCATGCTAGTAAGACACTGGCTCAATCAATGGGTTGTAGGAGGGGTGATGAGGCAATATCATGGGTTAAAGGATTCATGTGATAGGTTCGTAACAGAAACATCTACCACTGAGGCTAGCAAGTATAGACAACGGAAAGTATCGGTAACCAGGGTTGAAAGGAACACGATGGTTCATGTGAGTGATAACTTGCCTGGGAGCTCAACAGCCGGGTACTGAGCTAGGTCCTGGGTAGTGGTGTCGTAAGGATCGTCGGTCTCAACGTAGTCGTCGTCTATTCGAGAAGAAGCAAACAAACCAAACAGGAATGTAAACAATCATTGCCATGGCATTGTGCACAATCAATATGATGCATGACAAGTTAATAGTGCAGCAAAATAAACTGACTAACATGATAGCACAAATTAAATGGACCCATATGCAAGGGTTGCATATGGAGAAGGATCCATTGAAATAAGTGGAACAAATGATTTACAATTATTTATTAGGTGATAGTTGTTATCATGATGCATGCATGATGATGATGACAAGATAACAACAAAATAACAAGGATAGGTGCAAAGGAAAAAGAATAAAACAAGTTTGGAAATTATTTGTTAATTTTGGAAAGTTTTGGTTACTTAGACATGCCACACCACAATTATTGTTTTCACCAATTTAAAGTGGGCAAAACAATTTACAATTTTTATATTTGAAAAGAACATCAAATTTTAGTTGAATTACATGTTTCACATTTTGAAATTGGACTTTGGATTATTTAGTTATGAATTAAACAATATTGAACAAGTTTTAATTGAATTAAACAAGATTTAAATTGTTTAGGCAATTTAAATTATTCAAACAATGAAACAAATTTTATATTTGAATAGCATATTCAAAATGGTGTGAAGAACATATTTTATTTGATTTATTTGAAAACAGTATGAATTAGTTATGAATTATTTCAATTTGCATTTGAATTATTCAAATTTGAAATTTAAATGCATTTTTGAAAATTCAAAACAGAACACAAGTTGAATATTTGGAAAGATTATGAAATTTGGATAGGAAAACATATAAAGTTTGCATTTGTTGGATTTATAAAATGGAAGATATTGAATTTCAAAGTTTGGTTTTAAATCTGCTAATTAAATGAATTTAGAAAACAAAATAGAAAATGGATTTAATCCTTTTCTACCCCACTGGGTCTACCCGCTGCCACTGCCATGTGGACCCTTGCCAACGTGGCGCTCACGTGGCAGAGAGAGCCCACACAGCCACAGCCAGGTGGGCCAGGCTCGGGATTTAATCCCAGCAAAAAGTGCGCCGAGGGGGGATCGACCCCGCGCCCTCCAGGCTGCACGCGGTGGCGCTTGCCACTGTGGTAATCGAGCGTTCGTGACAGAAATAGGGGCCGCGGGTTTTTTTTTTTACGTCAGTCTCCGCGAGATCTAACTGAAACTGCAGCGCTCGGGCTCTGAACCTGACGGTGGTAGCGATGGCTGGCGGCGAACGGCAGCAGGGCTAGCCGCGACGGAGCACTGCGGTGACTAGCCCGTGTGCTAGCGTGCTTGGTGCTGCTGGGTGTGGCCTAGTGTGCGCGGTGCGTGTGCAGAGAGAAAAAGGGGCGAGGAGGAGCGACGGTGAAGCTCACCGTGCGATGCAGGGCTCGTCGGAGAAGAACACGGACGGCGGCGAGGCACTGGCCCTCCTCAGGCCCCACGGTGGTGTCGAAGACGAAGAGGGACCTGGGGGCTATCCATGCCAGCAGCTAGAGCACGGCGGCAGAGATCGGAGACGGCACCCGCTGCCGGAGTTCAGAGAGGCGGCGGTGGAAAATTCAGAGGTACAGAGGGTGGAGGTGGAGGCGATGGCGGCTGCGGCGGAGCTCGAGGGGTGGAGTTAGGGTTGCGGCAGGAAGGAGGAGGAGGCCGCGGTGTTTTATGGAGACGGTGGAGGAGGTACGGCGCCCATCGGGAGGTTCAGGGAAAGGATCAACGGAGGAGGGGGAATCGTACGCATGACGTCAGCTCTGGAGGAGGACGACAGCGACGTGCTAGCGGGCCAAAGTGGTAACAGGCTGGGCTGGTGCCTTAGCTGCTGCTGCTGCTCTCCTCTCCTTTGCAAATTTATTTTTTTTTGTACTGTTTTTTTTTTTTGTAGTTAAGCAAAATGGAAACAAAACAAGGTTTTGTTTATAGAAAATTTTGGAATAAAATTAGGATAAATCCCTTAGTTGAAAAACAACCAATTAGTAGTTTTTGTTTTCAAAAACTTAATTGTTTGCTTGCTGTTTTTAAAATTAAACCAATTTAATTGAGATTTCCAATATTAGTTAATATTAGAAAAACAAGGTATTTTCAATAGGGTTTTCTTTAGGGTTTAAAGTGATTTAATGAATTCAAATTAGTGGTGAATTTCATGGATTCAAATGATTAAAGATTTGAGAAATGGTTTGAGTTTGGAAATAATTTGAAATTAATTGATTAATTGATTAAGTGATTGATTGAATTAAGCAACAATTTAATAGTTGATCCAATAAGAAAATAATTTGGAAGCATTTGATGTTTTTGGATTTGCAAATCTTTATTTGAAAAGATTGTAACAGACAAGTGTGAAAACAGAAGTTGATTGAGTTTGACTTTTATTATGAAAACAATGCAAACAGAAATAAATATGGGGATGATGCCATGATGCATTGCATAAATAAAACAAAGAACAGAAACACTAGGGTGTTTTCATACTTGGATGTTACACCCATCCTCTCTTCATCTCGTACATCGATTGCAATTCTAGGTGAGCTCTTGATCCGATTTAATCGCCTTAGCTTTCATATTTTGAGTGTGCTGCAATCTACCTACTTTTTCCCATCAATTTTCGTTATGATTTGATGCAGCGGAGGAACAGATCTACCAATGGCAATTTAAAAGAGATAGGATGGAACTGGGTATGCAACGATAGAGTCGATCCACCAAATTGTCCTGCACTGTGCAAACGTTGATCGTGTATGGAGGAGGCTCGGACTGGGTAAATAGGCACGAATGTCATCATCTATATCCTTATAAAAAAATCTATATCCGAATGTATACTCAAGGGAACAACGTTCAGGTTGCCCGTCATGGCACATTTGTTTTGCTGCTTGCGTGTTAGTGCTGTGCCTAGCCCACAATGACAGTGTTTTCAACTATAAGCTGACCAACCCAGCTGCTACCTTTCGTAGGATTTGATGATGAACTCTCACTTTGTGCCACAAGGTAGAAAAAACACAGGCACAAAGTGCAGTCATGGTCCATGGGCTAAAGTTCAGAGACTAGCAAGTCTAAATGTTTTTTTTTTGCCTGGCTCTCCGCTGGTCAGTGTAATTTTTTTGTAAAATATAAAACCTAGATGGAACGCATAAGGTAGAAAGTCCTCTACCATTTATCCCAAATAAGAGATAGGATGATTGTTTAATTGGAGCGCAGTACTAAATTAAGCATTGCGGCAAGGAGGAGGAAGAAAGAATCAGAACCTGCATTGAGAAAGGGCCAGGGACGCACAGGTTATACTATCTCTATTTTCTCTCTTTATTTACTCTTAAATTCAAACTTTTGTAAGTAATCAACCACTCCTCATGTAACACCTGGGGTGTTACCTGTTTGTTTGCTTGCATCATATGAATCACATTGCATTGCACCATGTTTGCATCACAACTGAAAATTTCAAAACAATTTAAACTTTCACCCTTGCTCAAAAATTTCCAATTTCAAACTTGCAAACTAAACCACTCATTTGTTCTTCAATAGTTTGAAAATTGTTTAATCCAATTGCTTGTTAATAATTTTCCCCTTTTGTTAAAAACCCTAATGGCTAATTCAAAAATTTAAATCCAATCACTCATTAAATTGTTGGGTTTAATCAAACAACTATTTTCAATCAATTAATTAAATCACCTTCATTTCCAAATCAAATGCCTCAGACATAACCACTTTTGAATTTATAAACTTTAAGACGCCAACCAACTAATTTTTAATCAAATTAACCATAGGGGTTACCCTATTTAGAAGTTGGTTTTTATTAATGATCAGGTAATATTAAAACCCCCCAAATTTGGTTTATTTTCCAAACAGCAGGTAACAATTTGAACTTTCAAAAAATTAACTTGCCAACTGATAGGTTTTGAGCTGACAAGTCCCCATGATTTTTCTCAAAAATTTTAGAACCTAAAACCCTAACATTTTCTTCCACTTATCATCTTGCTACAAAAAAAAATCAATCAAAAAGGAGAGGAAAAAAAAAAAAGCACAAGGAAAAAATGGGAGAAAAGGGCAGCCCACCCTTTCTTTTCTTTCTCCCCCAGCCCACCAAGTCTTTCTGGCCCACCCCACTTCCTGTCGCTGTCTTCAACCTGATGTCACCTGTACGACCTGCAGCAAACCATTCGATCATCCTCCCCCCCTCCAGATGCTTGCCGTACATGGCCCCCTTCTCCTTAAGTAGCTACCCATCCCCCCTCTGCTGCAAACCCTAGAACCCTAGCCCATCCCCTAGCGCCGTCATTCCTCTCTCCCCCCCCCCCCCCCCCCCAATTCCTTCTGTTCCTGAACAGAGAAACAGAGCACCACCGAGCACCGAGACCACCACCTTCCTCCCCTAGCTCCGGTCACCACTTCCACCTCGAGGAGCAGTTGGTCACGGGAATGGAAACGTGGATGTCCCTGGAGTTCCCCCGTACCCTCGCCGGTTGCCGGGAGTCGCCGTAGCGGCCGCGCCGTCGCCGGCAACTTCCTCCGTTTCTGCCCGGCGACTGAACGACTACAGCGACCAGCGCAGGTGAGCGCCTCTGTTACCTCTCCCCTCCCGCTCCGATCGGCCGCCTCCACGCCGCACAGGCACTCACCCGCACGCACCTCACCGCCCCGCCCCGCCGTGTTGCGCCGCATCGACGTAGAACATCGAGCGCCGCCGGCCGCTGCTTGTTTCCGTCGCAGAGAAACATCTCTGTCGAGTTCAGTTATCCGTGGTAGACTCTATTTCCTCCGTCAGAAGCGCAAACCATCACAAACCACCGCAGCATCGAACTGGCAGCGAGCCCTCGCGCGCACACCCGCGGGCAGGGTTCGATCCCCGCGGCCGCACCTTTTTCTCTGAATTTTTGGCTCGCTAACTGTTTCTGAATGTGAAAAGGTGTCGAGCACCCTGAATCAACAACAGCAGCAGATCAGCCCAATGGCCTGGGCCCTTGTCTTGCACTCGAGAGACCCGAGTTCGATCCCCTTGGGATGCAAAGCACCCACCTTTTTCTTCTTTTATCCGTGTGGACAATCGGGCCCATCTGTCAGCGCCCCAGGGGCCTCTCTGTGATTCTAAATCTTCCTTTAGGCCCCCTGTTTTTACAGATTAGCCCCCAAACTTAAAATAAACATAACTTTTATTTTCCAAACTCAAATAATAAAAATGAAATATGTTTTCTGGCCCAAATTTAATACTCTATCTAACTACATCATTTGTTTTCTGTTTTGGATTTTCAAAATGCAATTTAAATTTGAATTCAAATAATTCAATTGTAATTTGCAACAATTCATAAATAATTCATACTAATTCCAAATAATGCAAATAATATATGTTTTCCATACCAATTTGAATAACCTTTTCAAATATAAATTTTGTTTCATGGTTTGAATAATTTAAGTTGCCTAAATAATTTAATACTTGTTTAATTCATTTAAAATTTGATAAAATCATAACTTGCTCAAAATAAAATAATATTGAACATGCAAAATATGTTTTCAAACCATCAAAGTGTGAACTTTTCAAATGTGAATTTGAAATTATGTTTTGAACAAATAAAACTTCAATTAAATTCAAACTTGTTTTAAATCCATTTAAAACTTGTTTAAAATTGTTTAATTCATAATTAAATTATCCTAATTCCAATTTCAATATTTGAAACATGTAATCCAACTAAAATTTGATGTTCTTTTCAAATATAAACTTTGTTAATTGTTTTGAACATTTTAACTTGATGAAAACAATAATTGCTTGTGTGACATGTTTAAGTAACCAAACTTTCCAAACTTAACAAATATTTTCCCCACTTGTTAAATTACTTTTTCACTTGCATCTATTATTGTTATTCATTGTTATTTTGTTGTTTTCCTCATCCATGCATCATGCTAATCCACTTTCACCTGTTGATTAGTTGGAAAACAATTGTTTCAACCATAATTCATGGGCTGTTCATATGCAACTCAAATTGCATGTGGGTCCATTTAAATCTGTTTATCTTGTCAACTAGTTTACCTTGATGCATCTTTAAACCTGTCATGCATCCATATCTTGATCATGCTGGATCTTTTGCCGTAGTAGTAATTGTTGCATCCGGTGTTTGTTCGAGGTTCGTTGCTTCTTCCCGGATAGGACGTTGAGCTGATGTGAGCAACGACAAGTTCTGCTACCTTGCGGGATCTCAGGCAAGTATACTCACTTGCTGCCATATGGCTGCCTTTCATCACTTGTTACCGATTCTTTCCGTCGTTCTTTTCTGCTAGCCTAGTAGTAGTTGTTTCTGTTACGAACCCATCACATGAATCCCTTAACCTTGATATTGCCTCACCTCCATACCTATAACCATTGCTTGTTGCCCGTGTCTTACTAGCATGCTTAGGTTGTTTTTCTCGAGTCCGTTACCCGTTACTTTCTGTTATTACTCTATTATGTTCTGGGGGCTCGATGTTTAATCAATCAATCATGCTACTGTTATTGTTTAATAATAAATTGGATGATAAGGCACCGGCAGGAGGCCCTTTGTGGTTTTGAGGCCTGCTAGTGTCGACCCTAATAGGAAAAGGGTCTTGTCTACTGATCCATGATGAGAGCACTACCCGCATGTGGGAAGCGAGTATGGGCGCCCCCCTCAATTTGACTCGATTCGCATCTCGTCCAAATCGCCTCATTTCGTTCGGGCTTTCCATTTGCTGCATGCATGATCTTGCGAGCCCTTGGATCCCGGGTGGAACTTTCGTAGTCGGCATATAGGGGGACACGTTCTTAGAGTGCTATGAGGGTCCATTTTCTTCTGGGCTCGATTAGCCGTGCGCCCAAGGTTCTTTGGGCTTGATGCGAAGAAGAGTTGAGTTGTGTAGAGTACCCCGCTTGGTGGAAGTGCATTTCCATCTGGCGGGATATTCTTGCGTGTACGGCCAAATTGGTGCAACCCTGCAGGGATAATATTCTCGAGAAGCCGTGTTTTCCGCGGTTATGGATTACTTGGTGAAAGTACTGGCTAACAAGTACTCAGGACAACTTAAACCTAATGATTAACAATCTTTCACCCCATGATCAACAACTTGACTAGTAATAGGCTTATTGTCACAATAATCTGAACCACCACTAATCCAACCGTGTGAGTTATCCTCGGATTGCTTCTTTGGATAAAGGGGCGAGATCCAGGATGGGTTTGTTTGAAGTTATCTTTCAGTTGGTTACAATACTCGATCTTATCTTCTTTCTGTTAGCCGGAAGTTGTAGTACCTCTCTGTAGTTGGTTAGTGCAGCCCGTTGTCGCTTATTTTTGCAATAACACCTTCCTTTCCGTTGATCCTAAAGTATTTGTAACTTGTGATGACTGGCTACGCCGGTATCTTGTGAGTATGGTTTATCCACTTGCCAGTACTTAACCGTACTGACCCACGAATCTCTTTCGTGGCTGCAAATTCCAACTTGTAGTCAACAGGTTTGAAGTCTGACGACGTTAGCTTGGGAATCTCTCCGGCTTGGCCTGGGAAGGGATTGGACGCTCTCGGTTATCTTCAGGACTCTTAGTCCAATTTGGATCTTGTCCGTAGACGGACGATCTGTCGTTTCTTCCGCTGTTATTTGGATCTTTGTAATGTATCAGTTGTATCCCTGGCTCGTTTGAGTCATTTTGTATCTATCTGTTTCTGTTGTAATTGTGGATTATTCGTGAACTATTGTAATGTTATCATAAATGGCAACCTGGAATCGGTTATTATGCGGATTTGGCGGGAATGCTGAAATCTGCATAGTGCCCGATCTCGGGGCGTCACAAATGGTGTCAGAGCCTTGGTTCCGATTCCCGAGATTGTTTCGATACGAATGGTTATCGAAGCAACGGGTCCACAAAGCCTGTAGGATAACCTCGCTAACGGTCGTTGTTTCTAGAGTGTCGAAAACTATTTCTGCTAAACTATTTTGGAAAACCTCTCAATAGGATTCTTGTTTTTCTCCTTATCCCTATTCTATTTTCCCTCCCATCTTATTTGTTTTGGAGTCTCCCCCCTTGTCTATCTTTCAAAGTGTTAGGATCCTGCGTGGGTGGACGTTTTCTGAGCCTTTAACCTAATAGTTTCGATCATCGGAAGATTCCTGGTGGAAGAACATCGTCGTCATCAGCTCGAGCAAGAATCCCTTGTTAGTGGTGTCGAGAAGCCCTTGTTTGTGGTGTCGAGGAGATCAACTGGAAGCACGAAGAATCGATAGTCGAACTTCTTTCCCCTCCCGGGTTAGCAGGTGGATTGCGAGGGCGCAATCCCTTGTTAGTGGTGTCGTCTGTAACACCTAGGGTGTTACTTGTTTGTTTGCTTGCATCATATGCATCACATTGCATTGCACCATGTTTGCATCACAACTGAAAATTTCAAAACAATTTAAACTTTCACCCTTGCTCAAAAATTTCCAATTTCAAACTTGCAAACTAAACCACTCATTTGTTCTTCAATAGTTTGAAAATTGTTTAATCCAATTGCTTGTTAATAATTTTCCCCTTTTGTTAAAAACCCTAATGGCTAATTCAAAAATTTAAATCAAATCACTCACTAAATTGTTGGGTTTAATCAAACAACTATTTTCAATCAATTAATTAAATCACCTTCATTTTCAAATCAAATGCCTCAGACATAACCACTTTTGAATTTATAAACTTTAAGAAGCCAACCAACTAATTTTTAATCAAATTAACCATAGGGGTTACCCTATTTAGAAGTTGGTTTTTATTAATGATCAGGTAATATTAAAACCCCCCAAATTTGGTTTATTTTCCAAACAGCAGGTAACAATTTGAACTTTCAAAAAATTAACTTGCCAACTGATAGGTTTTGAGCTGACAAGTCCCCATGATTTTTCTCAAAAATTTTAGAACCTAAAACCCTAACATTTTCTTCCACTTATCATCTTGCTACAAAAAAAAATCAATCAAAAAGGAGAGGAAAAAAAAAGCACAAGGAAAAAATGGGAGAAAAGGGCAGCCCACCCTTTCTTTTCTTTCTCCCCCAGCCCACCAAGTCTTTCTGGCCCACCCCACTTCCTGTCGCTGTCTTCAACCTGATGTCACCTGTACGACCTGCAGCAAACCATCCGATCATCCTCCCCCCCCTCCAGATGCTTGCCGTACATGGCCCCCTTCTCCTTAAGTAGCTACCCATCCCCCCTCTGCTGCAAACCCTAGAACCCTAGCCCATCCCCTAGCGCCGTCATTCCTATCTCCCCCCCCAATTCCTTCTGTTCCTGAACAGAGAAACAGAGCACCACCGAGCACCGAGACCACCACCTTCCTCCCCTAGCTCCGGTCACCACTTCCACCTCGAGGAGCAGTTGGTCACGGGAATGGAAACGTGGATGTCCCTGGAGTTCCCCCGTACCCTCGCCGCTTGCCGGGAGTCGCCGTAGCGGCCGCGCCGTCGCCGGCAACTTCCTCCGTTTCTGCCCGGCGACTGAACGACTACAGCGACCAGCGCAGGTGAGCGCCTCTGTTACCTCTCCCCTCCCGCTCCGATCGGCCGCCTCCACGCCGCACAGGCACTCACCCGCACGCACCTCACCGCCCGCCCCGCCGTGTTGCGCCGCATCGACGCAGAACATCGAGCGCCGCCGGCCGCTGCTTGTTTCCGTCGCAGAGAAACATCTCTGTCGAGTTTAGTTATCCGTGGTAGACTCTATTTCCTCCGTCAGAAGCGCAAACCATCACAAACCACCGCAGCATCGAACTGGCAACGAGCCCTCGCGCGCACACCCGCGGGCAGGGTTCGATCCCCGCGGCCGCACCTTTTTCTCTGAATTTTTGGCTCGCTAACTGTTTCTGAATGTGAAAAGGTGTCGAGCACCCTGAATCAACAACAGCAGCAGATCAGCCCAATGGCCTGGGCCCTTGTCTTGCACTCGAGAGACCCGAGTTCGATCCCCTTGGGATGCAAAGCACCCACCTTTTTCTTCTTTTATCCGTGTGGACAATCGGGCCCATCTGTCAGCGCCCCAGGGGCCTCTCTGTGATTCTAAATCTTCCTTTAGGCCCCCTGTTTTTACAGATTAGCCCCCAAACTTAAAATAAACATAACTTTTATTTTCCAAACTCAAATAATAAAAATGAAATATGTTTTCTGGCCCAAATTTAATACTCTATCTAACTACATCATTTGTTTTCTGTTTTGGATTTTCAAAATGCAATTTAAATTTGAATTCAAATAATTCAATTGTAATTTGCAACAATTCATAAATAATTCATACTAATTCCAAATAATGCAAATAATATATGTTTTCCATACCAATTTGAATAACCTTTTCAAATATAAATTTTGTTTCATGGTTTGAATAATTTAAGTTGCCTAAATAATTTAATACTTGTTTAATTCATTTAAAATTTGATAAAATCATAACTTGCTCAAAATAAAATAATTTTGAACATGCAAAATATGTTTTCAAACCATCAAAGTGTGAACTTTTCAAATGTGAATTTGAAATTATGTTTTGAACAAATAAAACTTCAATTAAATTCAAACTTGTTTTAAATCCATTTAAAACTTGTTTAAAATTGTTTAATTCATAATTAAATTATCCTAATTCCAATTTCAATATTTGAAACATGTAATCCAACTAAAATTTGATGTTCTTTTCAAATATAAACTTTGTTAATTGTTTTGAACAATTTAACTTGATGAAAACAATAATTGCTTGTGTGACATGTTTAAGTAACCAAACTTTCCAAACTTAACAAATATTTTCCCCACTTGTTAAATTCCTTTTTCACTTGCATCTATTATTGTTATTCATTGTTATTTTGTTGTTTTCCTCATCCATGCATCATGCTAATCCACTTTCACCTGTTGATTAGTTGGAAAACAATTGTTTCAACCATAATTCATGGGCTGTTCATATGCAACTCAAATTGCATGTGGGTCCATTTAAATCTGTTTATCTTGTCAACTAGTTTACCTTGATGCATCTTTAAACCTGTCATGCATCCATATCTTGATAATGCTGGATCTTTTGCCGTAGTAGTAATTGTTGCATCCGGTGTTTGTTCGAGGTTCGTTGCTTCTTCCCGGATAGGACGTTGAGCTGATGTGAGCAACGACAAGTTCTGCTACCTTGCGGGATCTCAGGCAAGTATACTCACTTGCTGCCATATGGCTGCCTTTCATCACTTGTTACCGATTCTTTCCGTCGTTCTTTTCTGCTAGCCTAGTAGTAGTTGTTTCTGTTACGAACCCATCACATGAATCCCTTAACCTTGATATTGCCTCACCTCCATACCTATAACCATTGCTTGTTGCCCGTGTCTTACTAGCATGCTTAGGTTGTTTTGCTCGAGTCCGTTACCCGTTACTTTCTGTTATTACTCTATTATGTTCTGGGGGCTCAATGTTTAATCAATCAATCATGCTACTGTTATTGTTTAATAATAAATTGGATGATAAGGCACCGGCAGGAGGCCCTTTGTGGTTTTGAGGCCTGCTAGTGTCGACCCTAATAGGAAAAGGGTCTTGTCTACTGATACATGATGAGCGCACTACCCGCATGTGGGAAGCGAGTATGGGCGCCCCCCTCAATTTGACTCGATTCGCATCTCGTCCAAATCGCCTCATTTAGTTCGGGCTTTCCATTTGCTGCATGCATGATCTTGCGAGCCCTTGGATCCCGGGTGGAACTTTCGTAGTCGGCATATAGGGGGACACGTTCTTAGAGTGCTATGAGGGTCCATTTTCTTCTGGGCTCGATTAGCCGTGCGCCCAAGGTTCTTTGGGCTTGATGCGAAGAAGAGTTGAGTTGTGTAGAGTACCCCGCTTGGTGGAAGTGCATTTCCATCTGGCGGGATATTCTTGCGTGTACGGCCAAATTGGTGCAACCCTGCAGGGATAATCTTCTCAAGAAGCCGTGTTTTCCGCGGTTATGGATTACTTGGTGAAAGTACTGGCTAACAAGTACTCAGGACAACTTAAACCTAATGATTAACAATCTTTCACCCCATGATCAACAACTTGACTAGTAATAGGCTTATTGTCACAATAATCTGAACCACCACTAATCCAACCGTGTGAGTTATCCTCGGATTGCTTCTTTGGATAAAGGGGCGAGATCCAGGATGGGTTTGTTTGAAGTAATCTTTCAGTTGGTTACAATACTCGATCTTATCTTCTTTCTGTTAGCCGGAAGTTGTAGTACCTCTCTGTAGTTGGTTAGTGCAGCCCGTTGTCGCTTATTTTTGCAATAACACCTTCCTTTCCGTTGATCCTAAAGTATTTGTAACTTGTGATGACTGGCTACGCCGGTATCTTGTGAGTATGGTTTATCCACTTGCCAGTACTTAACCGTACTGACCCACGAATCTCTTTCGTGGCTGCAAATTCCAACTTGCAGTCAACAGGTTTGAAGTCTGACGACGTTAGCTTGGGAATCCCTCCGGCTTGGCCTGGGCAGGGATTGGACGCTCTCGGTTATCTTCAGGACTCTTAGTCCAATTTGGATCTTGTCCGTAGACGGACGATCTGTCGTTTCTTCCGCTGTTATTTGGATCTTTGTAATGTATCAGTTGTATCCCTGGCTCGTTTGAGTCATTTTGTATCTATCTGTTTCTGTTGTAATTGTGGATTATTCGTGAACTATTGTAATGTTATCATAAATGGCAACCTGGAATCGGTTATTATGCGGATTTGGCGGGAATGCTGAAATCTGCATAGTGCCCGATCTCGGGGCGTCACACCTCACGTCCCCTTATAGTAAACTATTCCTTGATATTTTGGCCTGGAATCTCTACTTATTGTTACTTCTTAAGGTTTGCTATGTAGATGGAATTGGTCAAATTTAACTGGAAGGATGAAGCTTTGGTTTATTTTGCAGGCTCTTCCTATGCTCCGTTCTTGGCAGGGGGTCCTTGGTGACGATTCCTGTATTACTCTGAGTAATAACTGAAAGTTCCTGAAAATGTCATTTTGAAGCATGATATTTGCATATCGATTAATTCATGCTTCAGTGTTACTTACGGCATGCAGATTTCTTGGCATGGATATGAAAAAAATGAATATGTACTTGCATTTTCGTCGGTGCTCTGGAGCTGAACTCAGTTTATGAATGGCGTAAGGAAGTCAATTGTGGATTTGTAATGTATCACATCTAGCCTTCAGATTCATATAAATTTCACGTAATACCTCCTTCTCTTTTTCATGCACTTTCTTTGATATTTATGATGTACACTTAACAACTTGTGAGTGCAGATTTTACCCATATTCGAATCAAGTAATAACATTTATTGAGATTATCATGATAATATCTTCATCAATTTTGTAGTGAGACCAAGTTTAGGTGTTTGCATCAACACTTGATTTACCTTTCTCACCATTAAAGAACACATTTCATGGCCTGACATTGTACTCTCACTCTCTCTTTATATATAGCATAATTCTTTTAAGCATGCTGTATTGACATTTTCTTTTCTCACGACACGTCGCATATGTTCAAATGATTAAAAATGCACGGAATCTGCAAGTTACCCTGAGATGGTAAATCATGTTAATATTCCAGCTGCACGTTCGGGTCATTCATCAGATTGGTATGGCTGGGCCAGTGGAGTTATGGAAAATTATTCCTCTAACAATAATCTATTTCTACTAACTAATGATTCTCTTGGTAAATAACCATCAATAAAATACCCCATTTAGGATCAATGCATGATTCTCTAGGTATTCTAGATTATGAAGTGGATCACTTTTTGCTAGAGGCTCCAATAAATTATTAAGTGTCACACGTCCTAAGGATTCTTAGGGCTGATAGTATGAGAACCTAAAAGGGAAATGTTAATATCATGGGCATAGCAACAGTTTGAATCATTTCCATCTAAGTAAATTGTTTTGTTGGATTAATTTGACAGTGTATCCATTTGAGGAATTATCTTTTTTGTGGGAACTTATTATTGTGTATGATTCGTATTATAAATTTAAACAATACTAAAATTTTGTCACTGTATTCAAGATTATAACCTGAAATAGGAAGAGTGTGCTTTTCCATTGGAAGAATGTTTCTAATGAATCAAGGGCAGTAGTTACACTGACATGCTACTTCATTACTTAACTATTTAAGTTTTATGCTTGGTAAGTTGCTCTGGCACAACAGTAAGAATAATAATTTATATGTTCCTAAGTAGGTACCAATCTTGGCGTGATGAGTGTATATTTCATGTAATAAAAATGTATTAGGTGGAAAACATTATTCTTCTGATGAATATTATAAGTTGTTTGATATTGCTGATGTTGAGGTAGGGATTCCTAACACTTCTCTGGGGCACCACCTGAGGTGTGTGACTGCTAGCAGTGCATTCTTTGTGAGATGATTTGTCTTACTTACATCGGTTGTTTAATGTTTTTTGATGCCTTGATAAACTAGATGTGAAGTTTTTGTTGCGTAAGACTATGCTAAGGGTGTCTAGCTTCTGTCCAATGTCAGCTGCACAATTAGATAATATTCATGTACATAATTATGGGTTTACAATTGTTAGCTACTAGCTCCTAAATATATATTTTTTGAGGGTAAGATGCTTAATATTCAGTATGTTGGGTCCTCTCATTTGTGTGCAGATTTATGTTGACTAGAGACTTCGCGAGCAAATGATAAACTTAAGGAGCGGCTGAGCACAAGATGACATTGAGGGGTCACAGGGCATATAGAGAAATGATAAGCTATCAAGTTAGCATATGTGGACGATATTAGGTTAACTTGCGAGCCAATCGATTATTATTATGCAGTATCAATGTTTTATTGTTTCGGAAATAATTTTTGTACCTTTTGTAAATAAAAGGAGTTTTCTTGAAGTTTTACCTTACAACCAGAATGAAGTAGCAAAGCCCTTGCTGCCAGCGTATCTATATTCAGTGAAAAATGATCATCTGCAAGTCTGAAGTCCAGCCCATCTGCTTATATCGTAAATAGCTTCATATGTTTACTTATATTTCCAATATGAAATATTTTTATAAGTTTCTGCCATTTTAATATGTGTAAGTAGCCCGACTTTTTCAATTTCTACTATGTAAATTGTTTCTGTGTTTCCTCTAAGATGGTTATACCATAATGACCTTTTATAGGAAATTAAAGAGAAGAAGCAAAACTAAACTACGTAGAGATCTAATGTAATACAGAAATACAATTCCCACTAGGAAAACAATGGGTTTGTATTCTATAGTAAAACCAACTGACATTAATTTTTCCTATATTTATATTCTCGGATTATATAGTATACGTATTGACATTGATCTTATTGATAATAAAGCTATCGTTTTCTTCAAGAAACAACATGTTTTTAAACATTGAGGAGCATATTAACTGTACTTAATACCTTTTCATAGGTTAGGGTGAGCGCTCAAGATCTAAGAATGATATCGATGTTAGGTTATTGAAATTAAGAAGCTGAGGTAGATGCATCTTACAAGACAACTTCAATTATAGATATATTTGACCATGTTGTAAGTTTTTGGTGTTATTGAGGCCATCCACATTATTATTTTCATGATTGATAACTTATAAATATATCAATATAGCCTAACCGTCTAACTACATTTTCACATGAATAAATATTTTAGTAAAAATGAACTTACGAATCAAAAGTTGTCAACCTATACTACTTAAATGACATATATGTATCCCTAAAAAAATGACATACATGTAAACCATACTAAAAGTAATTAATTTTTTTAACATTTGTTGTGGGGGAGTTCCCTGTAGACTCTCACATTATTTAAAAAATAAATACATTACACGGAAGAAAAGGCAGAAGGCCAACCTATTACAAGGGTCTATTACCAGAACTAATTGTAAGAATATAGTTCCATTTTCCCCTATTAATACTTCTAAAATGTGTGTAGCTAATTTTATTTACATGTTATACTCCTGCAATTTAGTAAAGGTAGACTATTTTTTGTTCTAAAAGTGCTAGCCCGTGCAAATGCACGGGTTGATGACTAGTACCTTCTAATTGCGAGTGCAAAGGTTATACTATGTTATATCTAAAACCCTAGAACTTCTTGTTTGATTGCTCAAAGCATTCATCTGGAAGTAATACAACTGCAAGTTTTGTGTGCTATCTGTTGTTCCACTGGGAATTAGTTGATACAGGACCACTAGTAGTCGGTGGCTACTCGTGCAGGTGTGTGGATTTGCGAATATCCAACGGATTCGTTGCTGCTGCAATTGGCATCATGAATTAGCTGGAGAGTTCGTGGAGAGAGACAAGTTATCTATCATCCATGATTGTGTAACTTCATTGAGAAGATCGGGCATCCCCTTATCAGTTAATTTTGTTAGCCATTATCCTGATTTACAATTCAGTTGGAACAAAAATAAAAATTGGATAATACGTGCATGGCTTCAAAAATTTTGTACATTAGACGTCAACCATTATTTTTGTCTCCTCAATTCCTTGAAAAAAAAACTTGAAAACCTTGCGATGCAATGATTTGAAAATATAGAGGTTATAGAAACATGCAAGGTTGTTTCTACTAATAAAATCATGTGTACTCCTAGTGTTGTTTCTTGTGATGTGCAGGTTACTTTTGAAGAAAGGGAGCCTATAGTACAACCTGCACCACAACCATGACATCCATTGGAGGAGCATGCCATTGTTCCTAGTGTTGTTTCTTGTACTATGCAGGTTGCTTTTGAAGAAAGGGATCTCTCGCTAGTACAACCTACATCACCACTTGAGGAAGATGAATCAGTTCCTACTACATATGAGGAGGATGCCATCGATATTGGGTGCTGCTTTCGAGCTACAAACCGCAAGTGCTGAATTTTGTGAGTCTATTAATTGGCCAGTTGATTCTTGCAAGTTGACAAGCACTTATAGTTCACCACCATGTGATAATTTGATAATTTCGAATTTTGAGCATGTGGTTTTGATTTAACATAAAGAAGTTCTTTCTAAAATACCACTAATTGGTATTGTGTATTCCATCATGTTACATGAACCAGTTACTGTGCAATATGCTATGAATAGGATTGCTGAAATTTCATATGTCAATTCTAGCCCCTATGCTACTTGTTTCACTTTTAATTTGGTTGGTGACTATAACATGAATGCAATTTTTATGGTGGATCAAATATGTATTACTTGTGATAGAATTGCTGAATTGAACCTTGTGTTACCTAGCTTGGATTATTTACAATTTGCTAAATCTGAGCATGATATTACACATATGTTTGATTTGCCACAATCTTTGATAGATACGTATGCTACTGATTTTATGAGCTTCACTTATACTTGCAATTGTGATTGCTATTTGATGAAATGCTATTTGTTTTCATGTGAAAATTATGTGCTAAATATGCAACATCCACCTTTTTGTAATAAAAGTGTTTGTGTTCATGTCAAGTCATGCATGCATTTTGAACCCCTGGTTGTGTTTAAAACAGGTGCACTAAAATTTAATAACGGAGTTTATTAAAATCACTTAAAAGTGCCAATTTAAAATGATGGTTTAAAATGGTGCAATTTTTTTCAAACAAAAATATGTTGAGGTTGCCCATGTTATAAGGAGCTCAGAAATAATTTTTGTCAAATTTTTTTCTTTACAGAAAAGCCCCCAAAACAGTTTTTAAGTTGTTATTTTAAAAAGAGTAGGGGCCATTTTGTAAATTCTAGGAGGGCAGGGGGTTTTCGGAAATTGGATTTTTGTCATGTTCTTCCTCACGCCAGTAGGAGAGCAATCCGATGACGTCGCCGCGGCCGCCACCTCGTGCCTGCTTCCCACGCCGGTTGGAGTCGAGGGAGACATTTGCATCCCTCCTTCTCCTCGCAAGCCCTCTCTCTCGGCCTCTCTCCACGCACAGAGCACCCCCAAACTCTAACCCTACCGTCGGCCATCCACCGCTCGTCGTTGGCGATACGGCCGCCCCCGCGCCCCTCCGAGCTCCCCATCGGATCCTCCATCTCCGCCTCGTCCAACTCGCGCTCGCGCTGCCTCCGAGGAGCCCCGGGAGGCCCCAATTCCTCGCCGGATTTTTGCCACTGCCGCCGTCGTTCTCCTCTCCACGCCGGCGAATACGCCACCGCCTCGCATCCCCGACCACGGCAACGAGCTCAAGGTGAGATGCTCCGCACGGGAGTGCTCCTCCTTCCCTTCCTCCCCCTCTGTTTCTCCACCTCACCGTCGGCCGCGGAGCGCCGCCCGCCCGAGCTCGCCGAGTCCATTCGGTCCGCCGGGTCCACCCCTAGAACCCCCTCGGTCTCCTCTATCTCGTGGAGTACTTTGATTCCAAAACAACGCGCGTCTTCTGTCGAATTTCATTGGAGCAGAGAGATTTGGTCCCGGATGACGTCATCGTGACGTCATGCCCACATCACTGGCATGTTTCCAGTTAATTTCTTTAAATGGAAATCAGCTGACACGTGGGCCCCACCTCAATTTAAATTACAGAAAAATAGTTAAAATTGTTAATGCAATAACTTTTAATTGGCTAATCATAAAAATGTGTTCAATATACCAAATTGTTCATAAAAATGTTATCTACATGTTTATGTCATTTGCACACATTTTTGACAAAGTTGAATTTTGACCATTATTTAAATCATTTAAAATAAAGAAAATAAGTTTTTATTCAAGAAAATTAGAAAATTACAAGTTATATGTCAAAATGCTTAGAAAGACAAATGCAACCTAGTTATGGTGTTATCAAACCCATTTGAGCACTTTAACTTGTCACACTTCTAGTTTTTGTCCGAATCGTCCTCCAAGGTCCACTTCGGGACTAAATTCAGTAAAAATGCATAGTTAACATATGAATCCTAGCAACCTATGAAACATGTTTAGGGCTTCTCTTTAATGCATTCAAATGTTCATGCATACATATTGAGAATTGCATCGATGCCTTTGTTGAATGTTGTTCTCTTTCTTTCCGGTGTTTGCTCTTATCGGTAGAACGCGAATCCGGAGAGAAGTTTAACACCCCTCTTGACGAATACTTGGTCTAAACAACCAAGTCAAGCACTTATCCCTGAAGCTTTTGTCTGGTTTTCTTGAAGCAAGGCAAGCAGAACCTCTTATCTTCCCATATATGTTTTCGAAGTGTTTTCCTTCTCGTACGATGCATGCTTTTACAAAGTATCTTGAGTCAGTAGATAGAGTTGTCCTATTTATTTGCATAACCCAGATATCATGTTTCACTGCTCCTAGCAGACATAGGTTTTGTTTGTGTGTATCGCCAGAGCCTCAGATATGCCGTGCTTAGTCATACATGTCTGTTGATCTCTGCTCCATCCGGTTGATGAATCAGAGTTACGAAATGAATCAAGTATGACAGGATGATGTGGTAAGGTTTGAGATGTGTGCTTAATATGATTAAAGGCTTGGATGAGTTGCTACAGGGGATGTGGTGATTTGCCTCGTTGATGCCCCTAGGAGCGAGTTCTCGCCTTTGAAGCCAAGACTGATCGTACAACCACACGGGGATTGGATTCCCCTCTGTTTCAACTTGTCTAGTTTGTTCCATGAGTTGCCTAGTTCGGGCGTTCCATTTGGATTTGCGAGGGATATTAAAATTGTTTTTAAAACTAGGACGTGGTGGTGTATCGGCGCTCTGTGGGTAGATAACCATCGAGCACTACGCAAAACGATAGAGACCCGGCAGGAGATGGCCACTCCCTATTAGCGGTCCATCTCTACTCGGAGCGACTCATGGAATAGGCGAAGCAAGGGAAGGATCGCGGTCAGCCACCCTCTGCCGGCGTATCATCGGAATTGTGCCAATAGCTTGGCATTAAGAGTCGGTTGGCACGTTTTGGTAAAGTTGTACACCCCTGCAGGGTTTAATCTTTTCGAAAAGTCGTGTCCGCGTTTAAGGACGACTTGGTGACGGATACTGAGATCATAGATAACTTGAACCGGACGTAAAATATGTTGGCAATGAATGATTAGTTTCATAAGGTGGTTCCGGTTATCATGTGTTGGATGATGCTTCGAAGGTTCTGAAGGCAATACCCGAAGAAAGGGTGTTCTTTTAAAAGATTTGTGAAAATCTTCTCTGTCTCCCTCTATTCGAAACAAAGTTGGCTTTACGCGAAATAACCTTCATAAACCCTTTTTGAACAAGCAGATAATAGGGTAACTAAGTCTTGTTGAGTACCTCCATTACTCATGTTTTCTTCAACTTGGTTCAGGTGGAGTTCCATATCTTTGGTGGTGTATCAATGTGGACATCGACGGATAGTTGGGGTTTCCCAGGTAGCAGCCTGGAATCTCTGGGCTGGGACGTTGCCTTATGTTGCGGCCTCTTAGGCCTTTTTGGTTCTTGTTGGCTAGCAAAAAAAATTTCAATTTTGTTTCTGTTGTCTGATGTAAGGTCGTGTCACCTCTGTTGTAAGCTTTACTGATAAGGGGTTGCCCGATCTTCTCGATGAACTCACACGATAACAAGGATCTGATAAATTGTGTCTCTCCACGAACTCTCCGGCTAATTCCTGATGCCAATTGCAGCAGAAACCAATCCCTTGGATATTCATAAATCCACACACTTGCATGAGCAGCCACTGACTACTAGTGGTCCTGTATCAACTAATTCCCAGTGGAATAGCAGATAACACGCAAAACTTGCAGAGTAACAATTCCTGATGAATGCTTCGACCAATCAACAATGGAGTTCTAGGGTTTATGTTTAAAGGTAGTCTAAACCTCTCACACGCAGGTGAAGAGGTATATATGAGAGGGGGGGGGGTGCGGCCACACATAGGATTGCGCAAGAACCAGCCCCAACCTGACTAGGACTCGACCCAAAAGGAGTTTTGACTCGGACTAGGGATACAACCCGACCCATGACAAGGGGGTGCGGCCAAATAGGCATACAAGCCTTTATTCTCCATGCATGGGACACCCTAGGACATGTCCTTGGTGCCCCCATAATCCTAATGCGCATCACACATAATAATAGGTGAAAACAACCTAAGACATGTCCTTGGTGCTCCCATCTCCATCATGCATAGCTCCTGGCTTCTCCTTCTTGTGTGTGATGCGATGATAATCCTCCATGTGTTCTCCCATGCATTTCTCCATGGCTCCATGATCCTCTCCTCCAAAAATGTTTGTGTTATCAATAACCAGAATCATACATAAATGTAGGGATTTAGGTAGTATAAAATTCTCATAACAACAAACATTATAATTTAATAGGAGTGAGTTCACATGTTGTTCTATTAGTTTAGTTCTTGATCTAGTCATTGGACCAATCCTCACTTCATCATGTTTCTCTTGAACAACAACATCATCATCAACAGGAGGAATAAGAAATGTACTAGGGATGTCCTCATCATCCTCCCCTCGTTGAAAAGGCGTCGACCTCGACGCATCAAGGTCCTCTCGATGGTATGGTGATAAATCAGCAACATTGAAAGAATTGCTCACACCAAACTCATCACTAGGAAGATCAATTTGATAGGCATTATCATTAATCTTGTGAAGCACTTTATATGGACCAGCACCTCGTGGCATCAACTTGGACTTGCGCAATGTGGGAAATCTGTCCTTACGAAAATGCACCCAAATTAAATCGGCAGGTTGGAATAGTACTTCCCTCCTCTTCTTGTTTACTCTCTCAGAAACATGTTTTCCTGTTCTCTCAATTGCTTCCTTTGTTTTCTCATGGATCTTCCTTACATAATCAGCAAGTTTTGAAGCCTCCATATTAACTCTTTCTTGCATAGGAAGTGGCAGCAAATCAAATGGTGTTATGGGCTTGAAACCATACACCACCTCAAACGGGCATAACTGAGTAGTAGAATGTACAACCCTGTTGTATGCAAACTCAACATGTGGCAAACACTCGTCCCACTCCCGTAGGTTCTTTTTAATCATGGCTCGCAACAATGTGCGATTTACCACCTCCGTTTGTCCATCAGTTTGGGGGTGACATGTAGTAGAAAATAGAAACTTTGTCCCCAGCTTCCCCCATAGTGTCTTCCAGAAATAGCTCATGAACTTCAAATCACGATCAGAAACAATAGTCTTGGGTACTCCATGCAATCTCACTATGTCCCTGAAAAACAGATTAGCAATGTGCGACGCATTGTCGCTCTTGTCGCATGCAATAAAATGTGACATTTTAGAGAATCTATCAACTACCACAATTATTGAATCATGTCCTCTTTTAGTCCTAGGCAAACCTAACACAAAATCCATACTAATGTCTTGCCAAGGTGTAGTAGGTGCAGGAAGAGGAGTATATAATCCATGAGCTTTTAGTTTAGACTTAGCCTTGTTGCAAGTGATGCAACGTCTCACAAACCTCTCCACATCTCTTCTCATTCGTGGCCAATAAAAATGATCAGCCAACATCAGCAGTGTTTTCTCCCTCCCAAAGTGCCCCATCAATCCACCACAATGTGATTCCTGCAACAATAACAAACGCAAGCACGACTCGGGCACACATAATTTGTTAGCTCTAAGCAAATATCCATCATGCAAATGAAATTTATCCCATGCTTTCACATTAGTACAATTTGCATATACAATTTTAAAATCATTGTCTTGAGCATACAAATCTTTTACACTCTCCAAACCAGGAATTTTCACATCCAAGTGAGTTAAAAGCATACTTTTCCTAGAGAGAGCATCAGCAACAACATTATATTTGCCTTTCTTATATTTAATTATGTATGGGAATGATTCAATGAATTCAACCCACTTAGCATGTCTTTTATTAAGGCTAGATTGGCTCTTTAAAAATCTCAACGCTTCATGATCAGAATGTCTGATAAATTCTTTTGGCCACAAATAATGTTTCCAAACCTCATGAACTCTAACAAGCGCATACAATTCTTTATCATAAACAGAATAGTTCAATTGGGCACCATGCAATTTCTCAGAAAAATAAGCAACAAGTTTATTTTCTTGCATAAGCACACCACCAATACCAATACCACTTGCATCACACTCAATTTCGAATTGTTTGTTGAAATTAGGCAATATTAATAATGGGACCGAAATAAATTTGTTTTTTATGTCATCAAAAGCAATATCTTGTTCTACCCCCCCATGTAAATTCAACACCCTTCTTAGTTAACTCATTTAATGGTGCAGCAAGAGTACTAAAATCCTTGACAGATCTTCTATAAGGATGAGGGTGTGGAATATATTTCAATTTCAGTTTTGCACATAGCTCTTTACTAGCAAGATTTCAGCAACTCCCTCCATCAATAATCACTTTGCAAGCCATTTTAGGACCTAAAATTGCTTTAGTTTGGAAAAGATTGCACCTCTGATTTTCTTGGAGAAGGAACAACACTCAAAGCAGCAGCATTTTGTGAGCAAACAATTGTGGGGTAATGGGTAGCATAAGCATCAAGTGGACCACCTTGCTCATCACAATCATCCTCCTCATTAGGATCATCATCATCTCCAGTCTCTTACTCATTATCCTCATTAACAAGCATGGTCGTTTTATTTGGGCATTCTCTCTTAAAGTGGACTTTTCCACACATGTGTGACATGACATGTCTCTATTGCATGTTGTGGAAGAAGTGGGTCCACTAGAACATGCTGCTGGTTGCACTTGCCTCCTAGAAGTGGAGGGTGTGCTCTCGGCCTTGGGTGTAGAAACCCCATGGCTAGGTGCTGGTTGTGGTGATGGATAAGAAAAAATGTTATTTCGAGGTGAAAACAAGCTCCTAACACTCATCTTTGCCTCCTCGGCTAGCTGTGATTCTGCCTCCCTTGCATGATTTAGCAATTCATTCATATCACTATATTGGAGGTGCCTCACAATGCTTCTGATTTTTAATTGTAAACCTGAGAGAAAACGTTGCATAGTATGTTTTGGTTCTTCTCTCACTTTGGCCCTTTGAATAATCAACTCCATCTCTCTATAATAGGCATCAACAGACAATGTACCTTGCTTCAATTGTTGCAATTTTCATATAATGTTCTCATATAATTCTTTGGCACAAATCTGTTCCTCATGAGTTGCTTCATAGTAGCCCAAGTAACCACTTCAGGATCACCATTTTCTGCCCTCAATTGTGTGATATTGTCCCACCACAATAGAGTGTAACCATCAAAACTAGAAGAATCCAATTTAATCTTTCTATCTTCATTGTAATCATGCAATCTCCGGAGCTTCTCAATTTTGAGCTCCCACATCAAATACTCTTCTACATCATCATTATCAAAATTGAAAGGAGGAATAGAAAATTTAGGCTTGCCCAAACCATCATCTTCTCTATTATTTTCATGAATTTGTACCCTCCTAGCAGCAAAACCTCCATGGCCATTATGAGCATGGGCTCGGCCTAGTTCCCAATCATCATCATGATTACCTCTTTGTTCTAATTAAGTAGACAATTGAGTAATTTTTCTAGTCAAATTTGTGAGAGATTCTTGCATAATATCAACAGATTCTTGAGAAGCAGCTTTCTCAATTTTAATATCCATTTGATGTAAATCCCTCCTCAAGCTCTCATCATAAGCATCAAGCTTCTTATCAATTCGGGAGGCTACCACTTCATCATACTCATCAAGTTTTTTATCAATTCTGGAACTGATCATGTCTCTAAATTTGGAGAGATCTCCCCATGTGAGCACATCATCAATACTCTTCTTATAAGTGGCCTCAGTAGCTTTCCCGTCAATCTTTTCCACCTGCACATCACTAGACACAGACTCCATGGATTAATGTGTTAGTGAAAACAAAAATATGGGATGTGGTGTTCTCTCACAACTCACTCAAAACAGCAAAGCAATGAGGTTAACTTACTGTTCCAAAGTGAATAGCAATACTTACCACAAGTAAACAACACTACTATGACTTGGTGTGAATAAAAGAATACCCAGGGATTTTAGCTAACACAAAGCAAAGATGGATATATAGTGGGGCTGGGTATGGATACCTAACAACACCAATAACCATTCCTATTTGTTGTTTGTGATGACAGAAAATAACACCTAGGAAACACACACCAAAGTGGAGACAAATGTGGCAATGCAATTATATGGATGGAAATATTGCAATGTACTCGAAAGACACTAGCTATGCTCAAAGATATCACAGGCACAAGATTGCTCAATGGAAAGTGTCAATATAGTAGTGGTGAAAACAGCTCCAATAATAATACAGCAATGTATCTCAAGGCCTTTTTCTCTTTTCTCAATTCTGTTTTTTCTCTTTTTCTATTTTCTGTTTTTCTCTTTTTTTTATACTTTTATAGCTGGCAAAAAATAACTAGGAGCACAAAGAAGCACAATATTATCAATGTGACACAATTGTATGTGAAAATGAGCAGCCTGGAGGAGCAAGAAATAGCTATTATTTTTGGTAAAGGGTACCTAAAAATTGCTGTAGACAGGCAGTAGCTAGGGCTCACAAAGATTGGAATTGAACTCCTAAAGAAAATGTAAATGAAAACTAAAAATAAATAACTAAACCTAAGAAACAACTCACGGCACGAATCTGTGTGTTTTTGTGCTGTGACGGCAGAGAAACGCAACGTTTAGTGCTCGCGGCAGCCTGTCGCGGCAGAAAAACGGACTGAACCGCTACCGTACGGCAGAACTGTCCGCAGGCGAGGCGCGCGCAAAAGTCCAGAGGTCGTCTGTGGTTTGGCGAGCGGGAGCAGCGGTGGGCACGACAGCGAACCGTGGGCGCGACAGCGTTTTCGCGCAAACGTGTGCCCTGGCAGCGCGCGGGGGGCCTGTGGTAAGCGCGTTACGGTGGTTCGCGGTGGTTTTGTAAGGCGCGGGCGAGGTGGAATCCGACTGCGGGTAGAACACGGGGCAGCAGCGATTTGGCAGAAAATTCTGCTGCGGCAGAATTCGAGTTCAACTCGAAGTGGATCGAGACCACCAATCGGATTAGAATTTGGAAGTGGATTTCGGTGGACTCAAAAGGAACAACACGACGAACACAAGAACCCTAACCCTAGACCGAATTAAACAAGACACAAAAGGAGAAAAAGAGACACAAAATCAAAACACAAACATCAACTAGTGGATGAAATTGGTGATGATCTATGGCTAGGCAAGAACTACTCCTGTTTTTTGTGGCTTTTTCGGTGGATAGGTAATGAAAACAAAACTAATCTACTAGATCACGATAGCTCACCGAGTTAACCTGTAAATCTAATACCAAGATGATAAGGGGTTGACCGATGTTCTCGATGAACTCACACGATAACAAGGATCTGATAAATTGTGGCTTTCCACGAACTCTCTAGCTAATTCCTGATGCCAATTGCAGCAGCAACCAATCCCTTGGATATTCGTAAATCCACACACTTGCACGAGCAGCCACTGACTACTACTGGTCCTGTATCAACTAATTCCCAGTGGAATAGCAGATAACACGCAAAACTTACAGAGTAACAATTCCTGATGAATACTTCGAGCAATCAACAATGGATTTCTAGGGTTTATGTTTAAAGGTAGTCTAAACCTCTCACACGCAGGTGAAGAGGTATATATGAGAGGGGGTGCGGCCACACATAGGATTGCGCAAGCACCAGCCCCAACCTAACTAGGACTCGACCCATAAGGGGTTCTGACTCGGACTAGGGATACAAACCGACCCATGACAAGGGGGTGCGGCCAAATAGGCATTCAAGCCTTTATTCTCCATGCATGGGACACCCTAGGACATGTCCTTGGTGCCCCCCATAAGCCTAATGCGCATCACACATAATAATAGGTGAAAAAAACCTAAGACATGTCCTTGGTGCTCCCATCTCCATCATGCATAGCTCCTGGCTTCTCCTTCTTGTGTGTGCTGCCATGATCATCCTCCATGTATTCTCCCATACATTACTCCATGGCTCCATGCTCCTCTCCTCCAATAATGCTTGTGTTATCAATAACCTGAATCATACATAAATGCAGGGATTTAGGTAGTATAAAATTCTCATAACAACAACCATTATAATTTAATAGGAGTGAGTTCACCTGTTGTTCTATTTGTTTGGTTCTTGATCTAGTCATTGGACCAATCCTCACTTCATCATGTTTCTCTTGAACATCAACATCATCATCAACAGGAGGAATAACAAATGTACTAGGGATGTCCTCATCATTTACTCTATTATTACTTGCTTAATAAAGCTTCATGTCTAGAGTGCTGCTTTGATCGGTTGTTGGTTTCGAGCTCATCGTTATACAGTTTTTACTATGCCTGCATAGTTGTCGCGGTCGAGGGGTTGTGGAGCCGATGATCCATGTCTGAGCCCGCCTGCCGATGTGATTCGGCCTAGGGCTAGGTAACCCCAGTAACCCTTGATTGTTGTTGCACTTTCTGGACACATAGCATCTCTATATAGCTTTGGTCATGTTTCCTTCAGTTTCATTCGACTCGTGGACGCTTGGTTATGCATAGTTGGTTATGACTAGCATGGACATAAGGAGTTGTAGTACCGTGGTGATCCGGCCTGCGTGCTGATGAATCCGGTCTGCATGCCATTGTTTGTTGCGGTCGGGGTTGGTAACCCTGAAGCCCTTGTTGGCCCATGTCTAGGAGCACATAACAGTATGTATATCTTTGGGTCCGGGGTCGTGACAGAGAAAGTGGTATCAGAGCAGGACTACCTGTAGGAAAACCCTTGTTGTTGGTCGGTGTTGAGTCTAGTGTTTGAAAACTATTTCGAAATGACAAATAAGTTGTGAAAACCTTCTTAGGATTCTTTTTACTCCTTACCTGGTATCGCTCTAACTCTGAGTCACCTCATCTCATTTGATTTCAAATGTTTTACCTCTCGTCTGTTAACTTCAAAGTTAGGAGAAAAATCGTTGGTAATGTTCTCAGAGTTTCCAAGTTACCTCCATCATTCTAAATCGCTGATTCCTTTTGACTTCACTTGGTCCATATCAAGTCATGAATCTTTTGGTTGTATTCTTTCCCATGGGAGTGTTTCTCATGGTTCCATTTCTTTGTACTCAAGATGTCCGGGAGTACTCGAGATTCCATTCAAAGTGGTCATGTTGAGGGAGGGTCTTCATCTTCCTTAATGACGCAAGTTCTTAAGGATATCGAGACCAACCGCCTGAGAAATGAACATATCCTTGAGCGTGTGGCGCAAAACACTGAACGTCGTCATGACGGATGCGTTATATTCAGATATTTAGTTCATGCTAAGCTTCCATCTTTCAGCAGTCTAAAGGAACCCATTGATGCTGATGATTGGCTTCGTACCATCGAGCGCAAATTTAACTCTCTCCATGTTCCAGAAAGTGACCGTGTGAACTTCGCCGCCTATCAGCTAGAGGGTGAAGCTGGTTCATGGTGGAAAGCTTTCTTGGCGTTGCAGTCGCCGTGACATAAGGTTAATTGGGAGGAGTTCCATAAAGAGTTCCGTGCTGCCCATGTTCCTGAGGCAGTTATGGACTCCAAAAGAAAAGAGTTCCTAGATCTGACCCAGGGACAGATGGATGTTGAAACTTACGGGCATGAATTCACCCGTTTGGCTCGTTATGCACCCCGAGATGCTGTAGATGATGCGAATAAACAAGAGTTGTTCCGCAAGGGTCTGAATTCTAGAGTTTGCTATGAGCTACTCTCCTTCCAGTTTCCAACCTTCTAGGACCTATATAACCATGCTCTTACCTTGGAGCGTGGCAAAAAGGAAATGGAAATTTCTTTGAAACAGATTTCTGGAGAGTCACATGCGTCTTCTTCTGGTTCCAAGAAGCGTCGTGTGCTCGTTCCGTACAGTGCTATTCCATATCCATCAGTTGTTCAACAAGGCCACCTTAGTGGGCAATCCAGAGTTGTTGGTGGTAAGAAACGGCTGGTGACATGTCATGTATGTGATGAACTTGGCCATTACTCCAACAAATTTCCTCAGAGGATATCTCCTGCACCTCAGCTCGTTCCTACATGTGCTGTTAACCGTGGTCGTTTGAACCATGTTCTGATTGAAGAAGCTCAGAAAGCACCTGATGTTGTGTTGGGAATGTTTCGTGTTAACCAAGCTCCAGCCTTTGATCTGTTTGATTCCGGAGCGTCACACTCATGTGTATCAAGAGATTTTGTGGTGTTGCATGACATACCTCTTGCGAGTATGATTCCTCCGTTGGTAATTTCCACCCCAGGGTCCTTCTGCTGGACTAATCAGTGTTGTCCTGGTGTCCCAATTGAGATAAGAGGTTTGGTGTTTCTTTCTACATTTGTCATCATGGACTCAGATGGCATCAACGTCATACTGGGAATGGACTGGTTGTCAACACATCATGCTACGATTGACTGTGCAGCCAAGTCTGTTACCCTGATTCATCCTTATGGTCAGACAACTCGGTTGTTGTTCCCTTGTGGGACAGTTCAACCACAACCATGTCCTCAGCTTAATGCAATCGAAGTCCGACCATCTATCGAGACTCATGAGGTACTAGTGGTGTGTAAGTTTCCAGATGTCTTCCCGGAAGAGCTTCCTGGTATGCATCATGATTATTCAGTGGATTTTGTTGTTGAACTAACTCCTAGAGTGACTCCTGCTTCTAAAAGACCATACTGTATGTCTCTAGAAGAGTTGGTTGAGTTGAAGAAGCACATAGAGGAGTCAGAAGGAAGAGGCTTTCCTCAGGGCGACACATCTTCTTGTGGATATCCTACACTCTTCGTCATGAAGAAGGATACCATAGTTCCCCAGATGGATAGTGAATATTGTCCGTTCAATGATGTGGCAATAAAGCACAAGTGTTCTCTCCCTCGGACAAATGGTTTGTTTGACCGTCTAATTGGTGTTGCTATCTTCTCCAAGATACACTTAAGTCTGTGTTATCATCAACTTCAGACCAGGTCCGGGGATGTTTCTAAAACGGTTGTCAAAACTCGTTATGGTCTTTACGAGTACACTGCTATGTTTCCCGAACTCTCCAACGCTCCAACCATGTTGATGGGGCTTATGAAATCCATTTTCATGGAGTATCTTGGAAAGTTCGTTCTAGTTTAATACAACAATGTTATAATCTACTCCAAGTCCAAGGAAGAACATGCTGAACATCTTCGGATAGCTTTGACAAAGTTTCGTGAGCATCGTCTCTATGCCAAATTCTCCAGATGTGAGTTCTGGTTGAAAGAGCTCCCATTTCTAGGCTATGTCCTATCTGCTGACGGAGTTGCAGTTCTCCCTAACAAAGTTCAAGCCATATTGGACTGGGAGTCACCTAAATCCATCAAAGAGGTTCGAAACTTCCTCGAACTTATCGGTTGTTATCACCGTTCTATTGAAGGTTTCTCCAAAACTGCCAAGCCAATGACTGATCTTCTTAAAAAAGATAAACAATTTGTATGGTCAAGAATCGTGGAAGAGAGCTTTCGGTTGTTGAAAACCAAGCTGGCTAATGCCCCTATGCTTGTCCTTCCGGACACGCGCAAGGACTTCGTCATCTTCTGTGATGCCTCTCGTCAAGGTATCGATTGTGGTCTATTGCAAGATGGTCGTGTGGTTTCTTATGCTTCTCGACAACTGAAACCACATTAACTCAAATATCCAACTCATGCTCTTGAGTTAGCAGCTATTGTGTATGCCTTGAAACAATGGATTCACTATCTGCTAGGAAATCAATGTGAGTACTACTTCCACCAGCAGAGCTTCAAATATTTTTTTGTCCAACCAGATCTGAGTCTCAGACAAAAGAGATGGTTGGGACTAGTCAAAGAACCCAATGTGGAGGTCAATTGTCAAACCGATAAAGGTAAAGTCGTGGATGACACGACAGTCCAGAAGTCTTACTATAAAAGCTTGATGATACAACAAGATCAACCTTCTCTCCACAAAGAGTTCTCCAAGCTTAATCTTGAGGTTGTCCCCTCTGGTTATCTGGCTAATCCAGAAGTGAAAGCATCCTTTGAACATCAAATCAAATATTCCCAAAAGCGGTATCTAAGCATTACCTTGGTCAAGAGAAACATTTCTCGTGGAATTCCTACATGTTTCTTTGTTGATGATCAAGGTACCATTTATTTTGGTGAATGTATTGTTGTGCCGAAGAAACGGAGTCTGAAACAACTTATCCTCCATGAAGCTCATGAGTCACTTCTCTCTATTCATCCTGGTAGCACCAAAATGTACCGTGATATATGTCAAAGGTTCTAGTGGACCAAGATGAAGCGAGACATTGCTCAATTTGGGCTGAATGCGATGTTTGCCGTCGTGCTAAAGCTGAACATCAAAGACCAACTGCTACTCTCCACCCCACACCATTGATTGTTTGGAAGTGGGAGTTGGTCTTCCAAGAAATGATCAGGGACACACGTCTATTTGGGTAGTGATTGATCGTCTGGAAAAGGTTGCTCATTACGTTCCTATCCATCAGAGCATCAATGTTAAACAACTGGCAGATTTGTACGTCTCTCAGATAATACCTCTTCATGGTGTTCCTAAGAAAATCATTTTTGATTATGGAAATCTATTTACTTCCAAGGGCTGGGCAAGTTTCAAGCAAGCTATGTGAAGTCGTCTACATTCCACCATAATCTATCAATCATCCCGTAGTGATCACCTCGGGAGTCTGAATCAAACACTTGAAGACATGCTTCGAGCTTGTGTTGTATCTTTCGGTAATGATTGGGAGAAGTGTCTTCCATCTGCCGAGTTCGTTTATAACAACTGATTCCAAGTTATCTTGGCCAAAGCTCCGTTTTAAGTTCTCTACAGTAGAAGCTTTTCAATTCCGTTAAATTGGTCAGAAACCAGTGAAAGACAGTTCTTTGGACCGAAGAACCTGATCAATGAGACTAAAGAAACAGTTCGTATCATTCGTGACCATCTGAAAGCCGCTCAGTCTCACCAGAAGAGTTATGGTGACCGTCAACAAGATATTCGTTATGATGTTGGCGGACAAGCCTATCTTCGAGTCACATCTTTGAAGGGTGTTCATCGTGATGTCATGAATGGGAAAATTACCGCCTCGCTATGTTGGTCCTTTCCCTGTTCTTGCAAAAAGTGCAAATTTTGCTTATCGTCTCCACCTACCTTCAATGTTCACGGGTTCATGCTACATTCCACGTCACACAACTCCATAACTGCTTCCAATATTCCAACCGTGGTGTTGATCATGAAACCATTGATCTTGAGGATGATCTGACCTACCGAGAATGTCCTGTTCGTATCCTCGAGGCAGCTAAACGTAAGATTAGATGCCAAAGCATCAAGTGCCTTCACGTTAAGTGGTCTCATCATTCTGAAGCTGAAGCAACCTTGGAACGAGAAGATCGTTTACGATCTGAGTACCCGTCCTTCTTTTCTAAAACCTAGGAATCTCGGGACGAGACTCTTGTAAGGGGGGGTAGACTTGTAACATCCACCTTTTTTGTAATAAAAGAGTTTGTGTTCATGTCATGTCATGCATGCATTTTGAACCCCTGGTTGTGTTTAAAATAGGTGCACTAAAATTTAATAACGGAGTTTATTAAAATCACTTAAAAGTACCAATTTAAAATGATGGTTTAAAATGGTGCATTTTTTGTCAAACAAAAATATGTTGAGGTTGCCCATGTTGTGAGGAGCTCAGAAATATTTTTTGCCAATTTTTGTTCTTTACAGAAAAGCCCCCAAAATAGTTTTTAAGTTGTTGTTTTGAAAAGAGCAGGGGCCATTGTGTAAACTCCAAGAGGGCGGGGGGGTTTTGGAAGTTGCCTTTTTGTCATCTTCTTCCTCACGCCAGTAGGAGAGCAATCCGACGACGTCGCCGCGGCCTTCACCTCCTGCCTGCTTCCCGCGCCGGTTGGATTCGAGGGAGATGTCCGCATCCCTCCTTCTCCCCACAAACCATGTCTCTCTCAGCCTCTCTCCACGCATAGAGCACCCCCAAATCCTAACCCTACCGCCGGCCATCCACCGCTCGTCGCCGGCTATACGGCCGCCCCCGCACCCCTCCGAGCTCCCCATCGGCTCCGCCATCTCCGCCTCGTCCTCCTCGCGCTCGCACTGCCTCCGAGGAGCCCCGAGAGGCCCCAATTCCTCGCCGGATTTTCGCCACGGACGCTGTCGTTCTCTTCTCCCCGCCGGCGAATAGCCACCGCCTCGTATCCCCGACCACGGCAACGAGCTTACGGTGAGCTTCTGCGCACGGGAGTGCTCCTCCTTCACTCCCCCCCCTCTGTTTCTCCCCCTCACCATCGGGCGCGGACCGCCGCCGCGCCCGAGATCGCCGGCGAGCGCTCCGGCGAGCATTTGGTCCGCTGAGGCCACCCCTAGAACCCCCTCGGTCTCATCTATCTCGTGGAGTACTTTGATTCCAAAACAACGCGCTTCTTCCGTCGAATTTCATCGGAGCAGAGAGATTTGGCCACAGGATGACGTAATGCCCACATCACTGGCTTGTTTCCTGTTAATTCCTTTAAATGGAAATCAGGTGACACGTGGGCCCCACCTCAATTTAAATTACAGAAAAATAGTTAAAATTGTTAATGCAATAACTTTTAATTGGCTAATCAGAAAAATGTATTCAATATACCAAATTGTTCATAAAAATGTTATCTACATGTTTATGTCATTTGCACACATTTTTGACAAAGTTAAATTTTGACCATTATTTAAATCATTTAAAATAACGAAAATAAGTTTTTATTCAAGAAAATTAGAAAATTACAAGTTATATGTCAAAATGCTTAGAAAGACAAATGCAACCTAGTTATGGTGTTATCAACCCCATTTTAGCACTTTAACTTGTCACACTTCTAGTTTTTGTCTGAATCGGACTCCAAGGTCCACTTCGGGACTAAATTCAGTAAAAATGCATAGTTAACATATGAACCCTACCAACCTATGAAACATGTTTAGGGATTCTCTTTAATGCATTCAAATGTTCATGCATACATATTGAGCATTGCATCGATGCCTGTGTTGAATGTTGTTCTCTTTCTTTCCGGTGTTTGCTCTTATCGGTAGAACGCGAATCCGGAGAGAAGTTCAACACCCCTCTTGACGAATAGTTGGTATAAACAACCAAGTCAAGCACTTATCCCTGAAGCTTTTGTCTAGTTTTCTTTAAGCAAGCCAAGAATAACCTCTTATCTGCACATATATGTTTTTGAAGTGTTTTCCTTCTCGTACGATGCATGCTTTTACAAAGTATCTTGAGTCAGTAGATGGAGTTGTCCTATTTATTCGCATAACCTAGATATCATGTTTCACTGCTCCTAGCAGACATAAGTTTTGTTTGTGTGTATTGCCAGAGCCTCAAATATGCCATGCTTCTATGGGAAAACTCTATAAGTTTACTTCTCGAACTTCTACAAATTTCCTTCTAATATAATACTTCTCATGTGTTTTTCTTCTCATCACTTCTGATATATCTCCATATGTTGATGAAGTATGTCATCAACTCCAAATAAGATGTGGAATGTGGTCCATTCCTATCAGTGGTTTCATTGTATTCGGCCTTCTTGGCTTTCTGGTCTTCTAGAGCTTTGGTGATTGCTCCAATCATCTGAAATTTTTACACCGCTCTCATACTAATCATATACCCTCTAGACCAGTAACATCAAGATAGAACTCAGTGTTTGCACATGCATATGCACATCAAGTTCCAACTTCATGCACAGATCTAGTCAATCAAGGATCTAAATAAAATCCAATAAATCCCAAATGCATTTATCACTCATGCATCAAAATCCTGTGAAATAACAATACCTTGAGTAAAACATCTCAAGTACCAAGGCTCTTAAATGCTATACACTACAAGAAGGTATATAGTACCCTGTAATCCTGTACTACCCAACCACTCTTTGCCTCGGTAATTACTCCAATTGCATGCCTTACTGCAATGGAATAAATCAAGACAAAATGATCCTATAGTAGTTGTTGTCTAATTTGGTTCCATATAGGGCTAAGTACCATGTCAATTGAATTACTGCATCTAGATGATGATAAGATTCTCATGGCATTTGTTGATCCTTCATGATGTGGATCACACCTTAAGAGTAGTAATGTAGTTTCCATCAATGCTTATGCCTTCTTCTAGTTCTATACTATACTATACTGCAATGATTCACCTATAGATGTGATAACTAAGGATATGGTATATACCCCGTAGTTACCAAGGCTTAATGACAGTTCAGGATCCTCAAACATTTCTTATTGTTGATTCTTATACTTACTCTATACCATGTTCTAATCCATCCTATACATTCCTAGAATGGGGTAATCATCACTTTGACTTAATCATCACTGACTATGTCAGAATTCTTTTTCTCAATAAACTAATACATGATAACTTATAACTATTCATACCTAGGTATTAAGAAAATAGATAAGTAGATTTATTCAAGTTGAGTAAGAAATTTTATACAAGTATGATCATATCATTCTCAACTGAATGGTCATCATAATTGTAGGAAACACGGTTTAGATAAGATGGCTTCCTATAATCTTTACCAACCTACAGATCTCTTAAAAGGTTTTAAACCTAAGGTCGCTTCGCTCTGATACCATCTGTGATGACCCATCACACCACTACATGTGTAGTGTCGCACCCTGATTTCTAAGGGATACTCACCGTACGAACTGGATAGCAGATGCTTGGATTATGGGGCATAACTGCTCCCACGTCCCAGCTTCCTGGTAGGCCTGCGCTTATGCGCGACAACACAAGCCCTGCTATTCCATCGTCGATGTAAACTATCCACTAGAGATCAAAGGCACTTCCGTCGACGTACTTCAAACCATACACACATGGTACGTCAACGGCGTTTAACAAGTGATATCACAACAGATCTCTACGACACAAAAGATTGAAATAAGTTGCAAATGGCTCTCATTAGAGCAGAGATAGCAAATACAATCATTCAGAGGACACATGCCCCAACAATACATCAGTACAATACAGCGGAAGCATTCAACATGTCTGAGTACAGACAAGAACCAAATAGGCCTAAGAGGCCGGAAACAAACAGACGGAGCCCATCCACGAAGTCTCGGATCCTGCCCGGGTCCGCTATCTACTCGTCAGCAGTCTCGTCAAACTTCACGTAGTTGCCACCATGTAGATCCTCGGAGACGTCGTCTGCGTAAACCACAGCCCCAAAGGGGTCAGTACATAAACGTACTGGCAAGCAAGACTCACAGTTCACCAAAGTGTAACCCGTCAACACCAAGCACAGATGCCTTGGGTTCAACGGAAGAGAGGGGATATAAACAATGCTGCAACTGGATGCGCTAACCAACTACAGAGATTCTATCATATCCAACTATCAGAAAGGGGATAAGATCGAGGGTTGTGACCAACTGAAAGATAACTGCAAACAAACCCATCCTGGATCTCGCCCCTTATCCAAAGAAGCAATCCGAGGATAACTCACACAGTTGAAATAATGATGGTTCAAATTATTGTGACAATAAGCCTATTACTAGTCAAGTTATTAATCATGGGGTGTAACATGTTTGATCATTATGTTTAAGTTGTCCTGAGTACTTGTTAGCCAGTACTTTCACCAAGTAATCCATAACCGCGGAAAACACGGCTTCTCGAGAAGATTATCCCTGCAGGGTTGCACCAATTTGGCCGTACACTCATGAATGGCCCGCCAGATGGGAGATCACCCCACCAAGCGGGGCACTCAACACAACCAACCATTCTTCGCATCAAGCCCAAAGCACCTTGGGCGCACGGCTAATCGAGCCCAGAAGAAAATGGACCCTCATAGCACTCTAAGAACGTGTCCCCCTATATGCCGACTACGAAAGTTCCACCCTGGCCTGGGCTCGCAAAAACATGATGCGGCAAATGGAAAACACGAACTAAATGAGGCGATTTGGACGAGATGCGAATCAGGTCAAGTTGAGGGGGGCGCCCATACTCGCTTCCCAAATGCGGGTAGTGCGCTCATCATGGATCAGTAGACAAGACCCTTTTCCTATTAGGGTCGACACTAGCAGGCTTCAAAACCTCTCATGGGCCTCCTGCCGGTGCCTTATCATCAAGTTTATTATTAATAGTGACATTAGCATGATTGATTGATTAAACATCGAGCCCCCAGAACATAATGAAGTAGTAACAGAAAGTAACGGGTAACAGACTCGAGCAAAAGCAACCTAAGCATGCTAGTAAGACACGGGCTCAAGCAACGGGTATAGGTAGGGAGGTGAGGCAATATCAAGGTTAAGGGATTCATGTGATGGGTTCGTAACAGAAACAACTACTGCTAAGGCTAGCAGAAAAGAACAACGGAAAGTATCGGTAATCAATGTTGAAAGGAACACGATGGTTCATGTGAGTGATAACTTGCCTGCAAAACCCAGTAGCCTGGTACTGAGCTAAGTCCTTAGAAGGGGTGTCGTAAGTATCGTCGGTCTCAACGTCGTCGTATATCCGGGAAGAAGCAAACAAACAATGCAGAAAGATAAACAATCAATATAATGGCATAGGTGCACAAACATGGGATGATGCATGTCCATTTAATTGATGCATCAGAATAAATTACTTGACAAGATAACACAAGTTAATTGGACCCATATGCAATGTGAATTGCATATGGATGCAAATGGTTAAGGTTGAAACAATGATCTACATTTGATTAACAAGTGTAAGTGGTTAAACATGATGCATGCATGATGATAACAACAGAAGTAAACAAGATTAGATGCAATTAGAATGATGGTTAACAAGTTAAGAAAAACAGTTATTAGGTTTTGGAAATTATTGGTTACTTAATGATGTTGAACAAGTAGGGGTTGTTTTCATTAAGTTAATTTGATCAAAACAAAATACAAAGTTGATATTTGAAAAGGTTATCAAATTTTAGTTGGATTACATGTTTCACATTTTGAAATTGGACCTAGGATTATTTAGTTATGAATTAAACAATATTAAACAATTTTTAATTGAATTAAACAAGATTTAAATTGTTTAGGCAATCTAAATTATTCAAAACAGAAAACAAAAATTATATTTGGATAGAACATTCAAAATGGTGTGAAAAACATATTTTGTTTGCTTTATTTGGAAATAGGATGAATTAGTTATGATTTATTACAAATGGCATTTGAATTATTTGAATTTGAATTTAAATTGCATTTTGAAAATTCAAAACAGGAAACAAATGATACCAAAAGATAGATATTTGAATTTAGACCAGTGCACATATTTTATTTTTGTAGTTTGGAATTATAAAACAAAAGTTATGCATTTTTAGGTTTTTGGTATGAATCGGCCATTTTAGTTACTAACCAGGGACTTAGAAATATTAACAGGGGCCTAGATAGGAAGTACAGGGACCTGTTGGTGATTAGCAAGTTGTGCTGGACTTGGATAGAAAAGCAAAATGAAAAAAAGGCTGGGTTGCGAGGGGTGGGATTCGAACCCACCTCCTCCTGCTCGCACACAGAGAACAGCACCACCACGGTGGGCTTGTTCCTTTGTCAGGTAAGGGGGGTGTGCGCAGGGGTTATTCTTCAGTTGTCGCGCTAACTGAATTTGTTTTGCAGGTTTCGTTACTGAAACCCGACGGAGGCAGGCAACAACCGGCGGCGATCTCGCTGCTGCACGCGGCGCGAGCGGGCTAGGGGCGTGGGTGCTGTGTGCTGCGGGCCGTGTGATGCGAGAGGGATCGAGGGTGGAGGCGGATCAGAGCGAGAGGGAACAGGGGACAGGGCGATCACCTCGGTGGCCCGATGGAGACTGACGACAGTCAGTTGGCGAGGAGGAAACCGGCGACGGCGCGGCCGCCGTGGTGCGTCCCAGCACGCGGCAAGAGGAAGAGGAGCGAGGGTGAACCTCGGCGTTTCCATTCCCGGCGGAGGTAGCGCCTCGAGGTGGATAGGCTACCGGCGGCGAGAAGAGGCAGAGGTGGCTCACGGTGGTGCGGTCTGCAGAAGTTCAGACAGAGGGGAAATCGGGGGGGGAAGGAAGGAGGACGACGGCGCAGGCTGGGGGAGATGAGGCTAGGTCTAGGGTTGGCTCGAGGAACCCTAGTGGGTAGGCTATATGGAGGGAGCTGCGCATTGCTGGCCGTCCCCTCTGTCTGCCATTGACGTGGACAGCAGCATCTCGCTGCCGTACAGGTAGAAGGAGATCATCGAAGGGGTACTGGGCCAGCTTAGGTAACGGGCTGGGCTTGCTGATAGGTTAGGTAGCTGCTGCTCCTTTTCTCCTTTATTTTATTTTTGTTTCTCTTTTTTTTTTGTAGAAATAGGAAATGGAAGAATTGGATAGGGTTTTTAGGTTTAAAATTTTAGAGAAAATTCAGGGGTGAATGTTAGCTCAAAATCTACGATATTGTCCACTTGGTTTTTGAAAAGTCAAATATATTGCTGTTTTGTAAATTGGTTTGAAATTGGATGAATTTTGGGATTAAAATTGAGTATTGCAACAACATTTTAAATAGGGTTATCACATAACTTTAATTGGAAACAAATGAGTATAATTGTTTTGGTAATTTCATAGTTTTCCAATTGGGTGTTGTTTATACAATGTATTGAATTTTTGAATGTGATTTTGGAAACAAATGATTGCTTAAAACCATTAATTCAATAGTTGATCACTATGGAATTAAAAGAAAACAATTTGATTGTTTTTATTTGAAATAACAATTTGGAAATTGTAACATCACAAGGATGAAACAAAGGGTTTGAAATTTGAGTTGAAATTCAAATAGAAAACAAAGGAAAACAAAGGAAGACAAAGGAAAACAGTTGGAAAACAAATGAAACAATTGCAATCAACATGATGCCATGATGCAAAACATAAAATAACAGAGAGCAAACATTCTAAAGGATATTTTTCAGACTTGGGATGTTACAAAACGCCCCCCCTTGAAGGAATCGCGCCCCGAGATTCCTACTGAGAAAAGAAAAGGTCCGGAAACTTCTTGGGAAGATCCTCTTGAGCTGTGACACGTGAAACACATCGTGCACCTTGGATAGACGTCAGGGAATTTGCAAACCACCGGAACATTTCAAGTAAAGGGAGAGGTTTTTGTACCAAGGGTGTATAGCTGGATAGAATTTGATTCATTTGGAGAATAGACTATCTGGCTAGAATGGTGGAACAGAGTTATTGACATCAATGCAACACCAAGAATAACATCAATGTCAGAATCAGCAACATGAGAGTAACGAGGAATATGTGGCCTCCCATTAGAATTGGATTGTTCTTACTTATGTTGGAAGTCAACATTTGAGATCCCGGGGAGTGAACAGAGTTTTGATTGCTTGGTGGAACCAGAATTGGGTTTTATGTTGTGGAAAAGATTGTTGACACAAGGGAATGTGATGCTCCGGTATCAAATAACACTTTAGCTGGAATAGAGTTTAGGAGATGAACGGGGAAATTTTGATTAGACGCCGGTAGAAGATTTGAAGTGGAAAACAACAACAAGATTTCAACGGACGAAAAGGATGTTGAGAAGAACATGATATTGAAGCAACACCGGGAAAACGAGAACAAGATTCCTGAGGTACTACGAAAAACCCATCCGGGCTTCTAAAGGATCAATATGTACTGCTTAAGGAATAGAGGATCTGCTTCCGGGGCTTACACGCCTCCGTTCTCAATCATGAGTAGTCAACATGATAAATCATGTCACAACCACCTCCATTCCTATGGTCTAGTAGATATAACCATCCTAGAGAAACCAGAATTCGTGAAATCCTAACTTGAAAGTTTAGATGAGAAGGGAGAAATCAACGTTGCACTTCCTTACCAGAAAAGGGAGGGTGGGTGGGGAAAGAAGAAAAAGAACAGAATTCCTACTCTCACGTTTCATTTTTCCTATATAGCTACAAAATAGTTTCTAGACTCAACTGCGACCAGTAAAAAGGGATCCTACAGGCAGACAGGCTCTGATACCATTTGTCGCACCCTGATTTCTAAGGGATACTCACCGTACGAACTGGATAGCAGATGCTTGGATTATGGGGCATAACTGCTCCCACGTCCCAGCTTCCTGGTAGGCCTGCGCTTATGCGCGACAACACAAACCCTGCTATTCCATCGTCGATGTAAACTATCCACTAGAGATCAAAGGCACTTCCGTCGACGTACTTCAAACCATACACACATGGTACGTCAACGGCGTTTAACAAGTGATATCACAACAGATCTCTACGACACAAAAGATTGAAATAAGTTGCAAATGGCTCTCATTAGAGCAGAGATAGCAAATACAATCATTCAGAGGACACATGCCCCAACAATACATCAGTACAATACAGCGGAAGCATTCAACATGTCTGAGTACAGACAAGAACCAAATAGGCCTAAGAGGCCGGAAACAAACAGACGGAGCCCATCCACGAAGTCTCGGATCCTGCCCGGGTCCGCTATCTACTCGTCAGCAGTCTCGTCAAACTTCACGTAGTTGCCACCATGTAGATCCTCGGAGACGTCGTCTGCGTAAACCACAGCCCCAAAGGGGTCAGTACATAAACGTACTGGCAAGCAAGACTCACAGTTCACCAAAGTGTAACCCGTCAACACCAAGCACAGATGCCTTGGGTTCAACGGAAGAGAGGGGATATAAACAATGCTGCAACTGGATGCGCTAACCAACTACAGAGATTCTATCATATCCAACTATCAGAAAGGGGATAAGATCGAGGGTTGTGACCAACTGAAAGATAACTGCAAACAAACCCATCCTGGATCTCGCCCCTTATCCAAAGAAGCAATCCGAGGATAACTCACACAGTTGAAATAATGATGGTTCAAATTATTGTGACAATAAGCCTATTACTAGTCAAGTTATTAATCATGGGGTGTAACATGTTTGATCATTATGTTTAAGTTGTCCTGAGTACTTGTTAGCCAGTACTTTCACCAAGTAATCCATAACCGCGGAAAACACGGCTTCTCGAGAAGATTATCCCTGCAGGGTTGCACCAATTTGGCCGTACACTCATGAATGGCCCGCCAGATGGGAGATCACCCCACCAAGCGGGGCACTCAACACAACCAACCATTCTTCGCATCAAGCCCAAAGCACCTTGGGCGCACGGCTAATCGAGCCCAGAAGAAAATGGACCCTCATAGCACTCTAAGAACGTGTCCCCCTATATGCCGACTACGAAAGTTCCACCCTGGCCTGGGCTCGCAAAAACATGATGCGGCAAATGGAAAACACGAACTAAATGAGGCGATTTGGACGAGATGCGAATCAGGTCAAGTTGAGGGGGGCGCCCATACTCGCTTCCCAAATGCGGGTAGTGCGCTCATCATGGATCAGTAGACAAGACCCTTTTCCTATTAGGGTCGACACTAGCAGGCTTCAAAACCTCTCATGGGCCTCCTGCCGGTGCCTTATCATCAAGTTTATTATTAATAGTGACATTAGCATGATTGATTGATTAAACATCGAGCCCCCAGAACATAATGAAGTAGTAACAGAAAGTAACGGGTAACAGACTCGAGCAAAAGCAACCTAAGCATGCTAGTAAGACACGGGCTCAAGCAACGGGTATAGGTAGGGAGGTGAGGCAATATCAAGGTTAAGGGATTCATGTGATGGGTTCGTAACAGAAACAACTACTGCTAAGGCTAGCAGAAAAGAACAACGGAAAGTATCGGTAATCAATGTTGAAAGGAACACGATGGTTCATGTGAGTGATAACTTGCCTGCAAAACCCAGTAGCCTGGTACTGAGCTAAGTCCTTAGAAGGGGTGTCGTAAGTATCGTCGGTCTCAACGTCGTCGTATATCCGGGAAGAAGCAAACAAACAATGCAGAAAGATAAACAATCAATATAATGGCATAGGTGCACAAACATGGGATGATGCATGTCCATTTAATTGATGCATCAGAATAAATTACTTGACAAGATAACACAAGTTAATTGGACCCATATGCAATGTGAATTGCATATGGATGCAAATGGTTAAGGTTGAAACAATGATCTACATTTGATTAACAAGTGTAAGTGGTTAAACATGATGCATGCATGATGATAACAACAGAAGTAAACAAGATTAGATGCAATTAGAATGATGGTTAACAAGTTAAGAAAAACAGTTATTAGGTTTTGGAAATTATTGGTTACTTAATGATGTTGAACAAGTAGGGGTTGTTTTCATTAAGTTAATTTGATCAAAACAAAATACAAAGTTGATATTTGAAAAGGTTATCAAATTTTAGTTGGATTACATGTTTCACATTTTGAAATTGGACCTAGGATTATTTAGTTATGAATTAAACAATATTAAACAATTTTTAATTGAATTAAACAAGATTTAAATTGTTTAGGCAATCTAAATTATTCAAAACAGAAAACAAAAATTATATTTGGATAGAACATTCAAAATGGTGTGAAAAACATATTTTGTTTGCTTTATTTGGAAATAGGATGAATTAGTTATGATTTATTACAAATGGCATTTGAATTATTTGAATTTGAATTTAAATTGCATTTTGAAAATTCAAAACAGGAAACAAATGATACCAAAAGATAGATATTTGGATTTAGACCAGTGCACATATTTTATTTTTGTAGTTTGGAATTATAAAACAAAAGTTATGCATTTTTAGGTTTTTGGTATGAATCTGCCATTTTAGTTACTAACCAGGGACTTAGAAATATTAACAGGGGCCTAGATAGGAAGTACAGGGACCTGTTGGTGATTAGCAAGTTGTGCTGGACTTGGATAGAAAAGCAAAATGAAAAAAAGGCTGGGTTGCGAGGGGTGGGATTCGAACCCACCTCCTCCTGCTCGCACACAGAGAACAGCACCACCACGGTGGGCTTGTTCCTTTGTCAGGTAAGGGGGGTGCGCAGGGGTTATTCTTCAGTTGTCGCGCTAACTGAATTTGTTTTGCAGGTTTCGTTACTGAAACCCGACGGAGGCAGGCAACAACCGGCGGCGATCTCGCTGCTGCACGCGGCGCGAGCGGGCTAGGGGCGTGGGTGCTGTGTGCTGCGGGCCGTGTGATGCGAGAGGGATCGAGGGTGGAGGCGGATCAGAGCGAGAGGGAACAGGGGACAGGGCGATCACCTCGGTGGCCCGATGGAGACTGACGACAGTCAGTTGGCGAGGAGGAAACCGGCGACGGCGCGGCCGCCGTGGTGCGTCCCAGCACGCGGCAAGAGGAAGAGGAGCGAGGGTGAACCTCGGCGTTTCCATTCCCGGCGGAGGTAGCGCCTCGAGGTGGATAGGCTACCGGCGGCGAGAAGAGGCAGAGGTGGCTCACGGTGGTGCGGTCTGCAGAAGTTCAGACAGAGGGGAAATCGGGGGGGGAAGGAAGGAGGACGACGGCGCAGGCTGGGGGAGATGAGGCTAGGTCTAGGGTTGGCTCGAGGAACCCTAGTGGGTAGGCTATATGGAGGGAGCTGCGCATTGCTGGCCGTCCCCTCTGTCTGCCATTGACGTGGACAGCAGCATCTCGCTGCCGTACAGGTAGAAGGAGATCATCGAAGGGGTACTGGGCCAGCTTAGGTAACGGGCTGGGCTTGCTGATAGGTTAGGTAGCTGCTGCTCCTTTTCTCCTTTATTTTATTTTTGTTTCTCTTTTTTTTTTGTAGAAATAGGAAATGGAAGAATTGGATAGGGTTTTTAGGTTTAAAATTTTAGAGAAAATTCAGGGGTGAATGTTAGCTCAAAATCTACGATATTGTCCACTTGGTTTTTGAAAAGTCAAATATATTGCTGTTTTGTAAATTGGTTTGAAATTGGATGAATTTTGGGATTAAAATTGAGTATTGCAACAACATTTTAAATAGGGTTATCACATAACTTTAATTGGAAACAAATGAGTATAATTGTTTTGGTAATTTCATAGTTTTCCAATTGGGTGTTGTTTATACAATGTATTGAATTTTTGAATGTGATTTTGGAAACAAATGATTGCTTAAAACCATTAATTCAATAGTTGATCACTATGGAATTAAAAGAAAACAATTTGATTGTTTTTATTTGAAATAACAATTTGGAAATTGTAACATCACAAGGATGAAACAAAGGGTTTGAAATTTGAGTTGAAATTCAAATAGAAAACAAAGGAAAACAAAGGAAGACAAAGGAAAACAGTTGGAAAACAAATGAAACAATTGCAATCAACATGATGCCATGATGCAAAACATAAAATAACAGAGAGCAAACATTCTAAAGGATATTTTTCAGACTTGGGATGTTACATGTAGTGCGCAAGTCGATGACATAATACTCACAGAAGGACTTATCTGTGAATATTACATCCCTCATAGTAGTACAACAGAAACATAGCAGGACCAGGTAAAACTATAGAATACAAGCTTCATTACAAAATCTCGAGAATCCTTTTGAAGCATCAAAGAAGATCTCATACAAATGAAACATCAGAAGAAGAAATTCAAAGATCCAAGCTGGAGAAATACTCTAGCTCAGAACTTAATCTACTATGCTGATGTCAGCCCTAATCTATGGCTTGTAACAGCTAATTCCATGAATGGGCTTCACCTACACCTTGTCAGCTTCTCCTCCTCCAACGTTGTTGATGATGATGCTTTCATGGCTAAGTAAGAGATCACTCTACCTAGCTTCATGAGGTAGGGATGGCTTCGTGATGACGACTTCCATCAGGCTTCAACTCTAAGTAGGGGGTCAAAAGGGAACAAATGAGTAACGAGCGTTACTCAGCAAGTTCATGATATATAGTGGATGGTTTGATGCACTATCTACAGCTTTAGACTCAACAGAGTCATAAGATAATGCAATGTTTTGTAAAACTTTCTTCAAGAGGTTGCTTTTACTTCTGAAAACTATGCCCGCCAGACCATCATAGGAGCTAGAACTTCATGGAGTTGCCTTTCCTGTAGCATTCGCAGTTCCTTCCCGGAACAGGGGGTAACATGCCTGTCGTGGGATAATCACGGCAGACGTTACCTGGGGTAACTTACTTTGGGGCAAATCGACTCTGGTGTTTGGGAGAGGGTTTAGCTCAGGGGAAATCATGATATATGGCGATCTGGTAGCTCGGGCTGCAATGTCGCCGAGTCTCCGATCTAGGATTACAACTATCAGCTCTCGTACTACAAGGATATTCGAATATCTAGCAAAACTCTTTTCTTTCCTGACCTAGGGACCGGTTTATATATTACCCGCCCCCTGGCTTCCTATACAAGGCATACCCGGAATCCTACCCGGAAACCGCACACAACCCTAAGTATCCTAATCTTGACTCCCAAGGTGCAGACTACAAGGCCTACGTTTCCTCTTGGGCCTTCTAGAAACTCCTCCACCTTGAGCCGGGTCTTGTGCGAATCCCTTCGGGCCGGGTTTCACCTAGGCAGGAGCCTATCGGGTTATCATCCCCCATCAATGCCACATCCGTTTACACTCTGTAGAGGTGCGTTACTTTGCCCATGGACGACCAAGACCATGTTGCACAACCAGGCTCGAGATCCTGTCCACTCCCACTCAGGTGTGGGGCCCGGTTGTTGGTCCAAGCCAAACCGTGCTTCTCCGCGCAACGCATGCCCACCCATTTCTGCCAGCAGGTTGAACGCCTGATTCCACCCCTCACGATGGAGATATACGCGCCCCTGGCGGACACTCATAGACCCCATAGTCCGTGGGACGTAAGGGCTCCCATCCATGTGCATGTAGTCCCGCAGAACCTACAGCGTACGTCTCTGGCAGCCCGTTGACATGCGAACGAGAAAAGATCACAGCTGACTTACTCCCCCCATAGAAGACCCATGGTTAACGCGGTATTTACGGTGCACCGAGTTTTGACGGTAGTTGTGGTTAATTCCTAGGTAATACTTTCCCGTGCAGATGGAACCTTCCTTAGACCAATTCATCTTACCATGGTTCCATCCGCCCACCAAACAGACACTACCACTCGGGTAGTCATTCAATTAGTCATATTATTATAAAAATAGGATCATGCATTGTTTTGAGAGTAGGTGATAATACGATAGGGTTTTTGCAATTAGTTTGTTATGAAGTACTGCAAAGGATATGAGCAAGTGATGAACTTGCCTGAGATTGAAATAACAATAATAATCCAGGTCTTCGGGGTTCGAGGGTCGCGTAAAAAATCCCGACATTTGAAAGATAGCAAAGTAGTCCTAGTAAGGACTACAGAAAACAATGGCAAGGATAATACATGCATAGTAATGAGATGCATCGTGAAATACCCTGGAAAATACCCCCGCTTACAAGTGGAAGCCACGTTTGATACGATATCTTAATCACACGGGTTTTAGGTGAGTTGTTTTGTTACTTGTGGTGATGTTGTTATTACTTTTTTTAGACTCACATGTGTTTCACTTTTACTTAACTCACAATTTTTATTATGTTTAGGTTATAAATAGTTATCACATGATCAAACTTGAGAAAACTATTATATGGGAAACAACTACTGAAAAGATAATAAACACATTTGATTTTATGTTCTAAAGTGTAGAGATAATGACATCAAGTTTATTTGAAAATAGGGAACTAATACAACTAACTCTATCATCACATACTTCCTAATGACTACGTGATGATAGGTTTAGTTGGTGTGAAATCATAAGGGTTTTATTAATAAAGAAAATAATGTTGTGGCAGTTATTTCTGATTATAATGAAACATTATAGAATTTTATTATACTTTTGGAAACAAGTTTGTAAGTTGAATAAAATGTTTTATGTTTGACACATTTGAATTGGAAATGCTTTTCTTTTTAATTTGATATATCATTCAATGCTTTCTCAAAATATTTGAATAAATTATTAATTTATTAATTTTAAATGAATTAAATGACTAGGCAAATGTTGCACACATGCAAACTTGGTTAAATGACCATGAAAACATCACAAATGAGTTGCATGTGTCATTTGTAGCATTTTGGTATAGAACTTGTATTTTCTGATTTTATGAATTATTTATTATTTTTCACAATTTTTTAAATGATTTAATTTAATTAAAGAAAATATTTAATTTTAAATTTGATTAAACATTTTTGAAAAGTTGATAAACATTTAGATTATATTTTTCTAAACACTTCCATATTTTATTTGTATTTTTCTTATAATTATTTTTGTAGTTATTGAATTATCAAGTTTATTGGAATTTCTCTTTTATTTAAATTGACAGGTGGGTCCACCTGTCTGTTTTGGTTTTAATTCAAAAATAAAAGAAAAATGGCCCATGACGTCATGGTGACTTCACAGGTGATGTCACCAAGTTCAAATCCTCACAGATGGATTGCAATTGCGTGATTTGGATGAAATTGGTGGAATTGGTTGTTGGTACACGCTAGAGGAGAGCAAGGCGAACTCAACGGTGCTAGTGGCATGACCAATTGGTCATCGGAGTCTTGCCAGCGGCGAGCTTGCGCGGCGGCGGTGACAGAGATTCGGCGGTAGCATGGACCTCGAGAAGACGAATATAAAGTTCCGGAAGGTTCCCCTGCTCACCAGGAATGCAGAGGAGGGGTCTCGGTGGACGGAGGAGACTCGACGGCTACCCGAGCTTGCACGAAACCCGTCGCTGGTGTTGGAGAAGATAAACTCGATTCGCCGGGTTCCTGCCTTTCCAGCCTTCCGCGCTGGATGAGGTGGTAGAGAAGATCGAGGTGGACCTCGGGGAAGTCCCAATTTGCCCCGGGATAGCCGGAGTCGATGGTGCGGCAACGGGAATCGAGAGCAAGGGTTTCAGGTTCTCTCCCTAAACAGAGAGAGAGGAGATCATGCGAGAGAGAGAAGCGGTAGAGGAGAGGAGTACGGCAACCTTGGACTTTATCCGCGCAGTGGGAGGCACGCAGGAGAGGACACCGCGACAGTGGTTCGACGGCAACCGCCTCTGCTTCTGGCCGGAAAGGAAGAAGAAGAAATTCTTTTCCGATTTTTGATAACCCCCTGGGATTTCACTTAATTACAAATGAGCCCTTATGTCTTTAAAACTGTGAATAATTGCCTGTTTTCAGGGCTTATTTGTAAACATAAAAATTATTAAAAAATATATTTGAATTCCTCATCAAATTTTACACCGCACCATGTTTTGTTTTGGTGAATTTGAAGAATATATATTTTTTATTTAGGGTTCTAGATTAAGTGGTTTTTGCTATTTTCTTTCTATTTAAATTTCATATGGATTAAAAATTACTTAGTGTATTCTATGACACGAAAACAACCCCACTAATATGTTATTGAAATAATGATATGTTTTCTTTTGGATAGTTTTTAGGTATAATAACTTTTGGAAATACTTTGTAAGCTTTAGTAGTGTTTTATTTTTAGGCATAGTAATAAAATCACCCAATAGGGAATTTTATTCCAACTCATACCAAATGATTTTAATTGGTGAATGGCTTGTTTTCTTTTATGATACCATGTCATTTTTTATAATTGAAACTCTTAGTAATCTTTGGTTGACATTTTACTTTGATGTGTGTAAGAAAGGTTGCTGTTTTTAGTACTTGATTAAATAGAAAACTTGAGTGGCTTTGAAATCTTATTTCTTTGTTTTCCACCAGGTTCCAATATTGATATTATCCCATGCTTGTTTTAGAAACCAGTGATCATTTGTATGTTTATGTGTAGATGAATTTTTGTTATCATCTGTTAATCTTATCTATGAAAAGGATTTGGAAAACAGGGTATTAAGCTTGTTTTCATCTACCTCCAGATATCAAAGACATGTGGATGCAATGGCTGGTTATTATTTCATACTTGATAAGTGTTTTATTAAAGATATTATTATAAGTTCATCATCTCTGATAAGCTTGACAGAGGTTAGTGGTGCTCTGTTATATCCTAATGATTCACTAGATAATTTCTTATGATCCCTTACTGAGGCAGTGTTTGTTCTTGTGGTCTTATGTTGCTTGATGTTCTTCTCTCTAGTTACCACTAGTCTTAAGTTATCACCTTTGTCCATTGCTTGTAGGTTCCTCCCTTGGTTTCCAACCTCATCTGTCTCACCATTTTGGTGAAAACATCTAATTACTCCAAGCAATGATTTTACTTAGATGATTGTAAAAGAATGTGAGTTTATTTTATGACATCAAGTTGCCATGTGCATATAAGAAGAATTTGTTAACAAGGTAGCTAGTCTTGCCTCCAAATTACTACTCATATACAATAGGATGAGATGTACCAAGTTATTTCACCTTCTGTTTGTTTGTGTAAGGCACTCAAGTGTTTGAGTATACAAAAGTGATCTGTTAACAAGGTCTAGAAACCTGTTACCAAACTACTTCTATATAACACTAACATTGGAGTATCACACTGTTTCAAGAGTGTTAATAAGATCAGATCAATGTATAAGAGTTTCCAAATACTTTTATGATAGATTGGAATAACACTTATAGAACACTCAAGATAATCTTCTTGAAGATCTTCATGTGGTGGTTCCTCCTTTCTTGTCGTTTCTTCTCTTGCAGAATGATTCAGAGAAGATGGAAAAACAGGATAATCTAGACAAAGTAACAAGATCTTGATTTAAGAGTTAGTTCATGTTTTTATTATCCTTCCATATACTTCTTATTTTATTTCCCAAAAGATATGTACTTGTCTCATACATGATTAGTTTTACTTAGCTTTCCATTCAATTCCTCTAATAGAGGTTATACTTGTTGTTATCCTTACTTGCATCCAGAGATACTTCAGTTGTAGAATTGTTGGATTTGAGTAGAGGTGTGAAATTCTCATGGAGTGATGACTTAATATTAAGTGGATCAAATGGTTCATTGAGGTGTTGAGATTTTATATGTTCACTTGTATGAGATGATTGAGCATGTAAAAGTTATTGAGGTTTAATGACTTATGTCAAAGTTGTTATTTGTTCTCCCAGGTGTCATGATCTACTTTATATTCATCACTTTATTGACTTTGTTATTCCTAATGCAGATATAGAGATTTGGGAATATCATATGTAATGATCAAGGTTTATCAGTAGTTGAAGAAGATTTATTTCTTCTTGTTGATACTTCTTTTATGATTGATGAGATATGTACATATTCGATAAATATGTTAATACAATTATTATATCATTTTCTACTTGTGGGTTTTGAGTTAACCCCTGTATGTATTACTTGTGTTATGTTGAAACTTTGTTCTTCACTTGTGATGGTTCACCTTATAGTTATGAGATGATTTGGAGAGATGTTGTGGAAATGAACTGATAACTTAAGGAGTTGTTGTTATATAGAAGATCTCATCTCTGTTGATGAGATGGTTCAATTATGCATTACACATTGGTGGAAGTATGATTATCACTTATGTGATTTGGATACGCACCCCCCTTTGGTTTTAATTACCTAATGAATTATCCCAAGTCACTTATAGACTTATGGTTAAGGTTCTTGATAGTTTGTTTTTGATCATAACCAATTATGGTTTGTCTTATCAAGTGATTTGGTTTCTTAAGATACTTGTTATAAAGATCATTCCAAATGTACTCCTGACTACATGAACTAGACCTATTTCATCATGTCAAGTGAAACTTTGGTCACTTTGCTTTGTTTAAACTTTCGCGCCAAAATTTCCCGTACTTTTAGATGCATGCTCTACAAATGCACATATTAAATTTAGATCCTTATAACCTCCCAAACACTGGGATGTTACAGCTTGCCTCATGTGGAATTTGCATATAATAGAGTTGTGCATTCAACTACTCAACTTTGTCCTTTCGAGGTGGTCTATGGTTTGAAACCCATTGCTCCACTTGATTTACTACAACTTCCTATGCAAGAGAGAAAAAATATGGAGGCATCAAAGAGAGCTGATTTTGTGAAGAAAATACATGAGAAAACAAAGGAGGCAATTGAGAAGAAAGGACAACATGTGGCTGAAAGAGTAAACAAGAAGACGAAGGAGGTGATATTTCGGCCGGGTGATATGGTATGGGTGTATTTTAGAAAGGACATATTTCCCACATTGCGCAAACCAATGTTAATGCCTAGAGGTGCTGGTCCATATAGAGTGATTTCGAGGATCAATGACAATGCATACAATATAGACCTTCCAATTGATGAGTTTGGTGTTAGTAATTATTTTAATGTGGCTGATTTGACACCATATTATGGAGATGATCTTGCTGCGTCGAGGTCGACGCCTTTTCAAGAGGGGGAGGATGATGAGGACATCCCTAGCTCTTCACCTATTATTACACATGATAATGTGGCTGTCCAAGATAATGAAGTGAGGCTTGGTCCTATGACACGATCAAGGGCCAAACTATTAGAACAACATGTGAATTCACTCCTACTTGAGTATAATGTTTATAATTGTGAGAACTTTATACTACCTAAATCTATGCATCTATGTATGATCAGGAGTGAATTCACCTTTTGTTGTAATAATTTGGTCCTTGATCTTTTCATGGGACCAATCCTCACTTCATTAGCTTGTATAGGAACATCATCATGTGTAACAATAGGTGAAGAACTAGGGAAGTCCTCATCATCCTCCCCCTCTTGAAAAGGCATCGACCTCGATGCAAGATCATCTCCATGGTAAGGTGTCAAATCAGCCACATTAAAAGAATTACTAACACCAAACTCATCAATTGGGAGGTCAATTTTGTATGCATTATCATTGATCCTTGAAATAACTTTATAAGGACCAGCACGTCTAGGCATCAATTTTGATTTTCTCAATGTGGGAAACATGTCTTTTCGAAAATGAACCCACACCATATCTCCTGGCTGAAATATCACCTCCTTTCTCTTCTTGTTAACTCTTTCAGCCACATGTTTTCCTCTCTTCTCAATTGCTTCTTTTGTTTTCTCATGAATCTTCTTCACAAAATCAACTCTCTTTGATGCCTGCATATTTGTTCTATCTTGAGTAGGAAGTGGTAACAAATCTAGTAGAGTAATAGGCTTAATCCCATATACCACCTCAAAAGGACATAATTGAGTAGTTGAATGCACAGCTCTATTAAATGCAAATTCCACATGTGGCAAGCACTCCTCCCACTCCTTCAAATTTTTCTTGATCATGCTTCTCAATAATGTTGACAATGTCCTATTCACCACTTCGGTTTGCCCATCAGTTTGGGGGTGACAAGTTGTTGAAAATAACAATTTTTTTCCAAGCTTCCCCCATAGTGTCTTCCAAAAATAGCTCATAAGTTTCACATCTCTATCTGACACAATTGTCCTTGGCACTCCATGTAATCTTACTATCTCTCTACAGAAAAGATTAGCAATATGTGAAGCATCATCACTCTTGTGGCAAGCAATGAAATGGGACATCTTAGAAAATCTGTCCACCACCACAAAGATAGAATCATGCCCTCTTTTTGTCCTTGGCAAGTCCAACACAAAATACATACTTATATTTTCCCATGGGGTATTTGGTAATGGCAATGGAGTATACAACCCGTGGGGTTTTAGCTTGGACTTGGCCTTATTGCATGTGATGCACCTTTGCACAAATCTATCGACATCTCTCCTCATATGTGCCCAATAAAAAATTTCAGCTAACATAAGCAATGATTTCTCACGTCCAAAGTGTCCCATTAATCCTCCACTATGAGATTCCTGTAATAAGAATAAACACAAAGAACACTCGGGTATACACAATTTGTTAGCACTAAACAAAAATCCATCATGTATATGAAATTTTTCTCATGCCTTAACATTAGTGAATTTATTAAATGGCATAGAAAATTCATTATCCTCATCATATAAGTCTTTTATTCCCTCCAAACCCGAAACCTTGATCTCTAATTTGGAGAGTAGCATGTTTTTCCTTGACAAAGCATCACCAACTACATTATCCAATCCCTTCTTATATTTAATGATGTATGGAAAAGATGCAATAAATTTGACCCATTTAGCATGTCTTTTATTCAAATTAGATTGGCTCTTTAAGAATTTTAACGCCTCATGATCAGAATGTATAATAAATTATTTAGGCCATAAATAATGTTTCCATACCTCTAAAACTCTCACAAGGGCATATAATTCTTTATCATAAACAGAATAATTCAATTGTGCACCATGTAATTTTTCAGAAAAATAGGCAATAGGTTTCTTTTCTTGCATTAACACACCTCCAATACCTATGCCACTAGCATCACACTCAATCTCAAATTGTTTATCAAAATTTGGTAGCATTAATGGTGGGGCCGAAATCAATTTCTCCTTTAATGTATCAAAAGCAATGTCTTGAGCAACCCACCACTCGAAATCTACTCCCTTGTTAGTTAGATCATTTAATGGTGCAGCAATGGTACTAAAATTAGGCACAAATCTTCTATAGAAACCAGCAAGACCATTAAAACTTCTAACTTGACTTACATTAGTTGGAATAGGCCAATTTCGAATTGCTTCAATTTTTGATGTATCTACTTCAATTCCATGTTTAGAAACTACATATCCCAAAAATATGACCTTATCTTTGCAAAAAGTGCACTTCTCAAGATTACCATACAATTTATTTTCTCTTAGCACCTGCAAAACTTGTCTAATATCATCAATATGTTCATGTTCATTGTGGCTATATATGAGAATATCATCAAAATAAACTACCACAAATCTGCCAATAAATTCTTTCAAAATATGGTTCATTAGTCTCATGAAAGTACTAGGTGCATTAGTTAAACCAAAAGGCATCACTAACCATTCATATAAACCAAATTTTGTTTTAAATGTTGTTTTCCACTCATCTCCCTCTTTCATTCTAATTTGATGGTAACCACTACGCAATTCAATTTAGAGAAAACAGCAGCACCACTCAATTCATCTAACATGTCTTCCAAACGTGGTATAGGATGACGATAGCGAATAGTGATGTTGTTAATTGCTCTACAATCTACACACATGCGCCAAGTACCATCTTTCTTAGGGACTAAAATAATACGAACAACACAAGGAGAAAGACTAACTCGAATATAACCTTTATCTAGTAGCTCTTGTACTTGTCTTTGTATCTCCTTTCTTTCTTGTGGATTTGTTCTATAAGTAGCTCGGTTTGGCAAAGATGACCCAGGAATTAAATCTATTTGTTGCTCAATCCCTCTCAATGGTAGCAATCCCGAGGGAATAACTCCTGGAAAAACATCATCAAATTCCTGCAACACATGAGAAACACCAAGAGGAATAGGGGTCATGTCATTAGAAACCAAAATCTCTCCCTTGTGAATAAGCACAATAGCGGCTAATGTAGGATCCTCCCTAAATTTCCTCAAATCTTCTTTAGTGGCTAACATGCATAATAGGCTCTCTCTCTTATTTTTATTTTTACCACTCAAATTGTTTTGACTACCACTCCCCGTAGCTTGTAAATTTTGTTTTCCCTTATCCCTCTCACTCTCTTTTTCAACTTTCACTTCTATTTTGGAACGAGATTCATTTACAATTTGCTGTGGTGTCATAGGCCTCAAAATAATAGTTCTCCCATGGTGATTCAACTCATAAGTATTGGCTCTTCCTTCATGCTTCACACTCCTGTCGAATTTCCATGGTCTTCCCAACAATAAGTGGCAAACAGTCATAGGAACCACATCAAACTCAATGGAATCCTTATAAGGACCAATCTGAAATTCCACACGCACCATATGGCTCACTTTCATCTCACCAGTGCTACTCAACCATTTTTATATGAGAAGGAGAAGGGTGTGGTAAATATTTCGGATTTAACTTTGCACATAGATCTTTGCTAGCCAAATTTATGCAACTCCGTCCATCAATAATGACTTTGCAAGCCATATTAGGACCAATAACAGCCTTGGTTTGAAACAAATTGCACCTTTGATTTTCAGGACTAGGAAGAACACTCAAAGATTTTCGTGTGCAAATAATAGATGTCATAGTAGTAGCATAAGCATCCAATGGAGAGTCACTCATATAGCCATCATCATCATCATCATCATTAGGATCAACATCATCACTTGTCTCATACTCATTGTGCTCACTAATAATCATGATTTTGTATTAGGGGAATCCCTCTTAAAATGACCTTTTCCTCCACATGTATGGCATGTAATATCCCTGTTTCTTGCTACAGATGCACTTGAACCCGTGGTACTAGTTGCTGGTTGTGATGATTTCTTTGCAATAGAAGTACTAGGTTCAGCCATGGATGATGAAACACCACGGCTAACAGAAGGTGGAGGTGGTGTACTAGGCATAGAAGTTGATCTCAAGGGAAATCTGCTCCTTGTTCTTGCTGTAATTTTGGCCTCCTCATTGATATGTGATTCGGCCTCTCTAGCATGATGCAATAACTCATGCATATCAGTATAATGGTGATGCCTAACAATGCCCTTGATTTTATAATTCAAACCTGAAAGAAACCTTTGCATTGTTTGCTCCAATTGCTCTCTCACACGTGCTCTTTGCATGATTAATTCCATCTCTTGATAATAAGCATCAACAGTCAATGAACCTTGCCTCAAGTGTTGCAATTGATCAAATTGTTGTCTAATATCATTTGGTGGTACAAATCTGTCCCTCATGACCCTCTTCATTGTATTCCAAGTGATAATGGGTAATTCACCATCTTCATGTCTTTGTCTCACAGTAGTATCCCACCAACGAAGACCATATCCATCAAACTCAAAAGAAGCCAGTTTAATTTTTATGTCCTCAAAATAATCATGCAAACGCCATAGCTTCTCAATTTTCAGCTCCCATAGCAAATATTCTTCCACATCCATGTTGTCAAAGCTGAAAGGTGGTATAGAAAATTTTAGCTTACCGAAACCATCCTCCTCTCGATGATTTTCAGGAATAACATTATTGATAACACGCCTAGCCCGGCCATGAAATCCTCCTCGGCCTCTTTCTCCTCTAGCTCCATGGCCACCATTATTTTGCACTCCATAATTATCTTCAAAGCCATTATTTGCATCACTATGCACACTAGCATTATCATCATTATTACCAGGCAATCTTTGTGCAATCAAGGTTTGAAGAGCAGCAAGTTGAGTAGTCAATGTAGCAATGGAATTTTGGATGGTAGTCACTTGCTCATTATTGGTCTCGGCCAACTTATGTGTCTCCCTCACTTTATTCTCCATGGCTTGCATAGCTTCATAGAGGGGATCACAAGCATCAGTCACAAATTTCTCAAGATCTTTGTAGTTGTCTCTCATTTGGTTTGTCAACACATCTCGTACTGCCTCATACTCCGTCCAATTCACTCCTTCTGTTTGGTCCTTCTTTTGTTGCACAATAGCATCACTAGAGAGATCCATTAGGAGGTTAGTGAAAACAGAAACAAGTATCAATAGGTGGTGTTCTCTCACAGCTCACTCAACAACTAGCAAGAAAATTGAGTTATCTTACCATTCCAAAGTGAATAGAAATACGTACCAACAAATAGAGGCAATTAATGTACTGTGATGTGAAGAAGAGAATACCCAGGGTTTTCACTCTCACAAAGGCAAACAGGTTATTTAGTGGGGCTTGGTATGGATACCTAACAATCACCAAAGTAACAAGTCCTATTTGCTGTTTTGTGATGATATAAAAAAACCCAAGGAAACACACACCAATAATGGAGACAAATGTGTCAAAGCAAATATATGGATGAGATTTTGCAATGCACTAGAAAGTCACTAGCTAGGCTCACAATAGACAGGCACAATATTTCTCAAAGAAAAAAACCAAGTGTCACAATGGCAAGCTCCACTAGTAAACAAGAATATCAATTCGGCCTCTTTGCAATTTTCTGTTTTCTCTTTTCTCTTTTTTTTATACTTTTACTCTTTTTCTATTTTTTTGTATTTTTCCAATGGCCTTAAACACAACTAGGAGCAATTTGAACCAAAAAACAAGTGAACACAATGGTAGTGATGAAAATGAGCAGCCTGTCGGAGCACCAAAAATAGCTATACTTGTGGGCAAGTTCTTATTAAATATGTTGTAAAAAGGTTGTGGCTAGGTTCACAAAGATTGGATATATTGTTCCTAATGAGAAAAACAGGAAATAACAAAAGAAACTAATCGAAAACTAGCTATGAAGCTCACGGTAGCGAAACACAGCAAAAATGACGCGCGGCAGGCTGTCGCGGTAGCGAAACCAGTGAAAACTCTGCCGTACGGCAAGAGCTGGTGCGCGCGCTCGAGGGCTGACGTTGTATGTGGTGTGGCGTGAGGCGTGCGGCAGAGCAGTACACGCGCGACAGCGGCGGCAGCGAACTTATCGCAAAAACGAACCGCGGTAGCCGAATCCGATCCCAACTAGAACAACGCACGGCAGCGGCGGCACCGTTTTGCGCGGTTTTAGCGCTGCGGCAGGAACTCGATTCCGAGTAGAACCAGGAGGTACGACAGGGAACGGATTGGCGGCAGCAAAACGCGTGGACTTGCTACCACGGCAGGGATTCGAGTAGAACTCGGTTTGGATGAGATAACAAGCACCTGCAGCGGATTTTTGTGTGGTTTTTGGATATGAGATCGACTAGGGCAACAAGAACCATAACCCTAGCTGAAAATAAGAACTAAAAACAGAAAAAGAAACACAAAATCAAACACAAAAACAACAATATGGATTGAAACTATGATAATTCTACGGCTATGGCAATGAACTAGACTATTTTTGTGGGGCAATTTTCTGGATAGGTATAAAACACTCAAATCTAAAGGGAAATTTGATATCTCACCGAGGCAACCTGTAAATCTGATACCAATATGATAAGGGTGGCCCAATCTTCTCGGTGAACTCCTAGATAACTTCTGTTTGATAACCAGTGCGCCACTGAAAACTCTCCCGGCTGATCCCTGATGCCAATGCAACAGCTAGAAACCCCAAGGATATTCTCAACTCCACACTCTTGCAGAAGTAATCCAACGACTACAAGTGGTCCTGTACCGTCTTATTCCCAGTGGAACAGTAGGTAACACGAAAAGTTTGCAGATGAACTTCTAGATGAAGGCTTACAAGCTGTTTCAATCTAGAGGTCTAGGTTTTATGATTTAACGTAGTCTAAAGAGCCTTGGCTTGGATCCTAGCTATTTAAGAGGGGGGGTGCGGCCACAAGGCATACCTTGCGCAAGCACAAGACCCAACTCGAATAGGACTCAATGTTTGGGTTGGACTCAACCCAATCCGACTCACATAAGATACAAACCGACCCACCATTAAGGGGTGCGGCCTATGATGGTATACAAACCATGCCTAATAATATTAGGACTTCTACTAGGCGCATTTGACCTTGTGGAGGCGCCATCCCCTTGTCTTCTATTAAATAACAATTGTTTTCACCCTTCTATCATTTGTTTTCCAGCTCCTCCTTGAGTCCATCATCATCCATGTGCATCTCCTCTTCATGATCTCCTCCTTTCATTCTTGTGTTATCAACAAACCTCAGCATACATAAGTGCATGGATTTAGGTAGTATAAAGTTCTCACAATTATAAACATTATACTCAAGCAGGAGTGAATTCACCTGTTGTTGTAATAATTTGGTCCTTGATCTCGTCATGGGACCAATCCTCAGTTCATTAGCTTGTATAGGAACATCTTCATGTGTAACAATAGGTGAAGAACTAGGGATGTCCTCATCATAATTTTAGTGGAAACAATTATAAGCCCTATCCTCCTAATAATGGTTATGGTAATTCTTATGGAAATTCCTACAATAATAATCAAAGCTCTACCTCTGATCTTGAAAACATGCTTAGAGAATTTATTAGCACACATACTGCTTTTAATAAATCTGTTGAGGATAAGCTTGGTAAAATAGATGTTCTTGCCTCTAAAGTAGTTAGCCTAGCTATTGATGATGATTTTCTAAAACTGAAGGTTTTTCCACATGATGTTAAAGAAAGTAAAACTTTGAATGCCATAGTTTCAATTGATAATAATGTTAGGTTGATGGCTGAATTACGTGCTAGATGGGAAAAAGAAGATGAATTTGCTAGAAAGAATAATATTGCTAGAGTTTGAACTATCACCACAACTAGTAAAACTACAGCTCCAAGTGCTAGTAAACCTCCTACTATCAATGGTAAAGTGGTTGGTGTTAACAAAGTCTCCACCCCTTCGGTGAAACGTGCTAAATTGCCTCAAATTGCTGAAATTGCTTCTGATAAAAGTGCTAAAAAAATTAGAGATGTGGGAGATAATGGTCCCATTAATTTTGATGATAATAATTTTGATTTTGATTATTGCAATATCTCTGAAGTTATTATGTTTCTAAAATATCTTGCTAGAAGTCCCAATGCCAGTGCCATGAATCTGGCGATCTACGAAACATATTACTAATGCTCTCATGAAAGTAAGAGAAGAAAATCTGAAACTTGAAACATCTATCCCTAGGAAATTAGATGATGGTTGAGAGCCCATCACTAAGATAAAAGTAAATTATTTTGATTGCAATTGTTTGTGTGATCTTGGTGCTAGTATCTCTGTTATGCCTCAAAAGCTTTATGATATGCTTGATCTACCACTGTTGGAACACTGTTATTTGGATGTTCATCTTGCTTATAATGCTAAGAAGAAACCTTTTGGTAGAATTGATGATGTTCTTATTATGGTTAACAATAACCTTGTCCATGCTTATTTTGTTTTTATGAACATTGAATTCAATGCTTCCTTTCCTATTGTTTTGGGAAGACCTTTCCTTAGAACAGTTGGTGATGTTATTGATATGAAAGAGGGGAGTATTAAATATCAATTCCCACTCAAGAAAGGTATGGAACACTTTACTAGAAAGATAATGAAGCTACCATTTTACTCTATTATTAGAGAAAGTTATGATGTTGATGCTTCCTCACTTGAAAATACTTGAGTTGCTTTCTATGCCTAGCTGAATGGCGTTAAAGAAAAGCGCTATCGGGAGACAACCCGTTTTATTTCTCCGTTTTCAACCCGTTTTCCGTCATTTCTTACTGTGTGCTTTGCACCTGGGTGTTGTCTATTTCCTTAGAAACCCCTCTGTATCTTTTCTTTTGTGTCTTTGTTGAGCCAAGTAAAGCCTCTAGTGGGAAGTTGAGACTATATTTCGGATTTCTGCGCAGGAAACAGATTTCTGCACAGGAAACAGATTTCTGCTGTCCACTGTTAAATTCGTATAAAATCACAAAAAATTCAAAATTAGCTGAGTTCTTTTGTGCGTAATCCTGGGCTATATACGCAAAGTTTCTTAGTTGAAAACTATTTGATTTGAGCAACAGAAGATTTTCGAAAAAAATCATCTATACCTGCTGACCTGTTTTGACAGATTTCTGCCAATAATTGCATTTGCATCTTAATCTGTTTCTTTTGGTGTTCTTTTGAGAAAAATAGTTTGAAGAGAAGTTGTGACAGTATCTAATGTGTTTATGACTATTAGGCTTGTGTTGAAATTGAACCATGTGAATTTATTATTTTGATTGCACTAACGTTGCTAATGAAGATTGTGAGAAGTTTGGTGTGAAGGAAGTTTTCAAGGGTCAAGAGAAGAGGATGATATGACGTGATCAAGAAGAGTGAAGAGCCTAAGCTTGGGGATGCCCCGGAGGTACATCCCAGCAAATTCCAAGAAGACTCAAGCGTCTAAGCTTGGGGATGCCCAAGGCATCCCCTTCTTCATCGACAAATTATCAGGTCACTTCTAGTGAAACTATATTTTTATTCGGTCACATCTTATGTGATTTACTTGGAGCGTCTTTTATTTTTGCTTTCAGTTGTTTTTATTTTTGCAATAATCTTTGTTGGACCCAGCATTCTTTTATTGGAGAGTGACACGCTCCGCTTTTTCATGGGAATACTTTCTATTCTAAATCTTTGTTTGGCTGCTGGATTTATTTAGCTCCTATTTTGCATCCATCTCTTATTTAGAGCTGTTAGTACTCTCTAGTTTTCATTGCTATATTCTTAGACAGAGTTTTAGTTGTCTCATATATGTGCTTGGTTGGGAATAGAAATGCTTATGTGATAGTTGGTATAGTGGAAACATTCACATGGTCTGGTAGATCACTAAACTGCTTCACTTGAATCACTGCTGTTGTTTAAGATATTAATTTGCTTAATGGATAAACGGGAAGGACTAGTAAGTATATAATTTTAATGGTTGGTCTAAGAAACTTGAAACTATGCCACACTTAAATTACCAACTGATAGAAACAATGGTATATGATTGCTACGAGTGATACATTTCTGATCGGCCTTTTGTTATGCGCTACGGTCGGGTTAGCTAACAGTGACTTGTCACTGCCACGAACCCTCTTGGAGTGATTTGCATTGTGCCTTGTAAACATGATTTGCTTGCTGCAACCTTTTAACTTGTGAATCTATGTTCCGGTTCCTGGCACTTCCACCATCCATATTTGCTAGCCTCTTCGGTACTGTGCATTGCCCTTTCTCACATTGAGAGTTGGTGCAAACTTCGCTAGTGCATCCAAATCCCGTGGGAGGACTTTGTTCTCCTACACATAATCCCATATATTCTTCCTCAAAACAGCCACCATACCTACCTATCATGGCATTTCCATAGCCATTCCTAGATATATTGCTGCACAACATCCACCTCCATTATGTTACTTGATGATGAGCTTCATGGTTATTTATGCATACTGCTGCACTGGCAGGAGCATGCAGTTGGATACATCAGAGATATTCCATTATGAGTTATGAGTACTAAAATTGTGATGATTCATTGTAATATAGGATGTTTCCCCTACTGGTGAGGATATATTAAAAAAAATGAAAAAGCCCAAAAAGAAAAAAAGGGCCAAAGAGAGAATAAAGAGAGAGGGGGCGCATCACTATCCTTTATACCACACTTGTGCTTCATGTTTAGCACCAATGCTTCAGTTTGGAGAAAGTTTTCATATTATCATTCATTCATAACTATGTGGGGAACTTTACATTATAGAACTTGGCTTGTATATTCCAATGATGAGCCTCCTCAAATGAGCTCTAGGTCATCGTGAGCAAGCAAGTTGGATCCACCCCCACTAGTTCCATTGGAGAGCTTTCATACACTTATAGCTCTATGTGCATCCGTTGTGTGGCCATCCCTACTCCTTGCATAGATTCGGTTGTAAGACTTTCTGTTGTCTAATGACCACTTTCAGCTTTGTGAGCCTTTCTTCCATTGACCTTCCAAACCCCCCATAATGTTCTCTTTGCCATAACATCCCGGTGCCAGCGACCAATGCAGAACAACTTTCTTGTTTTTAGTGCGCAAGTAGTTTAAGATTCAAGCATGGCATCGTGTGGAAAACTTGGTTCTGAAGATTGTTTGACGTGCATGGTATTGTAATTCTTGAAAGCTTAAATCATCTCTTATAAACTTTGCACGGTTGATAGTCTTTTAGTATTGAGTCATTAAAGTTTTACTTCTTTCTTCTTTGTTTACCATTACATGTTGATATCAAATATAGATCACAACTTTACTTCATTTGATCCTAGTTTACATGCTCTGCTTTACATATTATGATCAAGATTGTGTGGTAGCATGTCACCTCAGAAATTATTTTGTTTTATCGTTTACCTACTCAAGAACAAGTAGGAACTAAGCTTGGGGGTGCTTGATACATCTCCAACGTATCTATAATTTCTGATGTTCCATGTTGATATTATGCCAATTGCTACATGTTTTCTCCCTTCTTTATAGCATTTTTACACGTTTTCCGGGACTAACCTATTAACAAGATGCCAAGTGCCAGTTCCCTATTTTCTGCTGTTTTTTATTTCAAAAAAGTTGTTCTGGAAATATTCTCGGAATTGGACCACACGAATCCCGAAGTTCCTATTTTCCCCGGAAGCATCCAGAAGTTCGGAGATGAGTCGAACACAGGCACCAGGGGGCCGTCACCATAGCCAGGCGCGGGCCCCCCTTGGCCGCGCCTGGTGGTGTTGAGGCCACCCTGGTCGCCCACCGACGTCGCCCTTTCGCCTATTTATTTCCCTCCGAAGGAACACCCTACGTACCTGATCAAAAATCCATGAAAAGTTTCGCAGCCACCATCGTCGTCAACCTTAGATCAGGGGGGTTCTGCAGCTGTCTCCCGGCACCCTGCCGGAGAGGAGATAATCACCGGAGGCTTCTTCATCACCATGCTTGCCTCCGGAGTGATGCGTGAGTAGTTCATCCTTGGACTACGGGTCCATAGTAGTAGCTAGATGGTTGTCTTCTCCTGCTATGCCAATGTTTAGATCTCGTGAGCTGCCTAACATGATCGAGATTGTTCTTATGTAATTCTATGTGTATTTTTTTTGGGATCCGATGAATATTGAACTTATGCCAAGTTGATTATAGTCTTTATTGCATATGTTATTTGTGATCTTGCATGGTTTCTGTTGCTAGTGGTTGCTCTGTCCAAGTAGTTGCTAGTGACCCCTTTTCGCTGGTGACCCCTTTTCGCAGGGAGTATTTATGCTCGGTAGTTGGGTTCATGCCTCCTTTTCGCATGTGCTCGAGTGACAGAAATGTGACGGGGGAGGATGTGTTGTTGCCACTAGGGAGAAAACAGCGGTGTGAGTGCCCGCGTGCACAATCATTGCTTACATTACACACATTGCTTAATGTGATTATCTCTTGCTTGCAACTTAATACCTAAGGGGGTTCGGATGATAACCTGAGGGTGGATTATTAGTCAAATATGCAGTTGGATTACGATCTATGTATATTTTTTGTAATGCCCGCACTAAATATCATATTAGTCATCATGTCATGAATGTGCACTACGGTGCAACCTCTATTTTCCAATTGCGCAGCTGTAATTTGTTCACCCAACATGCTATCTTTTTTGGAGAGACACCACTAGTGAACCTATGAACCCCGGTCCATTTTTCCTACACTGTTAAACAAACCACTACAATTCCCTGTTTTCCTAACTTACTGCAAGCATACACCATTTTCCACACTATACGTTTAATCCTTGTTTTCAGCAAGACCGGTGAGATTGACAACCTCACTGTACCGTTGGGCCAAAGTATTTTTGGTTGTGTTGTGTGCAGGTTCCGCGTTGTTGCTGACACCGGTGAGGCACCATCACCACTGTTAGTGGCATCAACCTTCCAAAGATCCTCTTTCTCCTACTAGATTGATAACCTTGGTTCTTAACTGAGGGAAATTCTTACCGTTGTACTAATCACACCCTCATCTTGGGGTTCCCAACACGCCATCCATAGCAACAATAATTTCTGGCACCGTTGCCGGGGACTTAAAATTCATCATCATCGAGAAGTCTCCCCGTCAAGGCACCATCAAGGCGTAGCAACAGTGCATTGGAGTTGTTATTTTGGTGTTGTTAGGATTCCCAACCAAGCCCCACCAAATACCCTGTTTGGATTGTGATACTTGATAGCCTGGTTATTCTCTTCTCACACTTAGCACATTATTCATTGCTCCTTGTTGGTAAGTCAATCCTATTCACTTTGTAAGAGTAAGTGAAGCCATCTTTGCTTGGTTTTGAGTGAGTTGTGAGCGGCACCACAACCCATTGATTATTTTTGTTACTAACAGATTAATCATGAGTTCTTCTAGTGATGTTGATTTGCAGGCAAGGAAGAAACCTGATGAGGTGGTCAAGTGGAATGAATATGAAGCTTTGAGAGGTACACTTTACAAAAAAATTACTGCTGAGGTTGATAGAAGTGATGATTCTTTGAGAGAGGATTTGAGGAACATGGACCTCAAAATTGAAGCTACGGCCACACAAGAATCTCTTGATGCTATGCAAGAAAATTTGACAAGAAAAATTGCCAATTTCGCTACATTGGTTGAACAACTACAACAAAGACCTCAAGCTAATGCTCCTAATGATGATGGGAGAGGCAATGTTATTGGAGGCCGTGGAGGTTATGCAAGGAGAGTTCCTTTGGAAAACAATATAGAGGATGATGGCTTGGGAAACCAAAATTCTCTATTCCTAGTCTTGCTTGTGATTCAGAGGATGTGGAAGAATACTTGATGTGGGAGCTAAAAATTGAGAAACTATGGAGATTACATGAGTATCCCGAGGAGAGGAAGGTGAATCTTGCATCTTCTATTATTGATGGCTATGCTCTCTTGTGGTGGGATGGCATTACAAGTTTGAGGGAAGAAAATGAAGAACCAGAAATTACTACATGGGGAGAGATGAAGCAATTACTAAGGAAAAGATTTGTTCCAAGAAACTATATTAGAACTCTCTATAACAAGCTACAACAATTGAAGCAAGGTACCAAATCTGTGGATGCTTATTACAAGGAGATGGAACTGATCCTTCAAAGGGCTCGGGTTAGACAGGAGCCAGAACAAACAATGCAAAGATTCTTGTCAGGATTCCAATTCAAAATAAGAAGCATTGTGAGGCATGTGCAATATAGCAATATGAGTGAATTGTTGCATCAATCAAGAGAAGCTGAGAAGAGGCTGAATGAGGAGGTACAAGTGAGTGCTAGGAGGAGTTTCTCATCTCAAAAATCTGTTTTCACACCACCACCCGTGGGAATACAAGTGCTAAACCCGAGACAAGCACCCCTAGTGCAAAGAAAACAACATCACCAGCTTGGGGTTCTAGTGGTTCTACAGCTAGACCACGAAATAGAGACATGACATGTCATACATGTGGAGGAAAAGGGAACTTTAAGAGAGATTTCCCCAACAAGAAAATAATGATTATCAATGTTGATGATGAGTATGAGACTGGAGATGATGCTGATCGTAATGAGGAGGATACATATGATGATGATGGTCATGTTCATGCTTATGCTACAAGTATCCAACTATTGTTTGCACACAAGCTTTGAGTGTGGTTCCTAGTGATGAGATTCAAAGATGCAATCTATTTCAAACAAAAGCAAATGTGGGTCCTCAAATGGCTTGGAAAGTGATCATTTATGGAGGGAGTTACAGAAATTTAGCAAGCAAGGATTTATGTGCAAATCTAAGATTGAGATATATTCCACACCCACACCCATATTATATTCAATGGTTGAGTGACAAAGAAGAAATCGGGATCTGCCAAATGGTGAGAGTGGAATTTCAGATTATACCATACAAAGATACAATTGAGTGTGATGGGATTCCCATGCAAGTGTGTCATCTATTACTTGGGAGACAATGGCAATTCGTCAGGAAGGTGATACACAATGGGAGAGCAAACACATACCAATTGAGTTGGAATAATAAGGATGTTATCTTGAGGCCTATGACACCACAACAGATTGTGAATGAGTCTAGACAGAAAACTGAGGTGAATCCATCGAAAGAGAGTGAGAGAGATGAGAAGAGTGAAAACACAAATTCTGTGGGTGAAAACAAACCTAGGCTGATTGGTAAAAGTAAGGGAGTGAGCCTTTTGACAATATTAGCCACCAAAGAAGATTTGAGAGAGTTTAGAGAGGATCCTAGGTTAGTACCTATAGTGCTCATGCATAAGGGGAAAATTTATTTTCTAATGACATCAATCCTCTTTCTATTGGTGTTTCTAAGGTTTTGCAGGAGTTTGATGATGTTTTTCCAGAAGAAGTACCCTCGGGACTACCACCATTGAGTGGGATTGAGCACTAAATTGATTTAATTCCTGGATCATCATTACCAAACCGAGCTTCCTATAGGACAAATCCCCAAGAGACAAAGGAAATTCAGAAACAAGTACAAGACCTTCTTGATAAAGGTTATATTCGAATAAGCCTATCTCCTTCTATTGTTCCTCTTATTTTAGTTCCTAAGAAAGATGGTACTTGGCGCATGTGTGTAGATCGTAGAGCAATTAACAACATCACTATTCGTTATCGTCATCATATACCACGTTTGGAAGACATGTTAGATGAATTAAGTGGTGTTGCTTTTTTCTCTAAAATTGATTTGCGTAGTGGTTATCATCAAATTAAGATGAAAGAGGTGGATGAGTGGAAAACAACCTTTAAAACAAAATTTGGTTTATATGAGTGGTTAGTAATGCCTTTTGGATTAACTAATGCACCTAGTACTTTCATGAGATTAATGAACCATGTTTTGAGATATTTTATTGGAAAATTTGTGGTTGTTTACTTTGATGATATTCTTCTATATATCCACAATGAACATGAACACATTGATCATATTAGACAAGTTTTGCATGTGCTAAGAGAAAATAAATTGTATTGAAATTTAGAGAAGTGCACTTTTTGCAAAGATAAGGTCATATTTCTTGGATATGTTGTTTCTAAACATGGGATTGAAGTAGATGAATCTAAAATTGAAGCAATTAAAAATTGGCCAATTCCTATGAATGTGAGTCAAGTAAGAAGTTTTAATAGACTAGCTGGATTTTATAGAAGATTTGTGAAAGATTTTAGTACTATTGATGCCCCTTTGAATGATTTGACAAATAAAGGTGTAAATTTTGATTGGGGGGTTGCTAAGGATATTGCTTTTGATACTTTGAAGAATAAGTTGATTTCGACACCATTATTAATGCTACTAAATTTTAATAGACAATTTGACATTGAATGTGATGCTAGTGGCATAGGTATTTGATAAGGGGATGCCCGATCTTCTGAGTGAACAATTCGATAACTTGATGATAACCAATGTGATACCTCGATCTCTCCTTTGGCTAAGCACTGTTACCAATTGCAACAACCTTCAAACCCTTCGGATATTCGAGACTCCACACTCTTGCACAAGTAGCCACCGACTACAAGTGGTCCTGTTTCTCCTTATTCCCAAATAAACAGCAGAATACACTCAGATTTGCAAGGTAATATGATTCAAGATGAATGCTTCAAGCAATACAATCTAGAAGTCTAGAGTTTATGTTTTATCATAGTCTAACCTTTCTAATTCGCCTCTAAGAGGTATATATGAGGGGGGGTGCGGCCACAAACAACCCTAATGCGCCCCTAGCCCCCTCCTACTCGCTTTGGTGCAACCAAACCCTTACAAAATGAACCCAACATGGGTTCATCCCAATGGACTCGCATGATGCAGCCCGCCCAATTCCACCAAGTGCACCAATGACAAGATCACGAGTAAAGGCCATACATGACAAGGTGAACTTGATGGGGGGATAATAACCCGGTAGGCCAACTCCAAGGTGTAACCTGGCCCAAAGGACGCTGCGCAAGATCCGGCTAAGGATAGAAAAACTTCTGGAAGGCCCAAGCTTGTAGGCCCAGTAACCCGGATTGTGGGTTATGGTAAAGGAAAGTTAGGGTTTGTGCGCCGTGTCCGGGTAGGATCCAGGATGCGCCTTGGAGGGTAAGCCAGGGGGTACGGGTGCTTTATAAACCGACCCCCAGGTCTAGTTTAGACAGAGATCGAAGAACCCTAGCAATATCGCCTCATATCGAGCATCTAGTGTAATCCCAGAGTTGAATTATTATATCAAGATCGGAGACTCGGCGACTTTGATTGCCGGCTACCAGATCGAGTTGCATCATGTTTTCCTCTGAGCTAAACCCTCTCCCAAACGCCTGTGTCGTCTTGCCCCAAGATCAGTTACCCCCGGTAACATCTGCCGTGATTATCCCACGACAGTTGGCGCCCACCGTGGGGCCTGCGTACAAAGGTGTTTACATCACGGGAGAAGCTCGGAAGAACATGGAAAATCTTGTCATGGGCGAGATCTACATCGACCGCGAAGGAGAAAAGGTGGTGGACGATTCCGGCTGGGGGCCAGAGTCGGATCACCTTGAGTCCGGATCTATGGTGACGATCGGCCGGATCAACATCTTCATCGGTATGGTACGTACGCCTGATTTAAAGGGACAATATCATGTGCATACTACAGGAGCTTCTAGCAGGATCAAAGAGACATCAAAGCAAGCGGTAAACTCGGTTTCCTCGGCTGCGCCGGGATACCTCAGATGGGCGGAGCAAGAGGTAACGTGGAGCAGAAGAGATCACCCGGAAAGAGTAGAGCGTCCAGGAGTCTTGGCATTGGTGGTTGCTCCACAGGTTAATGGTTATGAACTGAAAAGGGTCCTGATGGACGGTGGAAGTAGCATCAACATCCTTTATTGGGAAACCTTCTTACGCATGAGTCTCAAGGAGTCCCAGTTACAGAAAAGTTCGGCAATCTTTCATGGGATCGTGCCAGGTCACTCGGCGAGCCCCGAGGGAAAGATCACCTTGGAGGTTGCTTTCGGAGAATCTACGGATAATTATCGAGTTGAGTGGCTCACGTTCGAGGTGGTCAAATTGCGCAGTCCTTATCACGCGCTGTTTGGAAGACCGGCTTATGCCAAATTCATGGCTAGGCCGTGCTATGTGTATTTGCAGTTAAAGATCCCGGGTCCTAAACGGACCATCACCATACATGGGAACCGGGATATAGCGGCTGAGTGTGATGAAGGAGATTCGGTTATGGCCGAGCAAGCATGCAGAAAGGAAGAACTCGAATATTACCGGTCTCAAGTAAATCCGGATGATAGAACAGCCTTGAAAAAGCCGAATACTGAGGATGAGAGAGCAAAATTCAAGGTAGCACAAGACACCAAGAAGATAGATTTTGTCGAAGTTGATTCCACTAAGCAGTTTACCATAGGGTCTAATTTGGGAAAAGAGCAGGAGAAGGCACTTGTGGAGTTTATTCGTTCAAATGCAGACGTGTTCGCCTGGACACCTAGCGACATGCCGGGTATCCCTACAGAGCTGGCCGAGCACAGTTTACATGTGGATCCCAAGTCCAGGCCCGTGAAGCAGGGTTTGAGGAAAATGAATGAGGAAAGAAGGAAGGCTATAGGTGAAGAGATCGCTCGGCTATTGGCAGCCGGCTTTATCATGGAAGTATTTCACCCGGATTGGTTGGCAAACCCGGTTCTAGTGATGAAAAAGACCAATGAGTGGAGGATGTGCATTGATTTTACGAGTCTCAACAAACATTGCCCAAAGGATCCGTTCGCGCTACCAAGGATAGATCAGATTATAGACGCAGTAGCTGGAAGCGATCTATTATGCTTCATGGACGCATATTCCGGGTATCATCAGATTAAGCTCAAGAGGGAGGATTGGAGAAAACATCATTCATAACCCCTTTTGGGGCCTTCTGTTATAAAACTATGACGTTTGGATTGAAGAACGCCGGTGCAACTTACCAACGGTGTATTCAAAAGTGCTTCGAGGACCAAATTGGACGCAACGTCCATGCCTATGTGGATGATGTGGTCATCAAGACCAGGAAGGCGGAGACATTTATCGATGATTTAAAGGAGACGTTCAAAAATTTTACGAGATATCAGATGAAGCTTAACCCGACAAAGTGCGTGTTCGGAGTTCCAGCCGGGAAACTACTCGGCTTTATCGTTTCCGAGAGAGGGATCGAGGCAAACCCGGACAAAATCAAGGCCATCCAGAGTCTGAAAAAGCCGGAAAATTTGAAACATGTTCAAAAGCTCACAGGCTGCGTAGCAGCCTTGAGCCGATTCATATCCAGGCTCGGAGAAAAAGCAATACCCTTGTACCGGCTCTTGAGGAAGTCAGATAAATTCGTATGGGATCAAGAGGCGGATGAGGCGTTTGAAGCACTAAAGAAGCAGTTATCTGAAGCACCAGTACTAGCGGCTCTGGGTCCTAAAGAGCCTATGTTGCTATACGTGGCAGCTGGCCCCCGAGCCGTCAGCGCAGTAGTTGTTGTGGAACGCAGAGAGGATGGGAAGGGTTACCCGGTTCAGAGACCGGTTTATTACGTCAGCGAGGTATTATCAGAAGCAAAGCAGCGCTATCCGCTTTGGCAAAAGTTGGTGTTCGGGGTCTTTATGGCTAGCCGGAAGTTGAAGCCGTATTTCCAAGAACACCCCATAACAGTGGTTAGTTCAATACCAATGTCGGATATCATCAGAAACTCGGACGCGACGGGAAGAATAGCCAAGTGGGCGATAGAGATGGGGGATTATCACATCAACTACGAACCCAGGTCAGCAATCAAATCCCAAGGTTTAATTGATTTCGTTAACGACTGGACACATACAGGCATGACTACGACGGTTCCAAATTCCGAATCATGGATCATGCACTTCGATGGATCTAAGCAATACGCGGGATCAGGAGCTGGGGTGGTGCTAACGTCACCCAAAGGAGATAAATTGAGTTACGTACTACAAATTCACTTTGACTGTTCCAACAACGTGGCCGAATATGAGGCCCTATTGCACGGCTTAAGGGCAGCCAAGGAGATGAACGTCAAGAGGATACGGTGTTTCGGAGATTCGGACCTTGTGGTACAGCAGGTGTCAGGAACTTGGGATAGAAAGGACGCAACTATGGCAGCATACCGCAGGGAAGTTGATAGGGTTGCAGGATGTTTTTCCGGGTATGAGGTGGAGCATATAGACAGAAGAAAGAATGAGGCAGCCGACGCACTCGCTAGACTCGGCTCGCGCAGAGAGCCGGTTCCACCCAACGTTTTCCTGGATGAATTATGGCGACCATCAGTTAAAACCGAGTCAGAGGAGGAATTGGCAAATCAAGACCCGGATTCAGGACTTGTGGCCACTGTACGTACTATTCCCGAATGGACAGAACCGTTTTTGGCCTACCTATCGCGAGGCGAGTTACCACAGCAGGAGGTATTAGCAAGGCAAATTTTGAGGCGAGCAAAGGGATATTCTATCATCAATGGGGAATTATATAAGAGAAGCGCAGCAGGGGTCTTTTTGCGCTGCGTAGCGCCAGAAGAAGGCCGACAGATTCTTAAGGAAATCCACAAAGGCGACTGTGGACATCACGCGTCCACAAGATCTCTTGTGGCTAAAGCTTATCGACACGGATTTTTCTGGCTCACGGCTCTAGCAGATGCGGAACGATTGGTAGCAAGGTGCGACGGATGTCAAAGGTACGCTCGCCAAACCCATGTGCCGGCTATGGAGTTACGGACCATCCCGTTAACTTGGCCGTTCGCTGTCTGGGGTATGGACATGGTTGGCCCCTTTCATATGTCACCATGCAAGAAGACACATCTTTTGGTGGCTATTGATAAGTTTACCAAGTGGGTCGAGGTTATGCCAGTTACTAATTGCGAATCAGCCACAGCAGTCAAGTTCCTGAAAAGGATTATCTACAGGTTCGGGTATCCCCACAGCATAATTACTGACAATGGAACCAACATGTCCCTTGGAGAGATGGAGAAGTTCTGTGGCAACAATGGAATCCGGCTTGATGTTGCATCAGTGGCTCATCCGCAGGCCAATGGACAAGTGGAGAGGGCAAACCAAGAATTGCTTCGCGGATTAAATCCACGATTACGAGTCCCCTGTATCAGGGCAGCTGGTGCATGGGTCGAAGAACTTCCTTCTGTGGTTTGGGGTATCAATACCACGCCTAATAGATCTACTCAGATGACACCCTTCTTCATGGTCTATGGCGCGGAGGCAGTACTACCGAGTGATATTATTCATGATTCACCACGAGTATCAGCATACGTCGAAGTGGAGAATGAAAAAACCCGGCAAGATGCTGTGGATATGTTAGAAGAGCAAAGGGAACAGGCCCTGGAAAGATCAGCCATATATCAGCAGGATTTACGAAGGTATCATAGCCGGCACGTGAAAACCCGGGTCTTCCAGGAAGGAGACCTGGTTCTGCGCCTGGTACAGTCGAACGAAGGAAAGCACAAGTTATCACCACCCTGGGAAGGACCGTTTATCATAAGCCGGAATTTGCATAATGGGTCATATTACTTGATAGATGCAAGGGAAGAGTCGACCACAGTTAATGACACCGCTCACACCACTTCATCTATGCAAGAAAGAGACAGACCGTGGAACGTGGCTCAGCTACGTCCATATTATACTTAGCAAAAATTGTGTTGGCATATGGAATTGAACGATGTAACAGGCAGCAGGTTTTCAGACGTGCTATTTTCCTATCCAGGGTACCCTTGGGGACTGGACGGGTTTTTAATGAGGCGGCTTGCTGACCTAGATTTTTCATATCAAGTAAAGAGGTGATTATCAAGAAAAGAGATGGTTATTATCCGGTTCTGTACTCTCAGTATGATGCGTATATCTAGGTCTTGGGGGCTGGTCGCTTGAATAGCACAGTTACGAACTCAAAGACCCGGCCATGATGCCTATGAGTTATAAGGGCCGATTACTTGCAAACGAGTACGGCTACAATCTTATAACCGGAGAAAGAAGTCCAAATTTCTTGGCTATTCTTACTTAAGCTCGATGTGACTCGCACTAAAGTGGCATGATTTGTTCGCTTACGATTACAGTCAGTCATTAAACCCGACGGGGCTTGACTGGCCACGTTTTCGTATAGATGTAACAACATGGTATCCACGCGAAAGCCGGCTTACAGTACAAGATAGTCAAAAGGGTCATCTAAACCACAAGTTATGCAGAGTACAAGGCTAAAACAGCTGGAAACTCAACGATTATTAAGCATAACTTCAAATCCTATGTGAAACGACTCAGGGATCTTTGTGAATTTAGCAGTAGGCAATTCGTTCTCCTTTCAAGATCAAGTGTCCTAGACTTGGAGATCCGGGTCCGGGTGACTTGAAATCTTGAAAAGAGAAAAAATTGCTTACTTGTAGAATTCCAAAAACCCAAATATCCGAGTCTTGGGGACTTGGGGACTTAGAAGCAAATCCGCTTGTCAACACCCATGAGACCCAGAAATCGAGTTTCACAAAAGGAACAATAAAGAAAGCCGGATATCGAGAACAGACGAGCTCAATAATGGATAAATTTAAAAAGGCCGGAAGAGGCATAGACTATATCAAGACCTTAGCGTGCATTACAAAATCCCGGTGAAAAGATATCAAAGGTGCACAGGCGCACCACCCAAAATATAACTGTTTAAACAGCACGTTGGCCAACCGATGCATAAGAAGAGGCATTAGAGATTAGATGTCACTCGGCGTTCATCTTGGCCTTGCCCTTGCCATCATTGGTGGTAGCAGCAGCGCCCGGATCAGCGGTACCAGCCCGTGCAGGAGGTGGAACGACTGGTGTTGAGGTAGCGGGGGCAGAGCCGGCTTCAGCTTGCTTCTTGGCAGCCTCCGCCCTCAACGCAGCAGCTTCCTCCTTCCACCGAGCCAGCATATCATATGGCTCGGGAAGATCTGACTTAATCGCTTCACCAGCAGCATCATATGCTGGAACAAGGATATTAACATCCAGGTCGTCAGCGATCACGCTAGCCGGGTAACGGACCTCCTTTTGGACGGCCTGAAAATCCTTCACCGAGAACTTGGACCCATCAAGCTTGAACTCTGGGAAGCCGCCCATAAGCTTCACTAGCTCGAGCTTGGGGAAATAAGCCTTGGCAAGTGCAAGCCCCCGGGTCACTCCAACCCGGCAAGACGAGCGTTTCCAGTGCCAAATCCACTCAGGAATAGTGGAGAAGGCATCCAGCATCCTCTTCAGATCAACATGTCCTTTACCCGGCCACCGTAATTCCTGAAGGATCCATTTGGTTCCGGCATATAGCTGCCGGATAACGCTCTTCATAGTTTTCAGCTTGGCAATGTCATCCTCTTCCGGCATGGCTTCGTCCGGGCCTGAAAAAATGGAAACATAAGTCGGGAAAACTCTTGCTATCTATCAAAAGGATAAACCCGGAGGAGGAAACGTACCAAGTAAAGCACGATATGTGTCAGATATTTGGACAGAAAGGCTTGTTAGATCATCTTCTGCTTTGTGAGCCCTTTTCCTATATTTCCTCATTATCAGCCTATTCCTCCTGGCTTCAGCCTCGGCTGCTTCACGCAAAGCTACCTCCTTTTCAATGAGCTTGGTGGCGTCTGCCAATTTCTCCTCAGATTGAGTCACGAAAGACTGCATGGATGCAAACAAGGATTAGTCGGGTAAAGGGGCAAGTTATCAGTCGCTTGTATAATAAAGTCCCAAGCAAATTATGAATCAATTCACTCGGAACTTGGGGACTGGATAAGGGCACAAGCAACATCAGTCGGATTTACCTCGTGTTTGGCTATTAAAGCCCCCAAGATGTTTTCTTCATTAGCCCTTAAAGTGCGCAGGTTTTCCAGCATCTGGGCAAACGTCAGTTCCTCGGGTCGAGTACCGGAAGAGCCGGCAGCCTGGTCGCCTGGTGGGGGAGCTCTCCCCGCCCTTGGGGTCGAGACCCGGACAGTTTGAGTACCCGGGTTGGGAGAACCCATCCTTGTATCCAGAACCTCGATCTCCTCGTCCACTGGTTCCGATGAGGAAGGAGATCCGACGGCTCGGGGAAGCGGATTGTTCAGAGGGCCTTGTCCCTGGTTATTCGCCGTATCACCACCAGTCGCGGCGTCTACGTTCTCAGTGGGCTTCTCTGCCCGATGGTTATCCGTCTCTACATTTTCCGGGTCACTGACGGTGACTTGAGTGCTGAAAGAAAGATGAGAAAAGGCAGTTATTAGTGTTGACGGTGGCTTGAGTGAAAACTTGTCAGACGTCAAAGGAAATCATATAGCAAAAACTTACCCGGCATTCACGGTGTAGTCCAGCGGGAGCTCGCCGCTGGAAGCAGATGAGGTCGTCACAGGGACCACTAACGGAACCCGGAATTGCCCGGCACGTGGATGGTTAGGAGAAGGGTGGCGTTGAGGAGAGTCGGAAGGACGGGACGAAGGAGCACTGGCACGATGGATCGAGGGGGTAGAGATGCCCGGGTTAAGGGGATCTTCACCCGGGGAGCTCCGAGTTACTCTGCGCTTGGCTGGGAGAGAATCCTTCAAGCACGACGAATTTGATAATTGATGGTTAAGTCGTCGCATGGCGTCAAAGGAGTAAGGTTCAGAGGATAACGAGGAAAAAGGAACCTTGGACACTGCCCCTCTGGCCTTCCTCTTGGCTCCAACTGTTGCTTCTTGATCAGACTCGGTTGCCTCCGGGTCATCCTCGTTGATCTCACCTTCGTCCTCCAGCCCTGCGAACCGGGTGTGTGTTCGTGAAAAAAAAGGTAAACGGGAGGAAAATGATACGAGTAAAGATTATACAAGTTCTGTGCAAATACCTTCACTATCATCAGCCGGCTCGTCCTCTTCTTCCGGGTCTCTGGAAGGGGGGGAGGGTTCAACTCTCCAGAAAGGGTCATCAGCCTAAGACAAAAGAATGAGACTAAGGGTTAGAAGCTGTATCAAGTCAAAAGGTGGAAATAAGTTATGAATATCGGATATTACCGCTGGAGCCGGGTTTTCCCGAGTAAAGGGGGGTAACCCGGTGATGCCCTTTATCACCTCTAGCTTCTCTGTCAAGAAGCCCTTGATGGTCTTGTTGGTATCGCCGGTCGCGAAGCTCTTGGTGGAGTATCGGAGTGCATCTGTGGTGTGCCCCGAATACTCGCACATCAATTTGGTGCGGATGGAGTTGGGTTGGATCCGAAAATCAACCCATGTTTTTACTAAATTTAGCCCGAGGAGGCCTTGGGCTGAGAGGATGGCTATCTTGGCTAATGAGGGAAGGATCGCCTCCCTGTCTGAGTCTGGTGCAAAGGCATTGAAAGACTCGGAAGGTTCGAGGAGGTTTTCCGAGTAACTCGGTAGTTTCTTTTCGCCGTCTGGGGAGGTATCGTGGCAATAAAAGAAAGACAGCTGCCAATGTTTGACGTGGGAGTTTAAATTGAGGGTTGGCATCGGTGAATTCTTGCGGCGTTGGATGGATACCCCGCCGCAAGTAAGAAGTGCTCCGTCACCACTTTCGCGGCACGGCTTACATTGGAATAGTTCGATGAAGAGAGTCAAACTTGGCGGTATGCACAAGTATGACTCGGATAGAATGATGAAGTGGGTAATATTCAACATAGAGTTAGGCCCTATGTCGAATACCCGGAGGCCATAATGACTTAAGACCTCCCTGAAGAAAGGGTGACCCGGAGGACGGAATCCCCGGGTCACGTGCTCTACGAAGCAGATTACCTCGTTATCGGTGGGTGTGGGCCGGGTCTCGTTGCCTGGCGCCCTCCAGTGAATGTCCTTCTGAGAAGGGAGAATTCCTAATTCGGCTAGTTCGTCCAACTTGGCCTTCGTAGCTGTGGAACGCCCCCAGTTGGCGGATATGGTTTGGGTAGTCCTTGCCTGAGTCGGCTGTTTTCCTTGCCGTTTGGGAGCCATGGGATCAACCTGCAAAGCACAAGAAAAAGAGGCATAGGAAATAAGACCCGGAAGTGTTGGATTATCCGAGTACAAGGTATCAAGAAAGTATGAAGCTAAGGATTATCCGGGTATCATGGTATGAGGTGGAGATTACAAGGTATCCGGGTGTTAAGTACCATTGTGGAAATTATGGGTCACTTACGTATGGAAAAGCATTTGGGGAAGATGGATGGTTGCCCATGTGTCTACTGCAAGCAAGATAGCTGGAAAAGGAGGATTTTCCGGGTGTTAATGCAATAAGCGGAAAATCGAGGAGGAATGGATCTAGATGGAAAAGTTTGCGCGTGATTTTACGGGAGATTTGGTGATTAGTAATGGTAGGAGGATGAGTTGTAACTATCTAGCCGGTGGTTAAGGGAGTTGGCGAGCATCGAATCGATCTAATTTGATGCAATCGGAAGAACGACTCACGGGTTGACCTAGATCCAATCATGGATGGATTGAAAAATTGCGGGGCTAAATTAAACGAGTGCAAGGGGCTTACTGGAGAGATTGGAGTTTAGCGTGACGGCGGTGAACGGCGTGGCTCGAATGCCCCCTTCGCGGCTCTTGGCGCGTGGAATGAAGGTGCGACAGTGAAGCTTGACGGCGGCGCGAGATGGCTCGAGGGCGAGCGCGGCCGGCGGCGGCCTAGCTTCGATGGCGAGCACGAGCTTTTTGCGGTGGTGCTGCGAGAGTGTAAGGAGCAAGGAAGGAAAGGAGAAGCTGAGGCGTAGTGATGGGTTTAGGGTTACCCTCTGAGTGCTATTTATAAGGTGAGGGTGAGTCTATCTCAACGGCCAGAAGCCGGAAATCGTGGGGTGATGGTTATCCACGTGGATTCTGCGAGATATGCGCCAAGTATTGAGCAAAGCATCTGGACAAGAGAGAGAAGGAGATCCGCCCCGTGATATCAGGATCGGTTACCGAGTATGGGATCTTGGCATTTTTATTAGGGTTTGGACCTGGAAAATTAAACCAAAGTGTTTGGGGGAAAACCCGGGTTACTATATGGCCACCATGGAGTCGGGCCTAGCCATCTATCAAAGCATCTTAACCCGGCCTCCATATGCCTGTGTGTTTGATATCTTTGCAGGGAATAGCGAGCGCTTCAAGGAGGATCCGTGAAGCCCAAGCTATTCTGGGGACTACTGATGGGGGGATAATAACCCGGTAGGCCAACTCCAAGGTGTAACCTGGCCCAAAGGACGCTGCGCAAGATCCGGCTAAGGATAGAAAAACTTCTGGAAGGCCCAAGCTTGTAGGCCCAGTAACCCGGATTGTGGGTTATGGTAAAGGAAAGTTAGGGTTTGTGCGCCGTGTCCGGGTAGGATCCAGGATGCGCCTTGGAGGGTAAGCCAGGGGGTACGGGTGCTTTATAAACCGACCCCCAGGTCTAGTTTAGACAGAGATCGAAGAACCCTAGCAATATCGCCTCATATCGAGCATCTAGTGTAATCCCAGAGTTGAATTATTATATCAAGATCGGAGACTCGGCGACTTTGATTGCCGGCTACCAGATCGAGTTGCATCATGTTTTCCTCTGAGTTAAACCCTCTCCCAAACGCCTGTGTCGTCTTGCCCCAAGATCAGTTACCCCCGGTAACATCTGCCGTGATTATCCCACGACAGAACTCACTCCTCTCGCTTCATGCTTTCGGTGACTTGGCGAATGGTGCGCTACCTCATGGAAATTCCCTTTGTGTGCTCAGGTTTGAACCCACCATGGACCCCCAAGACGATGCTCAAGGTGCCCAAGAAGCCATGGAAGATGCCCAAGAACAAGCCCTCAAGGAAGAAGGAGAGAAGGAGGAGGAGGAGTGTAGGCTGGCCGGCCTCCTGCCTGCCCAGGCCTGCCTCCATGCCGGCACCCTAACAGAACAGCCCGGCCTACGCCGGCCTCCCTGCGCACCCCAGGCCGGCCCCCTGGCTGAAGCCCTCGGCCTAGGCCGGCTCCCCTGCGACCCCAGGCCGGCCTCCACACCGAAGTAGCCGACCTCCAGCCCGGCCTCCCTGCATGCACGTAAAAGTGGTTGAAACCACCCCTTCCCCCCACCTACCCCCTAGGCTATATAAGGAGACCCCTCCGGTCAGATCTAGGTTAGAGATGAAATTAGAACTTTGAGCTTTGCTCTTGTATCCCTCTTGTGAGGCTACTCCTATGGTTTGTACCTAGGAACGTATCAAGGCTACTCCTACGATATTCATCTTGGATCGTATCAAGATTCATCCATCTACCTAACCTCTCCCCTTGGGATTTAGTTAGGAGTTGTCCAATCGTCCTCAACTAACCCTTGAGGTTCTATTGGCGTGGTGGACCGGCCACGGGTGTGAAGCGGTTTCCGTTAAGGTGAGTTCACTTGGATCGATCATCCCGTAGGCGGCCCTCGGGGTTTAATTGACAGGAGATTTGGGATTCTTCCGATCTTGCGAGTTATCTCCCCTTCAATTTACCACGTTTCCCCCTCGATTTCACCCGATTCCCCCTCGTTCCCCTCTCGTGTTCTTCGTCGATTCGTGAATATCGGGCCAACTAGGAGCTAACCCCCTCCGCATCATGTGGTATCCAGAGCTAGATTGACCCCCCAATTCGACCCCCACCCCCTCCTTTTCCACCAATTTTTCTTCTATCCACCATAAATTCAAAAATTTCACCAAAAATAGCCAAAAGGGATTTCGACCGATCTGTGGATTTGTTGAGTTTTTCGTGGGTTTGATCCATAGATTTGTCGCCAAAGACCATTCCCCACCTTTCTATTCAGCCACTTTTCTTGAATTTGTCCAAAAAAAATCTTGATTTTAGAGGAATTTTGAATTTGAGCAAAAAATCACAGAAAATCTCTACTCTTCGATTCTTGGACAGATTTTGCAACTTGTTTTCTTTGTCGGCGTTGCTCCGATTTGAGTGAAACAAGTTCCTACGCGTTGCCATCGACATCGCGTATGCAACTACATCAATAGATCAACACGACATCGACATCCACCGGCCGCAAGTCCGTGATCATCCATCGCATAGGTATAACTTTCTTTTGCTTGAACTTACCCCGTCCTTTGTGTACCTTATCTATTCAGACTAGCTCTTTTACATCGCTTGGCATCGCATTAGTGGCACCAAGAGTGCGAGTTTGGCGCTTGTGAGAAAATAGCTTCGAGTAGGCATTGGCATTTTGGAATCATCATCAAAAATAAAAAAAAGGAGAAAGAGCAAAAAGAGCCAAAAGAAGTAAAAGATCGATGCCAATTGCTATCCATTGTAGGAACGTGTAGCTTCGTGTCGCTAAAGAGAAAAGAGTGACCTGTTACCACGGTGCGAATCTTGTTGCCTTTTAAAGTTTGCGGTTTGAGATAGCATCCTCCTTGTGTTGGTGTGGCATTAAGCTTAGTCTTCGTTAGGTAAATTTCGTCTCCGCTCGTCCATTGGCCGCACTAACCCCATTTATCCCTTGTGTGTGTGTGTTCCACCTATATTTTCCTCCACTAGGATTGGTTATTGTGCTAATATTTCTTTTTGGTTCTTCTCCACATTTTACAACAAAACTTTCTTCGGATTGCCACTTTCCTAACCCATTTGCCTTCCACATATAGCGTGTGTGTTGTCGTTTGAGGTTTTCTTTTGATCCTTTTGGACTCACTTTTGACATACCGCCCTACACCTAGGCTCGTCCACTAGCCTCAATACGATCAAGAAAGGTAACGTTGGGTAAGTGAGACATCCATTTCTTCATATCACTCTTGTGTGTTTTTTGAGATGGCTAGGGAAGGAGTATTCACAAGTCCGAGCTCGGAGGATGAAGAAAACCCATTCTCGAATGACAATGCTTACCACAACTGACGAGGACATCCCTAGTACATTGCCACTTAAACAAGATGAAGTGAGACTTGGACCTATGACAAGATCAAAGTACAAGCTCATACAACAACATGTGAATTCAATCCTTATTGATTACGATGTTTGTGATTATGAGAACTTTATACTTCCTAAGTCTATGCATTTATGTATGAACAGGGTTATTGATAACACAAGCATGATGGGTGAAAACAACCAAGAGGAGCTAGAAAACAAGATGGAGTTGATGGAAAACAAGATTACAAGTGGTGAAAACACGTGTACCATGGTGAAAAAAACATACAACATGGTGACAACAATCATGCAAGTGTGGAAAAGAACCATTAGTTTGTTATTCCACACTATAAGGGAGAAATAACAAGAGGGAGGCTCACCCTAGAAGCCCTATACACCCTATACAAATCCTACTACAAGTAGGTATGGTCTGTATACCATAATTGGCCGAACCCCCTAATGTTGGATCGGTTTGTATCCTCTCTTAGAATCCAAGTTGGATTCCTAGTCCTAGTAGGAGTCCTAGTCCTAGTAGGGGTGGTTCTTGCGCAAGGAAGCCTTTGTGGCTGCACCACCACCTATATATGCTCCCCTTCTGCGAGTTGTGGAGATGGAACAATTTTAAACCAAAGAAACCCTAGCCTTGAGATTGTATTGCTGCTAAGCATTCATCTTGAAGTATTACCAAGTCAAATTTGTGTGATATCTTGTTATTCCATTTGGAATAGGGGGATACAAGACCACTTGTAATCTTTGATTACTTGTGCAAGAGTGTGTAGTTGAGAATATCCAAAGGGCTTGATTTTTGTTGCATCTGGCAAGAGGGGTCATCCGAGTGAGAGGTCTTAGTGTAGCACTAGTTATCACAAATTCCAGAAAATCCACAAAAAGAGAGAGAATCTCATTGAGAAAATTGGGCCACCCCATATCATCTTGGTATCAGATTCTTAGGTTTACTCGGTAAGCAAAGTTATCCCTAGTTTTAGTTATTTTTATTCCTATCCAGAAAAATCCATACAAAAATAGTTGTTTTAGTTCATTGCTAGAGCCTAGATCAACACCAATTTGCATCTACTAGTTGTTGTTTCTTGCTGATTTGCGTTCCAGTTTTTCTGTTTTTAGTTTTCATCCATGAGGGTTCATCTAGTTTCCTTTTGTTTCTTACCGAAAATCCCACCAAAAATAAGTGTGCTTTGATCTTGTGGTTCTCGGGAATTTTTAGACCAACAACTTGTTTACAAGTTGATCTAGTTCCTTGATTTCATCGTGTTGCTTTGGTTCTGTTTTCAACTTGTTTTCATTCGAGCACTAGTTGCTATCGTATTGCTACCGTGGCACGAGTTTGTACCGAATCCCTGCCATGCGCTATCTTGCTGCCGTGGTTTCCTTGCCCCGCTCAGATCCATCGCACGCTTACCAAACCACCCACCCGTGCCCCAAATTTCATACCCCGCGCGCCCCCGCTCGTAGCCGCACTCGGACTCCGAGTCTGCCGCAGCACATAAACGCGCAAAAGCGCTGCCGCCCCACACCACTCCCTGCCGCAGTCGGATTCGCCCCCCGCACCCATAAAATCACCACCGCGCGCCCCACCGCAACACACCACAGCACACCACCTACAGCACACCCGCAACACACCCTGCCGCGACAGCGTTTCTCGTTGTTTCTCTGCCGTGACAAAAAGTCATGTCGTTTCAACTCTGTTTCTTTTGTTTTTCTTTTGTTTTTCCTCGTTTTATCCCTAGGATTTTGTTCAGATCTTTGATAAGCCCTAGCCACAGCCATTCTACAGCAAATTTTAGGTCCCCAAAACCCAAAGACTAGTTATTTTATTGCTCTACAGGCTGCTCAATTTGATCAAATTTCTGTCCACTTTCTGTTATTTCCTTTACATTGCTCCTAGTTGATTCAAAGGCATTGGAAAAATCAAAAAAATAGAGAAAAAGATTAAAGTATAAAAAATTTAGAAAGAGAGAAAAAGCAAAAAGAGGCCGAGACATATTATCACTAGTGGAAGCCTGTCATCTTGGATATTTTGTGGACATTTGAGCAATCTTGTGCCTGTTTTCATAGAGTATTTGCTAGTGTCTTTCTAGTGCTTGCAATAACTCTTCCATATAATTGCTAAGCCACATTTGTCTCCCATAGTGAGTGTGTTCCTTTAGTGTTTTCAGCACATTAAGAAGTGCATTGGAGTTGTTATTTTGGTGTTGTTAGGAATCCCAACCAAGCCCCACCTAAATACACTTTTTTGCAGTGTAACACTTGAGAGCTTGGTTTATTCTCTTCTCACACTTGACACAGTTTTCGTTGGTTCTTGTTGGTAAGTCAATCCTATTCACCTTGGAACAGTAAGTGAAGCACTTCTTTGATGGTTTGAGTGAGTTGTGAGAGAGCACCACAACCCATTGATTATTTTGTTTTCACTAACATGTTAATTATGAGTTTTGCGAGTGAAACAGATCCTGTGTAGGATAACAAGGAGGAAGCTGATTTGATGTCTAAGACCAAGACTAGTGAGGATATATGTACATGGGCAGATTTCAATACATTTCGAGGAGGAGTTGCTAATAGAATTGAGAAGAAAATTGAGCAATATGATGTTATAATTAGAGAGGATTTGAAGGGGTTAATGGAAGCACATAAGGAAGCAGCTACTAAAGATTCAGTGCGTGTTCTCCAAGAGGCTATGGATAATCTCACAAGACAAGTTACAAATCTATCAACACAACTGCAACAAAGAGCTCCCAATGATAATTTAGGTGCTGATCATGATGATGGCCGAGCCATGTCATATGGAGGCCGTGGGAATTTTGCTGCTAGAAGGGTGCCTTTGGCTGAAAACTATAGAGAAGAGGATGTCCTTGGGAAACTAAAATTCTTTGTGCCTACTCTCACATGTGATAATGATGATGTTGAGGAGTACTTGATGTGGGAATTGAAGATAGAGAAGTTATGGAGATTGCATAATTACACTGATGAGAGGAAAATCAAGCTAGCATCTGCTGGATTTGATGGTTATGCTCTCTTGTGGTGGGATGGTATCATAAGGATGAGGAAAACACAAAATCAACCAGAAATTACTACTTGGGCTGAGATGAAGCAACTCATGACAGATAGGTTTGTTCCAACAAATTATATGAGCACTCTCTATGACATATTACAACATTTTAAACAAGGAACAAATTCAATGGATCAATATTACAAAGAGATGGAATTAGTGTTACAAAGAGCTCGGGTTGTTCAAGAAAATGAGCAAACAATGCAAAGATTTCTTTCAGGATTGAAGTTTCAAATTAGATGCATTGTGCGACATGTTTAATATAAGACCATGACAGAATTATTGCATCAAGCAAGGGAGGCAGAAAAGAGATTGGCCGAGGAGGTTACTATGGCTCCCAAGAGAATTTTCCCATCAAGATCTTCTTCTTTTAAACCTCCAACACCTCAAGCCTCACAAATTCGAGCTGGTACATCTACTAAACCCGAGACAAGCATTACCACTTCAATGAAAATATCCCAACCAGCAGCTAGTGGAAGTGGTTCTACTCAATCAAGAGCAAGAAATAGAGAAATGACATGCCATACTTGTGGAGGAAGAGGGCACTTTAAGAGAGATTGTCCTAACAAGAAAATTATGGTGATCAATGCTGATGAGGAGTATGAGACGGGAGATGATGCTGATCCTAATGAGGAGGATACATATGATGATGATGGTCCTGTTAATGCTTTTGCTACAGATTACCCAACCATTGTTTGCACCAAAGGATTGAGTATTGTTCCTAGTGATGAGAGACAAAGATGCAATTTATTTCAAGCAAGGGAAATTGTTAGTCCTCAAATGGCTTGCAAGGTGATCATTGATGGAGGGAGTTGCAGAAACTTAGCAAGAAAGGATTTATGTGCAAAACTCAGATTGAGATATAGTCTACACCCACACCCATATTATATTCAATGGTTGAATGACAAGAAAGAAATCAAAGTATGCCAAGTGGTGAGAGTGGACTTTCAGATTGGACCATACAAAGATACAATTGAGTGTGATGTGGTTCCCATGTCAGTTTGTCACCTTTTACTTGGAAGACCATGGCAATTTGACAGGAAGGTTGCACACAATGGGAGAGCAAACACATACCAATCGAATTGGAATAATAAGGATATTATCTTGAGGCCTATGACACCACAAAAGATTGTGAATGAATCAAGACAGAAAACATAAGTGAATCTAGAAAAGGAGAGTGAGAGGGTTGATAAGAGTGAAAACACAAATTCTATGGGTGAAAACAAGCCTAGGCAGAGTGGTAAAAGTAAGGGAGAGAGCCTTTTGACAATTTTAGCCACCAAAGATGACTTGAGAGAGTTTGGAGAGGATCCTAGCTTAGTACCTATAGTGCTCATGCATAAGGGGGAAATTTTAGATTCTAATGACACGACTCCTCTTTCTATTGGTGTTTCTAATGTTTTGCAGGATTTTGATGATGTTTTTTCCAGAAGAAATACCTCCAGGGCTGCCATCATTGAGAGGGATTGAGCACCAAATTGATTTACTTCCTGGATCATCATTACCAAACCTAGCTCCCTATAGGACAAATCCCCAAGAGACAAAGGAAATTCAGAAACAAGCCAAGATCTTTTTGATAAAGGTTATATTAGAATAAGCCTATCCCCTTGTGATGTTCCTGTTATTTCGGTTCCTAAGAAAGATGGTACTTGGCGCATGTGTCTAGATTGTAGACCAATTAACAACATCACTATTCGTTATCATCATCCTATACCACGTTTGGAAGACATGTTAGATGAATTATGTGGTGCTGCTGTTTTCTCTAAAATTGATTTGCGTAGTGGTTATCATCAAATAAGAATGAAAGAGGGGGATGCGTGGAAAATAACCTTTAAAACAAAATTTGGTTTATATGAGTGGTTAGTAATGCCATTTGGATTAACTAATGCACCTAGTACTTTCATGAGATTAATGAACCATGTTTTGATAAATTTTATTGGCAAATTTGTGGTTGTTTACTTTGATGATATTCTCATATATAGCCACAATGAACATGAACACATTGATCATATTAGACAAGTTTTGCATGTGTTAAGAGAAAATAAATTGTATGGAAATTTAGAGAAGTGTACTTTTTGCAAAGATAAGTTCATATTTCATGGTTATGTTGTTTCTTAACATGGAATTAAAGTGGATGAATCTAAAATTGAAGCAATTAAAAATTGGCCAATTCCCATAAATGTGAGTCAAGTAAGAAGTTTTAATGGACTAGCTGGTTTTTATAGAAGATTTGTGAAAGATTTTAGTACTATTGCTGCCCTTTGAATGATTTGACAAAGAAAGGTGTAAATTTTGAGTGGGGGCTGCTCAAGATATTGCTTTTGATACTTTGAAAAATAAGTTGATTTTGGCCCCATTATTGATGCTACTGAATTTTAATAGACAATTTGAAATTGAATGTGATGCTAGTGGCATAGGTATTGGAGGTGTGCTAATGCAAGAAAGTAAACTAATTGCTTATTTTTCCAGAGAAGTTAAATGGAGCTCAATTAAATTATTCTGTCTATGATAAAGAATTGTATGCACTTGTTAGAGTTCTTGAAGTTTGGAAACATTATTTGTGGCCAAAAGAATTTATTATACATTCTAATCATGAGGCATTAATTTTTTTAAAGAGCCAATCCAATCTTAATAAGAGACATGCAAAATGGGTAGAATTCATTGAATCTTTCCCATACATTATTAAACATAAGAAAGGATTAGATAACGTGGTTGTTGATGTTTTGTCTAGGAAAAACATGTTACTCACTAAATTGGATGTTCAAGTTTCGGGTTTGGAGAATTTAAAATCACTATATGCTGAAGATAAAGAGTTTTCTACACCATATGCTAAATGTTCTAATGTGAAGGCTTGGGATAAGTATCATATACATGATGGATTTTTGTTTAGAGCTAACAAATTTTGTATTCCCTAGTGTTCTATGCGTTTGATGTTATTGCAGGAATGTCATAGTGGTGGATTAATGGGACACTTTGGACGTGAGAAAACATTACTTATTTTGGCTGACAATTTTTATTGGGCACATATGAGAAGAGATGTTTATCGATTTGTGCAAAGATGCATTACTTGCAATAAGGCCAAATCAAAGCTAAAACCCCACAGTTTGTATACTCCTTTACCTGCACCAACTACACCACGGGAAGATATAAGTATGGATTTTGTGCTAGGTTTACCAAGGACTAAAAGGGGCATGATTTTATATTTGTGGTAGTGGATAGATTCTCGAAAATGTCACATTTTATTGCTTGCCACAAGAGTGACGATGCGTTGCATATTGCTAATCTGTTTTTCAGGGACATAGTGAGATTACATGGAGTACCAAGGACTATTGTTTCTGATCGTGATGTGAAGTTTATGAGATACTTTTGGAAGACACTATGGGGGAAACTAGGAACAAAGCTGCTGTTTTCAACAACATGTCACCCCCAAACTGATGGACAAACATAGGTGGTCAATAGAACACTCTCAACACTATTGAGAACTATGATCAAGAAAAATATAAAGGAGTGGGAGGAGTGTTTGCCACATGTGGAATTTTCATATAACAGGGTTGTGCACTCAACTACTTAGCTTTTGCCATTTGAGGTGGTTTATGGATTCAAATCTATGACACCACTTGATTTGTTACCACTTCCTATACAAGAGAGAATAAATATGGAGGCATCAAAGAGAGCTGATTTTGTGAAGAAGATACATGAGAAGACCAAGGATGCTATATAAAAGAAAGGGAAGTATATAGCTAAAAAAGTAAACAAAAAGAGAAAGGAGGTTATTTTTCAAGAAGGAGATTTGGTATGGGTACATTTTTGAAAGGACATAGTTCATAGGCTACGAAAGTCAAAACTATTGCCTCGAGGTGTGGGTCCTTACAAGGTGATTGCCAATATCAATGACAATGCTTACAAGATAGATCTTTCAGTTGATGAGTTTGGAGTGAGTAATTCCTTCAATGTTGCTGATTTGACACCATATCATGGAGATGGCCTTGATGCGTCGAGGTCGACGCCTTTTCAAGAGGGGGAGGATGATGAGGAAATCCCTAGTACATTGCCACTTAAACAAGATGAAGTGAGACTTCGACCTATGACAAGATCAAAGTCCAAGCTCATACAACAACAGGTGAATTCACTACTTATTGATTATGGTGTTTGTGATTATGAGAACTTTATACTACCTAAGTCTATGCATTTATGTATGATCAGGGTTATTGATAACACAAGCATGATGGTTGAAAACAACCAGGAGGAGCTGGAAAACAAGATGGAGTTGATGGAAAACAAGACTACAAGTGGTGAAAACAAGTGTACCATGATGAAAACAAACATACAAGATGGTGAGAACAAGACTACCATGGTGAAAACAAGAGTACAAGATGGTGAAAACAATTATGCAAGTGTGGAAAACAACCATTAGTTTGTTATTCCACACTGTAAGGGAGAAATAACAAGAGGGAGGCGCTCCCTAGAAGCCCTATGCGCCCTATACAAATCCTACTACTAGTAGGTATGGTCTGTATACCATAATTGGCCGGACCCCCTAATGTTGGGTCGGTTTGTATCCTCTCTTAGAGTCCAAGTTGGATTCCTAGTCCTAGTACGAGTCCTAGTCCAAGTAGGGGTGGTGCTTGCGCAAGGAAGCCTTTGTGCCCGCACCACCACCTATATATAGTCCCCTCCTGCGAGTTGTGGAGATAGAACAAGTTTAAACCAAAGAAACCCTAGCCTTGAGATTGTATTGCTGCTAAGCATTCATCTTGAAGTATTACCAAGTCAAAGTTGTGTGATATCTTGTTATTCCATTTGGAATAGGGGGATACAAGACCACTTGTAATCTTTGATTACTTGTGCAAGAGTGTGTAGTTGAGAATATCCAAAGGGCTTGATTTTTGTTGCATCTGGCAAGAGGGGTCATCCGAGTGAGAGGTCTTAGTGTAGCACTAGTTATCACAAATTCCAGAAAATCCACAAAAAGAGAGAGAATCTCATTGAGAAAATTGGGCCACCCCATATCAACAACTTCGTCACCCACAATGATCATTTCCAGCTCCGCGAACTAGTGAAGGACGGATTGCAATGCTATGAGCGTTGGCTCCAAGAACAAGAGGCTCGATTGAATGATCAAATGACGCGCATCAACATCAACTTGGCTAATCTTTCCAATCGCCATCGATCATCATCGTCCTCAAGGTCGCGCCGCTCTAGCCACCACACTCAAGATCGTCACCAAGCTCGTCGCCATGACCGCCATGATAGCAACACCAACATGGAGGATGGTGGCCAACCTCAACAATACCAACCACCTCCTCAACATCCACCGCCTCCACAATAAAGCTCCTCGATGACATTGGTACGACGATAGCTCGCCATCACCACCACCTCGACATCGCCAAGGCCGTGGTGACCCTCTTCAACCACCGCAACGCCCAGACCTTCGACAAAATCATCCCCCACCTCCACAAGGCCAAGCTCTTTACTATGTCCACAATGACTTCGTGGAAGGTTCGCATCAACATCGAAGGCCACCAAGGCGCAATGCGCGTCCCAACAACAATGACCGCCAAGAACATGATCGTCCTCAACAACCTCACCAAGACCAAGGAATTCCTCCACACCCTCGAGATGAAAAAGTGCTTCCGCACCGCCCTAACCGTGAACAAGAACGTCCTCGACATCAACACCATTACAATGATGATAGCGAACGCCGTGAAGCAAGACTCTGTCACCGCCAACAACCAGCTCCTAATGACCACTGGCGTCATCCTCCGCATCATAATTGCCAACACCAAGACAATGAGGATGGCCCATGTGATGATTCACCGCCCGTCTATGATGAAGACCCCCATGAGAAACCCCATCGTCAACAAGAAGACAACAACATGAGTGCCCTTCGTTTCAATGTCCCAAAGTTCAATGGTGAAAATGATCCCGAAGAATATCTTGCTTCGGATCTCAAGGTGGACAAGATATTCGGCATTCGCAACTTCACCGACAAGAAAATGGTTTCCTTGGCATCTTTGGAATTCGAAGGCTATGTACTCTTATGGTGGGACCGTCTCCAAGCCGAAAGAGTCCGCAACCACATTGCTCATATTGCCATTTTGATAAGGGGTGGCCCAATCTTCTCGATGAACTCACAGATAACTTTGGTATGATAAATAGTGCGCCACTGAAAACTCTCCCGACTGATCCCTGATGCCAATGCAACAGCTAGCAACCCCAAGGATATTCTCAACTCCACACTCTTGCACAAGTAATCCACCGACTACAAGTGGTCCTGTACCGTCTTATTCCCAGTGGAACAGCAGGTAACACGAAAAGTTTGCAGATGAACCTCCACATGAATGCCTACAAGCTAATTTGATCTAGAGGTCTAGGGTTTTGTGTTTAACGTAGTCTCCCTCTTATAATTCGCATCCTAGAGTATATATGAAGGGGTATGGGTGCGGCCAAGAGGGGGTGCGCCCCAAACAGCCCTAATGCGCCCTAACCTATCCCTAGTCGGTTTGGTGCAGCCAACACCTTACAAACCGAACCCAACATGGGTTCAGCCCATTGGACTCGCAGGTCCCTACTAAACAAATAAGTGGAACGAGACTTAATTACTAATGAGTGCTCCCACTTCATCCTCCTATGGACTGGAATATTTCCTCCTGATCTTCTCCTTGTTTTCCAGCATGACAAATTTGTTTTCCATCTTTTAATGGTTGTTTTCCAGCATGCCTTGAAGCCCTCCTCCATCCATGTTTGTGTTATCAATAAACCTGCTAATACATAATGCATAGGCTTAGGTAGTATAACATCCTTATAAACACAAACAATATTTGTTACTAGGAAAGAATTCACCTTATAAGGAACAATAGTGAGGCTCAATATTTCCTTCCAACTCAAGCATGAATAATCTTCATGGACCTCTATTATATCCCCATTACTACTTCACGCATGTGCATGGATTGTCACCATATCAATGCTATCACCGTTAGATATAGACATCCCATTCCTAGGCTAGATGAATGCTTGATGAATTGAGTGGTGCTACTATCTTTTCCAAAATTGATCTTAAAAGTGGTTATCACAAAATTCGTATGAGCATAGGAGATGAATGGAAAACAACTTTCAAAACAAAACTTGGCTTGTATGAATGGCTTGTCATGCCCTTTGGTCTTTCAAATGCTCCTTCAACATTTATGCGTCTCATGAACGAAGTCTTACGTCCTTTCATTGGAAAATTTGTTGTGGTTTACTTTGACAACATTCTCATTTATAGCAAATATTTGGAGAATCATCTTGATCACGTTTCTCAAGTATTGTTGGATCTTCGCAAAGCAAAACTTTTCGCCAATCATTCAAAATGCAATTTTGGCACCAACAAGCTTGTTTTCTTTGGTTTTGTGATCTCTTCCAACGGAATTGAAGTCGACAACAAGAAAGTCGAGGCAATTAGGAATTGGCACAACCCTACTTCCGTAGGTGAGATAAGGCGCTTTCATGGCCTTGCCGGTTTCTATTGCCGCTTTGATTTTGTCGGCATCCAACTGTTCTCGAATTGGTTTATTCAAGAATTAAAAAAATCCCAATGCGATAAAAGACTTGAATCCTAGAATTCCTATTCGAGAAATTTTTGGGCCCTTACGCGCTATTGTACCCAGTATATCGAATTTTTCTTCATCTTACTATTTACTAACGCATAATCAGATCCTGTTAAAAAAATATTTGTTCCTTGACAATTTTAAACAAACCTTCCAAGTACTTCAAGGACTTAAATACTCTTTAATAGATGTGAAAGATTTTTCAACAATTGCTTTCCCTTTGAATGAACTTACCAAGAAGAATGTACCTTTTGTTTGGGGCAATGAGCAACAAAATGTTTTTGACACACTTAAGAAATGTTTGACCGAAGCTCCTTTGCTTGTCTTACCGGACTTTGAGAAAACTTTTGAGATTGAATGTGATGCTAGTGGTATAGGAATTGGTGGCGTTCTTATGCAAAATGGACGCCCCGTTGCTTATCATAGTGAAAAACTAGATGGCGCTAAACTCAATTACCCAATCTATGATAAGGAACTATTTGGTTTGGTTAGAGTGTTAGAAGTTTGGCAAGATTACCTTTGGCCTAAAGAATTTGTCATTCATTCCGATCATGAATCATTGAAATATTTGAAAAGCCAAGCTAATTTGAACAAAAGGCATGCTAAATGGGTAGAATTCATTGAATCTTTTCCTTATGTCATGAAGTACAAGAAAGGTAAAGAAAATGTTGTAGTGGATGCCTTGTCTAGAAAAGAGTGTCTTCTTACACGCCTTGACATCAATGTGAATGGTTTGGATGAAATAAAATACTTATACTCTTCCGATGCTTTCTTTGGTCCCATTTTTGAGAAATTCTTGCCCAATAGAGGTTTTGATGACTACTATCTCCACAAAGGTTTCTTGTTTAAGGCTAACAAATTGTGTATTCCCGAGTCCTCTCTTCGTTTGTTGTTATTGAAGGAATCACATGAAGGAGGTCTCATGGGACACTTTGGACGTTACAAGACCTATGCCATGCTCTCCAACAACTACTATTGGCCCAAGATGAGGCACCAAGTTGAACCCCTCGTCAAGCGATGTCCTAGATGTCTCAAAGCTAAGTCTACTTCCAACCCTCATGGTGTTTACTTTCCACTTCCTATCCCACACGCACCTTGGAGTGATATTAGTATGGACTTTGTGTTAGGACTCCCACGAACTAAAACCAATATGGACTCCATGTTTGTCGTTGTTGATCGTTTCTCTAAGATGGCACATTTCATTCCATGCAACCGAACCAACAATGCTTCACATATTGCCACATTGGTTTTCAGGGAAATTGTGCGTCTACATGGTGTGCCCACTTCAATTGTGTCGGATCGAGACGTTAAGTTCACCTCATACTTTTGGAAGACGTTGATGGCCAAGCTCGGCGTCAAGCTACTTTTCTCCACCGCCTACCACCCACAAACGGATGGACAGACCGAAGTTGTCAACCGTACTCTCTCTTCACTCCTTCGAGCATTGATGAATCCCAACCTCAAGAATTTGTAAGAATGCATCCCTCATGCCGAGTTCGCCTACAATCGAGCACTACACCAAGCTACCAAGAGAAGCCCATTCGAGATCTCCTACGGCTTCAAGCCAAACACCGCCCTCGACATACTAGCATTGCCTCTCCACGAGAAAGTCAACATGGAAATTGCCAAGCGCATCGACTACATCAAGAAGCTACATGACTCCACAAGAGCTACCCTCGAGAAGCATTCCGCGCACCAAGCCTCCATTATGAACAAGAAAAAGAAACCAAGGGTGTTCCAAGAAGGCGACCTCGTTTGGCTACACTTGCGCAAGGATCGTTTCCCACAAGAGAGTAACTCCAAGCTCAAGCCAAGGGGCGATGGACCTTTCACGATCAGCAAGTGCATCAACAACAACGCCTACAAGCTCGACTTACCGAAATCCAAGTACCTCGTCCACAACTCCTTCAATGTCAAGGACCTCTCTCCCTTCCATGGATACCCAAGTGATGAAGACGACAGACAGTCGAGGTCGACTCTTCTTCAAGGGGGGAGATGATGCAGCCCACCCAATTCCACCAAGTGCACGAGCAAAGGCCATACATGACAAGATCACGAGCAAAGGCCATACATGACAAGGTGAACTCACTCCTCTCGCTTCATGCGTTCGGTGACTTGGCGAATGGTGCACTACCTCATGGAAATGCCCTTTGTGTGCTCAGGTTTGAACCCACCATGGACCCCCAAGATGATGCTCAAGGTGCCCAAGAACGTGCTCAAGAAGTTGCCCAAGAAGCCATGGAAGATGCCCAAGAAGAAGCCGTCAAGGAAGAAGGAGAGAAGAAGGAGGAGTTGGAGTGCAGGCTGGCCGGCCTCTAGGCCGGCACCCTAACAGAATAGCCTGGCCTGAAGCCCGGCCTAGGCCGGCCTCCCTGCGCACCCCAGGCCGGCCTCCTGCCCGAAGCCCCCGGCCTGAAGCCCGTCCTAGGCGGGCTCCCCTATGACCCCATGCCGGCCTCCACACTGAAGCAGCCGGCCTCCAGCCTGGCCTCCCTACATGCACGCAGAAGTGGTTGAAACCACCCCTTTTCACCCCCACCTACCCCCTAGACTATATAAGGAGACCCCTCCGGTCAGATCTAGGTTAGAGATGAAATTAGAACTTTGAGCTTTGCTCTTGTATCCCTCTTGTGAGGCTACTCCTATGGTTTGTACCTAGGAACGTATCAAGCTACTCCTACGATATTCATTTAGGATCGTATCAAGATTCATCCAACTACCTATCCTCTCCCCTTGGGATTCAGTTAGGAGTTGTCCAATCTTCCTCAACTGACCCTTGAGGTTCTATTGGCATGGTGGACCGGCCACGGGTGTGAAGCGGTTTCCGTTAAGGTGAGTTCAGTTGGATCGATCGTCCCGTAGGAGGCCCTCGGGGTTTGGTTGACGGGAGATTTGGGATCTTCGGTTCTTGCGAGTTATCTCCCCTTCGATTTACCACGTTTCCCCCCTAGATTTCAATCGATCCCCCCTCGTTCCCCTCTCGTGTTTTTTGTTCGTTTTACATGTTCTTCGTTGATTCATGAAGATCAGGCCAACTAGGAGCTAAACCCATCCGCATCATCGCAGGTCCCTCATGAACACATAAGTGGAACACTAAATAATCACCATTGAATGCTTCCACTTCATCCTCCTATGCACTGGAATATTTCCCCATGTTCTTCTCCTTGTTTTCCAACATGAGAAGTTTGTTTTCCATCTTGTAATGGTTGTTTTCTAGCAGGTACTTGTTGTTTTACAGCATACCATGAGGTCCTCCACCATCCATGTTTGTGTTATGAATAACCCTGCTAATACATAATGCATAGACTTTGATGCAACCCACCCTAATCCACCAAGCACCACATCGATACACGACAAGGTGAACTCACTCCTATCTCCGTATGTTTCAGGTGACTTGGTGAACGGTGCGCTACCTCATGAATACCCCTCTTTGTGCCTAGGCTGGACCCCACAATGGAGGCCAAGACGATGCCCACGATTATCAAGATCATACCCAAGACGATGCCCAAGAAGCCATGGAGGTAGTCCGAGAAGAAGGCATCAAGGAGGGAGAAGAGAAGGAGGAAGGATAGAAGATGCAGGTTGTCCGGCCTACTACCCGGCCAGGCTGGCCTCCAGGCCCGCTGCCCAACCGAGCCGCCCGACCCCGAGCCTGGCCCAGGCTGGCCTCCCTGTGCCCAGGCCGGCCACCCAACAGACCAGGCCGGCGTCTAGGCCGGTTCCCCTTCCAGCTCGCGAAAGTGGGTGGAAACCCCACTTTTCCACCCCACCTACCCCCTAGGCTATATAAGGAGACCGCTCCGGTCAGATCTAGGTTAGAGATGAATTGAGAACTTCGGGCTTTGCCCTTGTATCCCTGTTGTGAGGCTACTCCTATGCTTTGTACCTTGGACCGTATCAAGGCTACTCCTATGATATTCATCTAGGATCGTATCAAGGCTCATCCAACTACCTATCCTATCCCCTTGGGATTCAGTTAGGAGTTGCCAATATCCCTCTCGTAAATCCTTGAGGTTCTATTGGCCTGGTGGACCGGCCGCGGGTGTGAAGCGGTTTCAATCAAGGTGAGTTCAGTTGGATCGATCGTCTCGTAGGCGGCCCCCGGGGTTTAGTTGACGGGAGATTTGGGGTTCTTCGGTTCTCGCTATTTATCCCCCTTTGTGTTTCCCCGCGTTTGCCCACGATTCCCCCTCTTGTTTTCATCGTGTTCATCGCGTTCTTCATGCGTTCTTCGCGTTCTTCGTCGATTCGTGAAGATCGGGCCAACATAGAGGTCAACCCCTCATCATACTTAGGTAGTATAACATTCTTGTAAACACAAACAATATTTATTACTAGGAAAGAATTCACCATAGAATGAAAAACAGTGAGAATCAATATTTCCTTCCAACTCAAGCACGAATAATCCTCATGGACCCCTATTATATCCATATCATCCTCCCTTTCTTCAAGACAATACGTGATGAGGACATCCCTAGTACATCTATTATTTCTCCCATTGATGATGATGTTGTTGTTCAAGAGAAAAATGATGAAGTGAGAATTGGACCAATGACTAGATCAAGAAACAAACTACTAGAACAGCAGGTGAACTCACTCCTATTAAATTATAATGTTTGTTCTTATGAGAATTTTATACTACCTAAATCTTTGCATTTATGTATGATTCAGGTGATTGAGAACACAAGCATTATTGGAGGATAGGTGCATGGAGCCATGAAGCAATGCATAGGAGAACAAGAGGAGAGAGATGATCAGCACGAGAGGGAAGGAGGAACCAGGAGCTAAAGTTGATAGAGTTGGGAGCACCAAGGACATGTCTTAGGGTGTCCCAACCCACCAATTATGTGTGATGCGCATGGAGGCTTATGGGGGCACCAAAGACTTGTCCTAGGTCCTCCCACATGGTTTGGAATAAGGACATGCGAGTCCCGTAGCCGCAACCCCCTCATATGGGTCGGTTGTATTAGTTGGTTGAGTCAAAACCTAAACTGGCTCGAGGCCTAGTCAGATTGGAGGTGGTGCTTGCGCAAGAGGCCTTGTGGCCGCACCCCCTCTCATATATACCTGTTCACCTACGTGTGAAAGGTTAGACTACGATAAAACATAAACCCTAGACTTCTAGATTGTATTGCTTGAAGCATTCATCTTTAATCATACTACCTTTGCAAATCTGAGTGTATTCTGTTGTTCCATTGGGAATAAGGAGAAATAGGACCACTTGTAGTCGGTGGCTACTTGTGCAAGAGTGTGGAGTCTCGAATATCCGAAGGGGTTTGAGTGCTGTTGCAATTGGTAACAGGGTTCAGCAAAAGGAGAGAGTGAGGTATCATATTGGTTATCATATCTATCAGAGAGTTCATCGAGAAGATCGGGCATCCCCTTATCATCTCCTCCCCCCTTGAAAAGGCGTAGACCTCGACGCATCAAGGTCCTCTCCATGGTATGGTGATAGATCACCAACATTGAAAGAATTACTCACACCAAACTCGTCACTAGGAAGATCAATCTTGTAGGCATTATCATTAATCTTATGAAGCACTTTATATGGACCAACACCTCTTGGCATCAACTTGGACTTGTGCAATGTGGGAAATCTGTCCTTACGAAAATGCACCCACACCAAATCACCTGGCCAAAATAGTACTTCTTTCCTCTTCTTGTTAATTCTCTCAGCTACATGTCTTCCTGTCTTCTCAATTGCTTGCTTTGTCTTCTCATGGATCTTCCTCACAAAATCAGCACGTTTTGAAGCTTCCATATTAACTCTCTCTTGTACAGGAAGTGGCAGCAAATTAAGTGGTGTTATGGGCTTGAAACAATACACCACCTCAAACGGACATAACTGAGTAGTAGAATGAACAACCCTGTTGTATGCAAACCCAACATGTGGCAAACACTCTTCCCACTCCCGTAGATTCTTCTTGATCATGGCTCGCAACAATGTGGATAATGTGCGATTCACCACCTCCGTTTGTCCATCATTTTGGGATGACAAGTAGTTGAAAACAACAGCTTTATCCCCAGCTTCCCCCATAGTGTCTTCCAGAAATACCTCATGAACTTGACATCACGATCAGAAACAATAGCCTTGGGTACTCCATGTAATCTCACTATGTCCCTGAAAAACAGATTAGCAATGTGCGACGCATCGTCTTGTGGGATGCAATAAAATGTGACATTTTAGAGAATCTATCCACTACCACAAAATAGAATCATGTCCTCTTTTAGTCCTAGGCAAACCTAACACAAAATCCATACTAATGTATTCCCAAGGTGTATTAGGTGAAAGAAGAGGAGTATATAATCCATGAGGTTTTAGTTTAGACTTAGCCTTGTTGCAAGTGATGCAACGTCTCACAAACCTCTCCACATCTCTTGTCATTCATGGCCAATAAAAGAGTTCAGCAAACATCATCAATGTTTTCTCCCCCAAAGTGTCCCATCAATCAACCACTACGCAAGGACGACTCGGGCACACATAATTTGTTAGCTCTAAACAAATATCCATCATGCAAATGAAATTTATCCCATGCTTTCACAATAGAGAAATTTGCATAAGCAAGTTTAAAATCAGTATCTGGAGCATACAAATCTTTCACACTATCCAAACCAGGAACTCTCACATATAATTGAGTTAATAACATGCTTTTCCTAGAGAGAGCATCAGCAACAACATTATCTTTTCCTTTCTTATATTTAATTATGTATGGGAAAGATTCAATGAATTCAACCCACTTAGCATGTCTCTTATTAAGGCTAGTTGGCTCTTTAAAAAATTCAATTCTTCATGATCAGAATGTATGATAAATTATTTTGGCCACAAATAATGTTACCAAACCTCAAGAACTCTAACAAGTGCATACAATTCTTTATCATAAACAAAATAGTTCAATTGAGCACCATGCAATTTCTCAGAAAAATAAGCAACAGGTTTGTTTTCTTGCATAAGCACTCCACCAATACCAATACCACTTGCATCACACTCAATTTCGAATTGTTTGTTGAAATTAGGCAATATTAATAATTGGGCCAAAATCAACTTGTTCTTTATCTCATCAAAAGCAATATCTTTTTCAACCCCCCATGTAAAATCAACACCCTTCTTAGTTAAATCATTTAATAGTGCAGCAAGAGTACTAAAATCCTTGAAAAATCTTCTACAGAAACTAGCCAATCCTTTAAAACTTCTCACTTGACTAACATTTGTGTGAATAGGCCAATTTTTAATAGCTTAAATTTTAGATTTATCTACTTCAATTCCATGTTTAGACACAACATATCCCAGAAAAATGACCTTGTCTTTGCAAAAAGTACACTTAGCAAGATTACCATATAATTGATTTGCTCTTAATACATGCAAGACTTGTCTAATATGATCAACATGATCATGTTCATTGTGGCTATATATGAGAATATCATCAAAATAAACTACCACAAATCTACCAATAAACTCTCTCAAAACATGGTTCATAAGTCTCATGAAAGTACTAGGTGCATTAGTTAAACCAAAAGGCATCACTAACCATTCATATAAACCAAATTTAGTTTTGAAAGCAGTTTTCCATTCATCCCCCTCTTTCATCCTAATTTGATGATAACCACTACGCAAATCAACTTTAGAGAAAACAACAACACCACTTAATTCATCTAACATGTCTTCCAAATGAGGTATAGGATGACGATAACGAATTGTGATGTTGCTAATTTCTCTACAATCTACACACATGCACCAAGTACCATCTTTCTTAGGAACTAAAATAACAGGAACAACACATGGAGAAATGCTAATGCGAATATACCCTTTATCAAGAAGCTCCTGCACCTGTTTCTGTATCTCTTTGGTCTGTTGGGGATTAGTCCGGTAAGGGGCTCGGTTTGGCAATGTAGCTCCAGGAATCAAATCAATTTGATGCTCAATACCACGCAATGGTGGCAGCCCTGCTGGTACCTACTCTGAAAAAACATCATCAAACTCCTGTAAAACATGAGAAACACGAAGAGGAATAGGGGTCATGTCATTAGAAACCAATATTTCTTCCGTGTTCATAAGCACTATAGGAAGCATAGTAGGGTCCTCTCTAATTTTTCTCAAGTCCTCTTTAGTGGCTAACATGCATATTAGGCTCACTCCCTCACTTTTATTTTTACCACTCAGATTGGTTTTGCTATTTTCACTCACAACACTCTTGTTTTCACTCTCATGTCTCTCACTATCACTCTCAGGAGTTACATTAATCTTTTGTCTATACTCATTTACAATTTGCTGTGGTGTCATAGGCCTCAAAATTATGTCCTTTCCATTCCACTTCAGCTGATAGGTATTTGCTCTCCCATCATGTGTCACACTCCTATCAAACTGCCAAGGTCTCCAAAGTAACATGTGACAAACTGACATAGGCACCACATCACACTCAATAGTGCCTTTGTAAGGCCCAATCTGAAATTCAACTCTAACCATGTGGGTCACCTTCATATCTCCTTTATCACTAAGCCACTATATATGATAAGGATGAGGATGTCGAATATATCTATATTTCAGCTTTGCACACAACTCCTTGCTTGCTAAATTTCTGCAACTACCTCCATCAATAATCACTTTGCAAGCCAATTGAGGGCCTACAATTGCTCTTTTTGAAATAAATTGCATCTCTGACTTTCTGGACCAGGGAGAACACTCAATGTTTTATGTGTGCAAAGAAAAGTAGGATAGGAAGAAGGATATGCATCCACTGGTGCCTTATCATCACAATCATCCTCCTCAGTAGGATCAACATCATCACCAGTCTCATACTCATTGTCCTCATTGATAAGCATAATCTTTTTATTTGGACATTCCCTCTTGAAGTGCCCTTTTCCTCCACATGTATGAAAACTCATGTCTCTATTTCTAGCTGTAGAATTTGTGGATCCACTTGCACTAGCTGTTGGTTGCACTTGCCTCTTAGAAGTAGAGGGGGTGCTCTCGGGTTTGGTGGTTGAAACCCCACGGCTAGGGGCTGGCTGTGGTCATGGTGATGAAAAAGATGATCTAGGAGTAAATGTCCTCCTTGGAGCCATAAGATCCTCTTCTGCCAACTGTTTTTCTGCCTCCCTTGCTTGATGTAATAGCTCATTCATATCATTATATTACACATGCCTAACAATGGTCTTGATTTTAAATTGTAAGCCTGAGAGAAATCTTTGCATCGTGTGCTCTACATTTTCCCTCACTCTAGCTCTTTGCAATATCAGCTCCATCTCCCTAAAATAAGCATCCACGGTTTTTGAGCCTTGCCTCAAGTGTTGCAACTTGTGATATAATGATCTCAAATAATTTTTGGGCACAAATATGTCTCTCATAACTTGCTTCATCTCCCTCCATGTAACAATTTCAGGTTCTCTATTTCTTGCTCTTGTTCTTGTAATATTATCCCAACATAGCAGAGCGTAGCCATCAAAACCTGAAGAAGCAAGTTTTATTTTCCTCTCCTCAGTGTACTCATGCGTCCTCCACAATTTTTCAATTTTCAGCTCCCACATGAGGTATTCTTCTACATCATCAGTATCAAAGTTGAAGGATGGTAACATGAATTTTGGTTTGCCAAGCCCATCATCCTCTCGGTTTGGTTCTTAAACATGGACCCTTATTGCAACAAAGCCACGGCCAGCACCATTGCCTCTACACCACCTCCATGGCCTTGAGGGATAAAATTGCCCTCATCATTATCATAATCACGAAGAGCACTACCATTATCCTCCTGAAAGGTAGCCTTTGATTCACCAAATTTGTCAAGGCGGCAATTTGAGTAGTCAACGTGGCAAGATAAGCTTGTATAGTTGTAACTTTCTCTTGTGTGGCAGCAGCTATTTCAGCAACAGTATCAACTTGTAATCCCAAATTCTGAACACGAGTATCCATGTCCACTCCATGCTTGTCAATGAGAGAATGTAATTCTGAATTTTTTGCAGAAAGGGTTGTGATTGTTCTTGCATCTCCTCCAAATCTGTCCACTTCACATTCTCATCACCATTGGTACTCTTAGCCTACGAAGAAACATCACTAGGAGAAGCCATGATTAATAGGTTAGTGAAATAAACAAATTTCTATGGGTTGTGATACTCTCTCCCAACTCACTCAAAACCAGAAAAAGAGGTGATCCTTACCGTTCTAAAGTGAAAAGAAAATATTACCACAAGTAATAGCAACTAATGTGACTTGGTGTGAAGAATAGAATACCCAGGGGTTTTTTCTCTCACAAGGTAAAACATGTTATATGGTGGGGCTTGGTATGGATACCTAACAATCACCAATTAACAAGTACTATTGCTGTTTGTGAATGATATAAAAATATCACCTAGGAAACACACACCAAATTGGAGACAAATGGGGCAATGCAAATATGTGTATGGAATTTTGCAATGCACTAGAAAGACACTAGCGAAGCTCAATGAGAAACATGCACAAGATTGCTCAAAGTGTAGTCTCAATGATAGCAATGAAAACAGCTCCAAATGATAGGTATAGCAATATGTCTCAATGGCCTCTTTTTGCTTTTTCTCAATTCTGTTTTTCTGTTTTTCTATTTTCTGTTTTTCTCTTTTGTTTTATACTTTTTACTGGCCGAATAACAACTAAAGGAGCAAAAACAACAAGTGAAAACAAAGCTATGATCAATGTGACACAATGATATGATAATGAGCAGCCTGTAATGAGCAAAGAAAATAGCTAGTCTTGTAAGAAAGGTACCTATTTGATTGCTGTAGAATGGCTGTGTCTATGGTTCACAATGATAGGAAAAGAAAACCTAAAGAAAGTGGAAGCAAAAACCTAATAGAAAAATCACTAGAGCTAACTAAAGACTCACGGCAGGAAATTTTACCCACGGCAGCACTTTGCGCCAATTCTCTGTCGCGGCAGCGCGCGGTTACCGAAAGCAGGAAAAACACGGCGCGCGTAAGGAAAACTGCGGGTGCGGTGCGTTGCGCTGTGGGGAATTCGCTGCCACGGCAGGAATTCGAGTTCAACTCGAAATTGGAGTATTGCCATGGCTCGGATGGATATTTTTGCAGGGATTTTTTGGTGGACACTGTGACAAACTCGATGAACCCTAAGCCTAGATTCAAACCTAAAAACACAAAAGATAAAATAAACACAAAATCAAAACACAAAACAACACTAGAAATTGAAAACTAGAGATTATCTAAGGCTAAGGCAATGATCTAGAACTATTTTTTGTGCCTTTTTATGTATAGGTAGGAAAAACAACTCGAATCTAAAGGGATAAATACAGCTCACCGAGTAAACCCATTAATATGATACCAAGATGATAAGGGGATGCACGATCTTCTCGATGAACTCTCTAATAGATATGATAACCAATGTGATAGCTCGCTCTCTCCTTTGGCTGAATCCTGTTACCAATTGCAACAACACTCAAACCCCTTCGGATATTCGAGACTCCACACTCTTGCACAAGTAGCCACCGACTACAAGTGGTCATGTTTCTCCTTATTCCAAATGGAACAGCAGAATACACTCAGATTTGCAAAGGTAGTATGATTCAAGATGAATGCATCAAGGAATAGAATCTAGAAGTCTAGGGTTTATGTTCTATCGTAGTCTAACCTTTCACACTTAGGTTTACATGAGAGGGGGGTGCGGCCACAAGGCCTCTTGCGCAAGCACCACCTCCAATCTGACTAGGACTCGAGCCACTTTAGGTTTTGACACAACCAACTAATACAACCGACCCATATGAGGGGTGTGCGACTAAGGGACTCGCAGGTCCTTATTCAAAACCGTGCGGGAGGACCTAGGACAAGTCCTTGGTGCCCCCATAAGCCTCCATGCACAACACACATAATTGGTGGGTTTGGACACCCTAAGACATGTCCTTGGTGCTCCCAACTCTATCAACTTCAGCTCCTGGTTCCTCATTCCCTCTTGTGCTTCCATGATCATCTGATATGGGGTTGCCCGATCTTCTCTATGAACTCACACAATAACTTTATAGTTAAGTAATGCGCCACTGAAAACTCTCCTTGGATGAACCCTGATGCCAATGCAACAACTCTCGATCCCTTTGGATATTCTCAACTCCACACTCTTGCACAACGTAATCAAAAGACTACGAGTGGTCATGTACCCTCTTATTCCCAATGGAACAGCAGATAACACGTAAATTTGCAATGGTAACACCACCCTATCGATACGATATTGGTGGTTGATAAATTTCAGATGAACATGGTTCAATCTTAGAAATTTAGGGTTTATCTTTAACTTGGTCTCCCTATTCAACTTGCAGGTTGAAGGGTTATAAGGGAGAGGGGGTGCGGCCAAGGGCCATGCGCACCACCTCTAAGACCTAACTTGGGTTTGGACTCAAACACAACTTGGACTCGAACTAGAGAGATACAAACCGACCCAACAATAGGGGGCTCGGCCCAATATGGCATACAAGCCATGCCTAAATTAATTAGGACTTTCACTATGGCGCATTTAACCCTATGGAGGAGCCCTCCCCTTGTTTTCATCCTTGCACATTTGTTTTCACCACTTGCAGGATTGGTTTCACCACTTGCATGATAGTTTTCACCATGGCACTTTTGTTTTCAACTCTTGTAAGTTTGTTTTCCATCATCTCCATGTTGTTTTCCAGCAAGTCTTGAGGTCTTCCTCCATCCATTTTTGTGTTAACAATAACCCTTCTAAGACATAATGCAATAGCTTAGGTAGTATAACATTCTTATAAACACAAACAACAAAATCCATTAAGAAGGAATTCACCTTATCATGAGCAACAGTGAGGCTCAATATTTTCTTCCAACTGAAGCATGACAAATCCTCATGGACCCTTATTATATCCATATCATCCTCCCTTTCTTCAATACAAGACATCCTCGGCTTGTGGTAACCTGAACAAGGAAGAAACAAAAAGAACAATGTGTATGCACAATACATATATCTATAATGGGGTGCATTAGTGTTGTGGACATGATAGACATTTTCATATGACAGGATGCAACGACATTTGCATGTATGTATCACAAAATTGTCACAAGGAAACAAATAGCATCTCATCCCATAGCAATCACAATTGCAAATATAAGTGGAGCTCAGAAAATTATGATCATAAGGAGAAACATCTATGTATAATTTTTTTTCTTTATTATCAAACCAAGTGTTCTCACAGAAGAGCTATAATGAAAATTGGTTATAGCAATGTATTCACTTTTCTTATCATGCATAGTATAACCATTATGTAAATTGCAACTCATTTTGCAAATATAAGTGAAGTATAAATCATTAGCAAATGTACTTATCAAATGTTGTTGAAAATCAAACATATGTGTAGAATCATGCTTAGTTGTAGCAAATTGTAAACAATTCAACCAAGGTAACACAATGTTTAAATCATCAATTGTAGCACAAGTAATACATATCTGATCCACCATAAAAATTTCATTCGTGTTATAGGCACCAACCAAATTAAAAGTGAAACAAGTAGCATAGGTACTAGAATTTATATATGAAACTTCAGCAATCCTATTCATAGCACATTGCACATTAATTGGTTCATGTAACATGATGGAATACACAATATTCATAGGTGGTATTTTAGCAAGAACTTCTTTATGTGAAATCAAAATCACATGCTCAAAATTTGAAATATACAAACTATCACATAGTGGTGAACTATATGTGGTTATCAACTCAGAAGAATCAACTAACACGTTAGTAGACTCACAAAAAGTTGTACTTGGAAGTAGCAGCTCCAAATCAGCACCAATAGCAATAACATCCTCCTCAGATCTAGTAGGCATTGATTCATCTTACTCAAGTGGTGATGCAGCTTGTACTAGGGATGGCTCCGTTTCTTCAAGAGTAACCTGCATATCACAAGAAATAATACTAGGCACAATGGTATGCTCCTCCAATGGATGTGGTGGTTGTGGTACAGGTTGTACTATAGTCTCCCTTTCTTCAAAAGCAACCTGCACATCACAAGAAACAACACTAGGAGTAGACATGGTTACATTAGTAGAGACAACTTCACATGTCTTCTCAACTTCGGATCGCATGACTTGATGATAATATAATGGTTGCCTTCTAACCTCTATACAATTTTCAAGTGAAGCATGTCTTCTTCAATGATATTTATGATTCCAAAGTAATTTTATGTCAGGATAATATCTAGCAAAATCAAACCAAAATTTGACAGAACATGATGCACCCAACAAAAGATGACAACTTTTAAATGCTCTGGGAATCGCATGACAATAAATTTTCTCCATATGACCATTCATGGTTAATGGAACAATAGTACGCAGAGTAATTTGAATTTTATCATCATTAGTAATTAACATGTATGGATTTTCTTGAAAAGTTTCCAATTGCAATTGCTCAACAACATCAAGACTAACAAAATTATACTGAGTACCCTTATCAAGAGTAATAGCAGCAGGGCAACCTTTTCTGTTTGCAATGAAGTGGAACAAATTTGTTGCAGGTATTCCACTAGAATCCTCCTCCCAGAAAACATCACTGCACATAGAAAAACTACAAAGCTCCATTGATTAACTTGTTAGTAACAAAATAACAATGGGTTGTGGTGTTCTCTCACAACTCTCTCAAAACAGCAAAGAAACATGTATCTTACCGCTCCAAAGAGAATAGAAAACACACTACAAGTAGTATTAACACATGTACTGATGTGAAGATGAGAATACCCGGGAGTTTAGCTATCACAAGACAACAATGAATATGGTGGGGCTTGGTATGGATACCTAACAACACCAATAACAAGTCCTATTTGCTCCTTGTGATGTTATAACAAAGACACCTAGGAAACACACACCAATATGGAGACAAATGTGGCACTGCAATTATATGGATGGAAATATTGCAATGCAATAGAAAGACACTAGCTATGCTCAATGATATCATAGGCACAAGATTGCTCAATGGAAAGTGTCAATATAGTGATGAAAACAGCTCCAATAACAATGTATCTGAAGGCCTTTTTTGCTTTTTCTCAATTCTGTTTTTCTCTTTTTCTATTTTCTGTTTTTCTCTTTTTTTTTATACTTTTTAATGGCCGAATAACAACACAAGGAGCAAAAATAACAAGTCATAACACTGTAATGATCAATTGTGACACAATGCATAAGAATGAGCAGCCTGAAAGCGAGCAATAAGATAGCTATTCTTTTGGGCAAGGTACCTATATGTTGCTGTAGAAATGCTGTGGCTATGGCTCATAAAGATCGGACTTGAAAACCTATAGAAAGTGTAAGCAAAAACCTAAAAGAAAAATCATTATAGCTAATTGAAAGACTCACGGAAGAGATTTTGTGGCACGACAGCGATTTGTGCCGTTTCTGTGCCGCGGCAGCGCGCGGTAACCAGCGGACAGAGAAAAAAATACCAGCGCGCGGGGAAGTTTTGCGCATGCGGTGAGCGCGCGTAACAGCGTGCGGAAACAACAGTAAGCGCGGCAGCGGCTCGGGCGCACGACAGAGAAAAAGTGCGGGCGGGTGCCGCAGTAGCGCAATAGCGCGGGTGGGCGCGCTGGTAAGCGTGAGACGGGGCGGCGTGGTGGTTTTGTAACCCGCGGGCGAAGGAGAATCCGACTGCGGCAAGGATACGAGTGGGGCAGCGATTCTGCCAAAAATTGCGCCGCAACAGAACACGAAACCAACTCGAACTGGAAGAAATCCACCGATCGGATTTGGGTTTTTGGAAGGGTTTTTGTGGACGCAGCAGGAACAATACGAAGAACAGAAGAACCCTAACCCTAGACCGAACTAAAAAAAGACACACAAGGAAAAAGGAAACACAAAATCAAACAGAAATAACAACTAAAAATCGATTACGGTGTTGATCTAAGGCGATGGCAATGAACTACTCCTGTTTTTTGGGGCTTTTTCGTGGATAGGTAAGAAAAACAAAACGAATCTAAGGGGATAAATTGCTCACCGAGTCAACTTGGAAATATGATACCATATGATAAGGGGTTGCCCGATCTTCTCGATGAACACGCACGATAACTTGATAGATAACTAGTGCGCCACTGAAAACTCTCCTTGGATGAACCCTTATGCCAATGCAACAACTCTCGATCCCTTTAGATATTCTCAACTCCACACTCTTACACAATGTAATCAAAAGACTACGAGTGGTCCTGTACCCTCTTATTACCAGTGGAACAGCGGATAACACGTAAACTTTGCAATGGTAACACCAACCTATCGATACGAACTTGGTGGTTGATAAACTTCAGATGAACATCGTTCAATCTTGGAAATCTAGGGTTTATCTTTAACTTGGTCTACCCTATTCAACTCGCAGGTTGAAGGGTTATAAGGGAGAGGGGGTGCAGCCAAGGGCCAATACACACCACCCCTAAGACCTGGCTTGGGTTTGGACTAAAACACAACTTGGACTCTAAGATGGATACAAACCGACCCACATTAAGGGATTCGGCCCAATATGGCATACAAGCCATGCCTAAATTAATTAGGACTTTCACTAAGGCGCGTTTAACCCTATGGAGGCGCCCTCCCCTTGTTTTCATCCTTCCATATTTGTTTTCACCACTTGTAGGATTGTTTTAACCACTTGCATGCTTGTTTTCACCATGGCACTTTTGTTTTCAACACTTTTAAGTTTGTTTTCCATCATCTCCATGCTGTTTTCTAGCAAGTCTTGAGGTCTTCCTCCATCCATGTTTGTGTTAACAATAACCCTGCTAATACATAATGCAATAGCTTAGCTAGTATAACATTCTTATAAAGACAAACAACACAATCCATTAAGAAGGAATTGACCTTATCATGAATAAAAGTGAGGCTCAATATTTCCTTCCAACTCAAGAATGACAAATCCTCATGGACCCCTATTATATCCATATCACATGCTCTCAAGAGCTTTTTATTTGCTAGAGCTTTTTATTTTTTTAAATAGGAGGTATTGAAAACATTTTTGAGAGAGGTGTATGCTTATGTCAACGAATGGTAAACAGACAATACAATATGTCACAAGCCAACTAGACTTCACAAGAGAGGCTCCCATAGAAGGACACATCTGGGTAGAAGGTCATCCCTCTTTCTCTTTTGTTTACACAATTTTGACTGATAAATCAGGGGCAAAAAGAGTGAAGAGAATTTGTATTATTAATTTGGGGTTGGGCACCCCGCTGCCGGCTCTTCTATCATTGGATAAGCGGATGAAGCCACTAGTACAGGGTGTGAAATCAAATCAACAAGTGAGATAAAGATTCTCTATTTACGTCCTCATGAGCTAAAATAGGCGCACAAAACAGGAGTAATTTTTAGCAAGTTTTAAAGGTGGCACATGAGAAATTTACTTGGAGTGGCAGTTAAATACCAAATATATAGGTAGGTATGGTGGACACATTTGGCAAACTTTGATTTTTGGGAGTTGGTTGCACGAGTAGAGCTCATACTCAGTACAGGTGGAGGCTAGCAATAGACGGAGAGTGACAATTAAGAGAGCAACAACTGTCATAATCATGCTTGCGACAAAACAAAATTAACATGGGCATAAAAATGATACAAATACTCTGAGGAAAAATAAATCATCGAGGCTTAATTGAGTTTTTGTTTTCAGTCATAGCATGCGTGAGCATGTGCCAAGTCGATCCAAGCAAAACAATGATATGGATATTATAGGGGTACATGATGATTGTTCATGTTTGAGTTGGCAGGAAATATTGAGCCTCACTGTTGTTCATTATATGGTGAATTCTTTCCTAGAAACAAATATTGTTTGTGTTTATAAGGATGTAATACTACCTAAGCCTATGCATTATGTATTAGCAGGGTTATTGATAACACAAACATGGATGGAGGAGGACTTCAAGGCATGCTGGAAAACAACCATTACAAGCTGGAAAACAAACTTCTCATGCTGGAAAACAAGCTGGAGCACCTGGAAAATAAGGTGGAAAACAAGGAGAAGAACATGGGGAAATATTCCAGTGCATAGGAGGATGAAGTGGAAGCGTTCAATAGTGGTTAATTCGTGTTCCACTTATGTGTTTATTAGGGACCTGTGAGTCCATTTGGGCTGAACCCATGTTGGGTTCGGTTTGTAAGGGTTTGGTTGCACTAACCGAGTAGGTGTGGGCTAGCGGGCGCGTTAGGGCTGTTTGTGGCTGCACCCCCCTCTCTTGGACGCACCCCCTCATATATACTTCATAGATGCAAATTAGAAAGTCCAGACTACGATAAAACATAAATCCTAGACTTCTAGATTGTATTGCTTGAAGCATTCATCTTGAATCCTACTACCTTTGCAAATCTGAGTGTATTCTGCTGTTCCATTGGGAATGAGGAGAAACATGACCACTTGTACTCGGTGGCTACTTGTGCAAGAGTGTGGAGTCTTTAATATCCGAAGGGGTTTGAGTGTTGTTGCAATTGGTAATAGGGTTCAGCCAAAGGAGAGAGCGAGGTATCACATTGGTTATCATATTTATCAGAAAGTTCATCGAGAATATCGGGCATCCCCTTATCATATGGTACCATATTACTAGGTTTACTCAGTGAGCAATTTATCCCTAGATTTGTTTTTTGCTTTCTACCTATCCATAAAAAGCCACAAAAAATAGTTGTAGTTCGTGCCATAGCTCTAGATTAACACCAATTTCTTCTTCTAGTTGCTGTTCTTGTTGATCTTTGTGTATCTGTTTTTCCTTTTGAGTCTTCTAGTTCAAGTTAGGGTTCTAGTGTTCGTCGAGTTCTTCATAGAGTCCACCGAAAATTCCCACAAAAAGATCCAATCCGAGTTGTTATTTCCTTGTTGAATTCGAGTTGAGATTGGTTTCTGTCGTGGCACAAATTCTTGCCAAATCGCTGCCGCCAGCCCCTCCTTACCGCACTCAGATCCATCCCCTGCCGCGCCCTTGTTCCACTCGGAATCTACCACGGTCACGCTTAAGAGCGTACTACACGCGCGCACACCCGCGTTGTACCGCACGCTACCGCGGCATGCGATCGCCGCAAAATGCTGCCACGACTGCGTCCCTCTGCCGTGCGCTACGCGTGCTTGCTGCGCGCCTTACCGCGAGTGCGCTCAACTGCCCGCGCGCGCACTGCTGGTTACCCGCGTGCTGCCACGGCACGGAGTTGGCGCGATTCTCTGCCGGGCCATGTTTTCTCTGTCGTGTACTACCACTCGCTCGTGCACCGTATCGCGCTGCTTGAAAACTGCTTACGCGCGCCCGTTGCACTACTGTTTCTACGATCGCGCGCTGCCACGGCACAGAATCGGCCCAAAACGCTACCGTACGACAAGGAAAACTGCAGATTCCTGCTGTGAGCTCTAGTCAATTTCTGTATGTTTCTTTGCCAATTTCGTTTGTTTTCCACTCCATATCTTTGAGAGACATATACACGGCCTATCTACATATCGAATCAGGAGCATACCCATATAAGAATAGCTTGATTTTGTGCTCACAGGCTGCTCAATCATCTGTTTCATCGTGCTGTTTTTCTGGAAAATTTTGCTCCGCGGTGCGACATATTTTGGCCAAAAAGAGGAGAGAGAATTTTTTTTAGTGTCCGTACAGATTGAACATTTTGGGCCAAAAGAGTAGAAAAATCCGAGAGAAAAACAGAAAAAAGAGAGAAAGAGGCCTGAAAATTGGTGATATTTGCCACAAGATTGGAGCTGTTTTACATGTTGTTTGCACTACTTTCTTGAGCAATCTTGTGCATGTTTCTAAGAGCTGTAGCTAGTGTCTTTCGAGTGAATTGCAACAATTCCATACATATAGTTGCTAGCCACATTATTCTCCAAGTGTGTGTTTCCCATGCTTTTTGTATCACATTGGATAGCAAATAGGAGTTTTATTTTGGTTTTGTTAGGTATCCATACCAAGCCTCACCATATAACCTGTTTTACCTTTGTGAGAGAAAAAACCCCTGGGTATTTGATACGGGCATCTACTGGTTAGCATGCTAGGACAATAAACTACGATGTATTATGTCTAAGGCCTGCGAGTTGCATGTTTTGGCCGAGCCTTCTAAATGGGTCGGTTTGTATCCAGTTTGAGTCCAACTAGGTTTAGGTTTGAGTCAGTTTTGGTTTGGGTCTGTCCAACCGACTAGGGGTTGGCCTCTTATATAAAGAGAGCCAAGGCCTAGGGTTTTAGGTAAGTTGAAAATTATGTAGAAATAAATGTTCTAGGTTACCACCGTCCCTAGGGGATCGCCGTGTAGGCGGCGTCTCGGACGTTTGTTAGTTATCTTTGCAAAAAAAGGTGCGAGTGTTCTTGGATCTGCCAAGGGGGTTCGTGCGTGGCTAGGGGGCTCTTGGATCTGACTAGAGTTGTCGAGCTTGGTGTGAAATAAAGGTGCGAGTGTTCTTGGATCTGCCAAGAGGGTTCGTGAATTTCTCCCCTAAATCTATCCATGTTCTTCAGGTTACTTGTATCGCTCACGTGATTGGGAGAATAGTTATCTCGGTGGTTCTTGCGGTGAAAGATCAGGGCAAACATCTACATCATGTGGTATCAGAGCGCCAGGTTGATCACCACGAGGTTGTTCGTTCAGTTGAAGATTAATCTGTAGATTTGTAAAGATTGGCAGATTTGTTTTTGCTGGAATTGTGGAAGTAATGGGGCGAGGTCGGCATGGTTGCGCCTCAGCGAGTTCGTCGTGGAGTTGGAGTTGGTGAGGCATCAGTACAGGATCAGATCATATCGCACACGGCGGGTCAGTAGTTTCCATCGAGGTGGATTGCGTCGCACGTGAAGGAACTTGCGCCATCATGGGTCGCACTCGATGGATTCCTTCAGCCGTGTGGTGTGTGTGCAAGCTAGAAAAAAACAGGGGAGCCGATCGATTCGGTACGTCAGGTTACTTCTCGCGGACCAGCGAAAGGAATCAGCAGAATATAAAATAAAAACTTCCGATGGAGGGCAGCCGAGGAAGAAATAAAAGGAAAGGTGTCACGTGGTGGCTACGATTTGTTTCTTTGAGTACTTGGTTCAGTATAGGTATTTGGTCATCACGTGGATAGAGTGGGACGTGAGATCTCTTAGTACGAGTGCAAGCAAGAAAAAAAATCAGCATGGAGGCTCGGCATGGAAAGGAAGATTCGATCGGCCTGGGTTGTTTTATTCCTATACGTGTGGAGTCTCTCAGCCAGAAAGGAAAGCAACCAGCGGTCAAATAAAAAAAAATCAGGGTAGCAATCGGAATCAACTTTGGAAAGAAAATAAAAGGGACTTTTCCTAGGCTGACGTCACGTGGACAACAAGTATCAGGTAATACACCTACTAAAAGTAAGGAACAACGCGCACGTGAAGCCAAGGGAACCAGAGAGAGGAAAAAATGCACAGATTTCCTACGTGGGAAGGGCTGGGAAAAAAATGGCGCACACGAGGATTTCCGTTCAGATGATTTTTGGACAGGGAGACAAAATAAAAGAGACACTAGTTTATATTTTCACTGGCGGTGAACTTGGTTCATTTGGATTCAAGGGGTGCAGGAATTTGTCCTGTTTGTCTTGGGTGATGCACTCAGTTGACCTCCACTATTTAAGATTGCATCCTTGAGCGTATTCAGCTTATTTGGACTCTTGGGGTACAAGAGTCTATCCTGCTGCGTTTGGGGTGGTTTGTGTGGTGCGTTTTCATTTGCAGTCCGAAAGTTATGTGTCTAAATCTGGTTGGTGGTGCCAAAGATGAAGGGCACCAAGAACGAGTCTAGCTAGCCGAGAGGGAGGATGTGGTGTGGCAGGCCAGTAAGACTTGAGGATGTAGAAGTGCGGTGATATGATAATTTGACGCCACAAGCGCCGGAGAAGACCTTCTGACGTTGAGGAAAACGCCTTTTGAAGAAAGGGAAGATGATACAGGCATCTAGTAGTTAGAACGCTAGGAAAATAAACTACGATGTATGATGTCTAAGGCCTGCGAGCCGCATGTTTTGGTCGAGCCTTCTAAATGGGTCAGTTTGTATCCAGTTTGAGTCCAACTAGGTTTAGGTTTGAGTCAGTTTTGGTTTGGGTCTGTCCAATCGACTAGGGGTTGGCCTCTTATATAAAGAGAGCCAAGGCCTAGGATTTTAGGTAGGTTGAAAATTATGTAGAACTAAAAGTTCCAGGTTACCACCGTCCCTAGGGGATCGCCGTGTAGGCGGCGTCTCGGACGTTCGTCAGTTATCTATACAAATAAAGGTGCGAGTGTTCTTGGATCTGCCAAGGGGGTTCGTGCGTGGCTAGGGGGCTCTTGGATCTGCCTAGAGTTGTCGAGGTTGGTGTGAAATTAAGGTGCGAGTGTTCTTGGATCTGCCAAGAGGGTTCGTGCGTTTCTCGCCTAAATCTATCCATGTTCTTAAGGTTACTTGTATCGCTAATGTGATTGGGAGAATAGTTATCTCGGTGGTTCTTGCGGTGAAAGATCGGGCAAACATCTACATCAGTATTCCATTCTTCACACCAAGTCACACTAGTTGCTACTACTTGTTGGTAAGTTATTCTATTCACTTTGGAACGGTAAGGATCACCTCTTTGCTGGTTTTTAAGTGAGTTCTGAGAGTGCCACCATATGCATACTGCCATATATTATTTGCACTAACAATGGTTGTTTCTATAAAGGAAAAACCATATTGTGTGCGTTCTGTTTGAAGTGATTCATTTTGGGAGGAGAATGCTAGTGGGATCCCTGCGTCAGATTTGTTTCACTTCACCGCAGACGTCAAAGGTAGCAATGTTGCTATTACCCTTGATAAGGGTACATGTTACGATTTTATTAGTTCTGAGGTTGTTGAACAATTGCAGTTGGTTCCAAAGACAAATAATCCATTTATCTTACCTACTAATGATGATAAACTTACTATTACTCACATGGTTTTTGTTCCCTTAACCATTCATGGCCATGAGGAACAAATTTTATGTTATGTGCTTCCTAGAGCATTTACTTGTTGTCATCCTTTGTTAGGACAAAAATGGTGCCATAGATATAATTTTAATTTTGATGGCCATTATCCTGATATTCAATTCTTTTGGAACAATAAGCAAAATTGGATAATACATGCATCACATAAAACATTGCAAAGGGTTATGAATGAAAATTTATGTGCACCTATACTTCCAATGCTTGAAAAAAAAATGAAGAGATGGAGAAACTTCGGCATTTATTGAAGGGACTTAGAGGCGTTAAAAAGATATGTGAGACTGTTTCTACTAATCTAATCATGTCTACCCCTAGTGTTGTTTGTTCTGATGTGCATGTTGCTTTTGAAGAAATGGAGCCTATAGTACAACTTGCACCTACACCACCACCACCACATATATTAGAGGAGCATGCTATTGTTCCTAGTATTGTTTCTTGTGATATGCAGGTTCCTCTTGAAGAAAGGGAGCCATCCCTAGTACAACCTTGCATCACCACTTGAGATAGATGAATTAGTGCCTACTATATCTGAGGAGGATGTCATTGACATTGGTGCTGATTTGGAGCTACCACTTACAAGTACAACTTTTTGTGAGTCTACTAATGTGTTAGTTAATTCTTCTGAGTTGATAACTGATAAGGGGTGGCCCAATATCTCGATGAACTCCTCACAGATAACTCGAATTGGATAACTAGTGTCTCACTAAAAACTCTCCCGGCTGACCCCTGATGCCAATGCAGCAGTTTGCAACCCCAAGGATATTCTCAACTCCACACTCTTGCACAAGTAGCCACCGACTACAAGTGGTCCTGTACCGTCTTTTTCCCAGTGGAACAGCAAGTAACACGAAAAGTTTGCAGTATAACTTCGAGATGAATTCTTACAAGCGATTTTAATCTAGATGTATAGGGTTTTGGTTTTAACGTAGTCTAAAGATCTATGGCTCGGATCCTAGCTATTTAAGGGGGGGTATGGTACATCCACAAGGCATTCCTGCGCAAGCACCAATCGTAACCCGAATAGGACTCAATGTTGGACTCTACGGTTGGGTTTGGACTCAACCCAACCGACTGAACTTGATACAAACCGACCCACATTAGGGGGTGCAGCCATAATGGTATACAAACCATATCTACTAAAAATAGGACTCTATGTGGCGCATTAACATCCATTGTGGGCGCCCTCCTCTTGTTTTCTCCATCTCCTAGTGTGGAATAACAAGCTAGTAGTTGTTTTCCACACTTGTACTCTTGGTTTCACCATCTTCCATGCTTGTTTTCACAATGGAAATATTGTTTTCACCAGCTTCTATGTTTGTTTTCACCATGGTATCATTGTTTTCACCATCTTCTATGCTTGTTTTCACCATGGTGGCCTTGTTTTCCAGCTCCTCTTGATGGTCTCCTCTAATCATGCTTGTGTTATCAATAAAATTGATCATACATAGATGCATAGATTTAGGTAGTATAAAGTTCTCACAATTATAAACATTATACTCAAGTAGGAGTGAATGCACCTGTTGTTCTAATAGTTTGGTCCTTGAGCTTGTCATGGGACCAATCCTCACTTCATTATCTTGAACAACAACATCGTCATGTGTAACAATAGGTGAAGAGCTAGGGATGTCCTCATCATCCTCCCCCTCTTGAAAAGGCGTCGACCTCGACGCAACAAGGTCATCTCCATAGTATGGTGTCAAATAAGCCACATTAAAAGAAATACTAACACCAAACTCATCAATTGGGAGGTCTATCTTGTATGCATTGTTATTGATCCTCGAATTCACTTTATATGGACCAGCACCTCTAGGCATCAATTTGGATTTCCGCAATGTAGGAAACTTGTCCTTGCGAAAATGAACCCACACCATATCACCTGGCCGAAATATCACCTCCTTCCTCTTCTTGTTCACTCTTTTAGACACATGTTTTCCTCTCCTTTGAATTGCTTCTTTTGTTTTCACATGTATTTTCCTCACAAAATCAGCTCTTTTTTATGCCTCCATGTTGACTCTCTCTTGTGTAGGAAGTGGCAGCAAATCAAGTGGTGTTATTGGTTTGAAACCATACACCACCTCAAACGGGCATAACTGAGTAGTTGAGTGCACAACCCTATTATAGGCATACTCGACATGAGGCAAGCAGTCTTCCCACTCCCGCAGATTTTTCTTGATCATGGATCGCAACAATGTAGATAATGTGCAATTAACCACCTCCATTAGTCCATCAGTTTGGGGGTGACAAATAGTTGAAAACCACAACTTTGTCCCCAGCTTCCCCCATAGTGTCTTCCAGAAATAGCTCATAAACTTCACATCACGATCAGAAACAATAGTCCTCGGTACTCCATGTAATCTCACTATGTCCCTGAAAAATAGATTAGCAATATATGATGCACCGTCGCTCTCGTGGCAAGCAATAAAATGTGACATCTTAGAAAACCTATCCACTACCACAAATATTGAATCATTTCCTATTTTTGTTCTTGGCAATCCCAACACAAAATCCATACTAATATCTTCCCAAGGTGTATTAGGTGCAGGAAGAGGAGTATATAAACCATGAGGATTAAATTTTGTTTTAGCTTTGTTGCAAGTGATGCAACGTTGCACAAACCTATACACAACTCGCCTCATGTGTGTCCAATAAAAATTATCTGCTAACATAAGCAATGTTTTCTCACGTCCAAAGTGTCCCATTAATCCTCCACTATGGGATTCCTGCAATAAGAACAAACACAAAGAACACTCGGGTATACACAATTTTTTATCTCGAAATAAGAACCCATCATGTATGTGAAACTTTTCCCATGACTTAACATTAGTACATATAGCAAATGGCATAGAAATTCATTATCCTCATCATATAAGTCTCTAATTCCCTCCAAACCCGAAACCTTCACTTCTAATTTGGAGAGTAGCATATTTTTCCTTGATAAAACATCATCAACTACATTATCCAATCCCTTCTTGTGTTTTATGATGTATGGAAAAGATTCTATGAATTCAACCCATTTAGCATGTCACTTATTCAAATTAGATTGGCTCTTTAAGAATTTTAAAGCTTCATGATCAGAATGTATAATAAACTCTTTAGGCCACAAATAATGTTTCCATACCTCTAAAACACTCACAAGCGCATATAATTCCTTATCATAGATAGAATAATTTAATTGAGCACCATGCAAATTTTCAGAAAAGTAAGCAATAGGTTGTTGTTCTTGCATTAACACATCTCCAATACCTATGCCAGTAGCATCACATTAAATCTCAATGTTTATAAAAATTTGGAAGCATTAACAATGGTTCTGAAATCAATTTATCTTTCAAAGTATCAAAAGAAATATCTTGGGCAACCCCCCACTCGAAATCTACTCCCTTTTTAGTTAAATCATTCAATGGTGCAGCAATGGTACTAAAATCTTGAACAAATCTTCTATAGAAACCAGCAAGACCATTAAAACTTCTAACTTGACTCACACAAGTAGGAATATGCCAATTTCGAATTGCTTCAAGTTTTTATGTATCTACCTCAATTCCGTGCTTAGAAACTACATATCCCAGAAATATGACCTTGTCTTTGCAAAAAGTGCACTTCTCAAGATTACCATACAATTTATTTTCTCTTAACACATGCAAGACTTGTCTAATATGATCAATATGTTCATGTTCATTATGGTTATATATGAGAATATCATCAAAATAAACTACCATAAATCTACCAATGAAATCTCTCAAAACATGGTTCATTAATCTCATGAAAGTACTAGGTGCATTAGTTAACCCAAAAGGCATCACTAACCATTCATATAAACCAAATTTTGTTTTAAAAGTTGTTTTCCATTCATCCCCCTCTAATTTGATGGTAACCACTATGCAAATCAATTTTAGAGAAAACAGCAGCACCACTTAATTCATCTAACATGTTGATGAGGACATCCCTAGTACATTGCCACTTAAACAAGATGAAGTGAGACTTGGACCTATGACAAGATCAAGGACCAAGCTACTAGAACAACAGGTGAATTCACTCCTTATTGATTATGCTATTTGTGATTATGAGAACTTTATACTACCTAAGTCTATGCATTTATGTATGATTAGGTTTATCGATAACACACATATGATGAAGAACAACAATCAAGAGGATCTGGAAAACAAATGTACACGTGGTGAAAACAAAGGAGCCATGGTGAAAACAAGATTAGAAGATGGTGAAAACAAGATGATCATGGTGAAAACAAATGTCCAAGATGGTGAAAACAAATAATAACAATTGTTATTCCAATAAAAACAATTTTTATTCATTATGACAAGGGGGTGACACCTCCAACAAGTTAAATGCGCCCATAGAAATCCTATTCGAAATAGGTATGGTTTGTATACCATAATTGGCTGAATCCCTTAATGGTGGATCGGTTTGTATCTCTCTTAGAGTCCTAGTAGGAGTCCTGGTCCAAGAAGGATTGGTGCTTGCGCAAGGAGCCCTTGTGGCCGCACCCCTCCCTCTTATATACTCCCCTCCTGCGAGTTGTGGAGTTTAGAACCAGTTTAAACCAAAATACAAAACCCTAGCCTCTAGTTTGTTTTGCTGCTAAGCATACTACTTGAAGTTTACCCTTGCAAAGTTGCGTGATATCTTGTTATTCCATCAGGAAATAGGGGGATACAAGAACACTTGTGATCTTTGATTAGTTGTGCAAGAGTGTGTAGTTGAGAATATCCAAAGAGCTTGATTGTTGTTGCATCTGGCAACAGGGGTCTGCTAAGTGAGAGGTCTCAGTGTAGCACTAGATATCCAATTATCAGAAAATCCACAAAAAGGGAGAGAAGCTCATTGAGAAGATTGGGCCACCCCATATCATCTTGGTATCATATTCTCAGGTTTACTCGGTGAGCAATTTATCTTAGTCTAGTTGTTTTTATTTCCTATCCAGAAAAGGCCAAAAAATTAGATTAGTTTTGCCAGAGCCTAGATCAACACCGAATCGCTACTCTAATTGCTGTTCAATGTTGATTTGCGTATCTGTTTTTCTGTTTTTAGTTTTTCATATTTTAGGGTTAGGGTTCATCTAGTTATCTTTTGTTTTCCATCCATATTGAAAATCATCACAAAAAATAATTCCTGCCGTGTGTTATCTCTCTCGGGAAAGTCTAGACCTACATCTTGTTCCAAGGTGATCTAGTTTTTCGAGTTGTTCTATTGTTGCGGGATAGTTGGTTCTATTTGTGCTTGAGTGCCTAGTCACAATCGTATTGCAGTTGGTTTACTACCTCAGTAGAAAAATCTCTGCCGCAGGCCACTTCCTACTCGCACTCGGACTCCTGCCGTGGGTCGGTTTCCGCGTCTAAACGCTGCCGCCGCTGCAGCCACTTGATCGCACCACCCTAGCGTGTTTCGGATTCCCCTTACCAGCGCCCACAAAACACCCACCGCGCTCCCACCCGCAAACACCACCGCACACACACGCGCAAATGTTGCCGTGACCTCTGCCGCGCGCTGTTTTCAGCTCGTTTCGCCGCCGTACGGTACAAACACGACCGTTTTCTCTGCCGCCACCAAAATTGCTGCCGTGAGCTCGTTTCTTCATAGATTTTTTTAGTTTTTCTTTCGTTTCTTCCTTGTTATCTCTAGGCTCTTGTGCTGATCTTTGATAAGCCCTAGCTAAAGCCATTCTACAACCATATTTAGGCTACCAAAACCCAAAGACTAGCTGTTTTATTGCTCTAACAGGCTGCTCAATTTGATCAATATTCTGTCCACTTTTCTGTTTTCCATCATATTGTTGCTCCTAGTTGATTCAAAGGCCATTGGAAAAAATCAAAAAAATAGAGAAAAGGAAAAATCATAAAAAAATAGAAAGAAAGAAAAATCAAAAGAGGGTGTGCTACATTATCACTAGTGGAAGCTTATCATATTGGATATTTTGTGGACAATTGAGCAATCTTGTGCCTGTTTTCATTGAGTATTTTCTAGTGTCTTTATAGTGCTTGCAATATCTCTACCATATAATTGCTAGCCACATTTGTCTCCAAGTGTGAGTGTGTTTCCTTTAGTAATTTTCATCACATTAGACAGTGCATTGGAGTTGTTATTTTGGTGTTGTTAGGAATCCCAACCAAACCCCACCAAAAACCCTGTTTGCATTGTGATACTTGATAGCTAGGTTATTCTCTTCTCACACCAAAGCACATTATTCATTTATCCTTGTTGGTAAGTTGATCCTTTTCACTCTTGGTGAGTTGTGAGAGGCACCACAAACCCATTTATTATTTTGTTACTAACAAGTTAATCATGAGTTCTTCTAGTGATGTTGATGTGCAGGCAAAGAACAAACCCGAGGACTTGGTGCAATGGAATTATTATGAAGCACTAAGATATACTATGTACAACAAAATTTCTCATGAAGTTGACACGACTGATGAAGAATTGAGAAAGGAGATCACTACTCTTTATTTGAGGATAGATGCTTGTGCCTCACAAGAATCTGTGAATAATATTCAAGACACTTTGAGAACATTGACACAACAAATGACAAATCTATCAACTCTAGTGGAACAACTAGAATTTCTCTAATTGATGATGGGAGAGGAAATATCAATGGAGGCCGTGGAGGATTGGCAAGGAGAGTACCATTGGAAAATAATAGAGAGGATGATGGCTTGGGAAAACCAAAATTCTCTATCCCTACTCTTGCTTGTGATTATGAAGATGTGGAAGAGTACTTAATGTGGGAGCTAAAAATTGAGAAACTATGGAGACTTCATGAGTACCCCGAGGAGAGGAAAGTGAAGCTTGCATCTTCTTCATTTGATGGCTATGGTCTCTTGTGGTGGGATGTCATTACAAGATTGAGAGAAGAACATGAAGAAGAATAGGTGAACACATGGAGAGAGATGGAACAATTGCTAAGGGACAGATTTGTCCCTGAGAATTATATTAGAACTCTCTATGACAAGTTACAACAATTGAAGCAAGTCTCAAAAACAGTTGATGCTTATTACAAGGAGATGGAATTAATCATTCGAAGGGCTCGGGTTAGAGAAGAACCTGAACAAACTATGCAAAGATTTTTGAGTGGATTGCAATTCAAAATTAGAAGCATTGTGAGGCATGTCCAATATGCCAATATGAGTGAATTATTGCATCAATCAAGGGAGGCTGAAAATATCTTGAATGAGGAGCTACAAGTGAGTGAAAGGAGGAGTTTTCCATCACAAAAATCAAATTTCTGATCACCTACACCTCCAAGTACTACAACCCGTGGGAATCCTAGTACCAAACCCGAGACCAACACTTCAAGTTCCAAGAAAACAACACCATCTACTTAGGGTTCTAGTGGTGCTACACCTTCTCCAAGAAATAGAGATATCACAATTCATACTTGTGGAGGTAAAGGTCATTTTAAGAGGGATTGCCCAAACAAGAAAGTTATGTTTCTTAATGCTAATGATGAGTATGAGACTAGAGATGATGCTGGTCCTAATGAGGAGGATACATATGATGATGATGATGGTCCTATTGATGCTTTTGCTACAAATTATCCAACCATTGTTTGCACACAAGCTTTGAGTATTGTTCCTAGTGATGAGAGCCTAAGATGCAATCTATTTCAAACCAAAGCAACTGTTGGTCCTCAAATGGCTTGCAAGGTGATTATTGATGGACGGAGTTGCAGAAATTTAGCAAGCAAGGATTATGTGCAAAGCTAAGATTGAGATATATTCCACACCCACATGCATATTATATTGAATGGCTCAATGAAAAGGAGAAAATAAGAGTATGCCAAATTGTGAGAGTGGAGTTCCAAATTGGACCATACAAGGATACAATTGAGTGTGATGTGGTTCCTATGTCGGTTTGCCATCTATTGCTTGGAAGGCCATGGAAATTTGATAGCAAAGTTACACACAATGGGAGAGAAAACACATATCAATTGAATTGGAACGATAAGGATATTATATTGAGGCCTATGACACCCCAACAAATAGTGAATGAGTCAAGACAGAAAGTTGAAGTGAATCTAGAAAAAGATAGTGAGAGGGAAAATAAGAGTAAAAACACAACTTCCGTGGGTGAAAACAAGCCTATGCCGAGTGGAAAAAATAAGGGAGTGAGCCTTTTGACAATGTTAGCCACCAAATAGGATTTGAGAGAGTTTGAGCATGATCCTAGCCTACTACCTATATTGCTCATGCACAAGGGGGAAATTTTAGTTTATAATGACATGACTCCTCTTTCTATTGGTGTTTCTAATGTTTTGCAGGAATTTGATGATGTTTTTCAGAAGAAGTGCCCTCGGGGTTGCCACCATTGAGGGGCATTGAACACCAAATTTATTAGATTCCTGGATCATCATTACCAAACCGAGCTCACTATAGGACAAATCCCCAAGAAACAAAGGAAATTCAGAAACAAGTACAAGAGCTTCTTAACAAAGGTTATATTCGAATAAGCATATCTCCTTGTGTTGTTCCTGTTATTTTAGTCCCTAAAAAAGATGGTACATGGAGCATGTGTGTAGATTCTAGAGTATCATTATTCGTTATCGTCATCCTATACCACGTTTGGAAGACATGATAAATGAATTAAGTGGTAGTGTTGTTTTGTCTAAAATTGATTTGCGTAGTGGTTATCTTCAAATTAGGATGAAAGAGGGGGATGAGTGGAAAACAGCCTTTAAAACAAAATTTGGTTTATATGAGTGGTTAGTAATGCCTTTTGGATTAACTAATTCACCTAATACTTTCATGAGATTAATGAACCATGTTTTGAGAGATTTTATTGGCAAATTTGTGGTTGGTTATTTTGATGATATTCTCATATATAGCCACAATGGACATGAAAACATTGATCATATTAGACAAGTCTTGCATGTGCTAAGAGAAAATAAATTGTATGGAAATTTAGAGAAGTGCACTTTTTGCAAAGATAAGGTCATATTTCTTGGATATGTTGTTTCTAAACATGGGATAGAAGTGGATGAATCTAAAATTGAAGCAATTAAAAATTGGCCAATTCCCATGAATGTGAGTCAAGTAAGAAGGTTTAATGGACTAGCTGGATTTTATAGAAGATTTGTGAAAGATTTTAGTACTATTGCTGCCCCTTAAATTATTTGACTAAGAAAGGTGTGAATTTCGAGTGGGGGGTTGCTCAAGATATTGCTTTTGATACTTTCAAAGATAAGTTGATTTCGGCCCCATTATTGATGCTACCTAATTTTAATAAACAATTTGAGATTGAATATGATGCTAGTGGCGGTATTGGAGGAGTGTTAATGCAAGATAAGAAACCAATTGCTTATTTTTCTGAAAAATTACATGGAGCACAATTGAATTATTATGTCTATGATAAAGAATTGTATGCACTTGTTAAAGTTCTTGAGGTTTGGAAACATTATTTGTGGCCAAAAGAATTTATTATACATTCTGATCATGAGGCATTGAAATTTTTAAAGAATCAATCCAATCTTAATAAAAGACATGATAAATGGGTAGAATTTATTCCATACATTATTAAACACGAGAAAGGATTAGATAATGTGGGAGCTGATGATTTGTCTAGAAAAAATATGCTACTAAATAAATTGGATGTGCTCAAGATAAAGAATTTTCTACACCCTATACTAAATGTTCTAATGTGAAGGCTTGAGATAAATATTATATACATGATGGATTTTTGTTTAGAGCTAACAAACTATGTATTCCCGAGTGTTCTTTGCGTTTAATGTTATTACAGCAATCTCATAGTGGTGGATAGATGGGTCACTTTGGACAAGAGAAAACATTGCTTATGTTGGCTGAATTTTTTTATTGGGCACATATGAGGAGAGATGTCTATAGATTTGTGCAAAGGTGTATCACATGCAATAAATCCAAGTCCAAGTTGAAGCCCCACGGATTATATACTCCATTGCCAACACAAACTACACCATTGGAAGATATAAGCATGGATTTTGTGTTAGGCTTGCCAAGCAAAGAGGGGACATGATTCAATTCTTGTGGTAGTGGATAGATTCTCCAAGATGTCACACTTCATTGCTTGTCACAAGAGTGATGATGCATCCCACATTACTACTCTCTTTTTCAAGGGGATAGTAAGACTACATGGAGTACCAAGGACAATTGTTTCAGATAGAGATGTGAAATTCATGAGTTACTTTTGGAAGACATTATGGGGGAAGCTTGGAACCAAATTGCTATTTTCTACAACATGTCATCCCCAAACAGATGGACAAACCGAGGTGGTGAATAGAACTTTGTCTACATTAATGAGAGCTATGATCAAGAAGAATTTGAAGGAGTGGGAAGATTGTTTGCCACATGTGGAGTTTGCCTAGAATAGAGCTGTGCATTCAACTACTCAAGTATGTCCTTTTGAGGTGGTTTATGGATTCAAGCCTACTACACCACTTAATTTATTACCACTTCATATTCAAGAGAGAATTAACATGGATGCGTCAAAAAGAGCTGATTTTGTGAAGAATATACATGAGAAAACAATGGATGGCATAGAGAAGAAAGGGAAGGATATTGCTCAAAGAAGAAATAAGAATAGAAAGGAAGTTATTTTTCAAGAGGGGGATTTGGTATGGGTACACTTTCGAAAGGATAGGTTCCCTAAGCTAAGGAAATCAAAATTATTGCCTCGAGCTGCTGGTCCTTACAAAGTGATTGCAAAAATAAATGATAATGCAAGTTAGATCTTCCAATTGATGAATTTGGAGTGAGTAATTCCTTCAATGTTTCGGATTTGACACCATATCATGGAGAGGATCTTGATGTGGACATCAAGGCTTTTGGAGGATGATGAGGACATCCCTAGTACATTGCCACTTAAACAAGATGAAGTGAGAATTGGACCTATGACAAGATCATGGACCAAGCTACTAGAAAAACAGGTGAATTCACTCCTTATTGATTATTCTATTCGTGATTATGAGAACTTTATACTACCTAAGTCTATGCATTTATGTATGATTAGGTTTATTGATAACACACATATGATGGAGAAGAACAATCAAGAGGAGCTGGAAAACAAATGTACAAGTGGTGAAAGCAAAGGAGCCATGGTGAAAACAAGATTAGAAGATGGTGAAAACAAGATGATCATGGTGAAAACAAATGTCCAAGATGGTGAAAAAAATAATAGCAATTCTTATTCCAATAAAAACAATTGTTATTCATGGTGACAAGGGGATGGCACCTCCAACAAGTCAAATGCGCCCATAGAAAATCCTATTCGAAATAGGTATGGTTTGTATACCATAATTGGCCGAATCCCTTAATGGTGGATCGGTTTGTATCTCTCTTAGAGTCCTAGTAGGAGTCCTAGTCCAAGAAGGATTGGTGCTTGCGCAAGGAGCCCTTGTGGCCGCACCCCTCCCTCTTATATACTCCCCTCCTGCGAGTTGTGGAGTTTAGAACGAGTTTAAACCAAAATACAAAACCCTGCTAAGCATACTACTTGAAGTTTACCCTTGCAAAGTTGAGTGTTATCTTGTTATTCCATCTGGGAATAGGGGGATACAGGACCACTTGTGATCGTTGATTACTTGCGTAAGAGTGTGTAGTTGAGAATATCCAAAGAGCTTGATTGTTGTTGCATCTGGCAAAAGGGGTCTGCTAATTGAGAGGTCTCAGTGTAGCACTAGTTATCCAATTATCAGAAAATCCACAAAAAGAGAGAGAAGCTCATGAGAATATTGGGCCACCCCATATCACATGTCTTCCAAACGTGGGATAGGATGACGATAACGAATAGAGATGTTGTTAATTGCTCTACAATCTACACACATGCGCCAAGTACCATCTTTCTTAGGGACTAAAATAATAGGAACAACACAAGGAGAAAGAATGATTCGAATATACCTTTTATCTAGTAGCTCTTGCACTTGTTTCTGTATCTCCTTTGTTTCTTGGAGATTTGTTCTATAATGGGCTCGGTTTGGCAAAGATGATCCAGGAATTCAATCAATTTGGTGCTCAATCCCTCTCAATGGTGGCAGCCCTGAGGGAATTCCTCCTAGAAAAAACATCATCAAATTCCTGCAAAACATGAGAAACACAAAGAGAAATAGGGGTCATGTCATTAGAAACCAAGACCTCTCCCTTGTGAATAAGCACAATAGGAACTAGTGTAGGATCCTTCTAAACTCCGTCAAATCCTCCTTGGTGGCTAACATGCATAATAGGCTCTCTCTCTTATTTTTATTTTTACCACTCGAGTTGTTTTGACTAGTGCTACCCACAACTTGTGAATTTTGTTTTCCCTCATCCCTCTCACTATATTTTTCAATATTCACTTCTATTATGGAACGAGACTCATTTACAATTTGTTGTGGTGTCATAGGCCTCAGAATAATAGTTTTCCCATGGTGATTCAACTCATATGTATTGGCTCTCCCTTCATGCTTGACACTCCTATCAAATTGCCATGGTCTTCCCAATAATAAGTGGCAAACTATCATAGGAACCACATCAAACTCAATAGAATCCTTAAAAGGACCAATCTGAAATTCCACACGCACCATATGACTCACTTTCATCTCCCAGGTGCTACTCAACCACTGAATATAATAAGGACAAGGGTGTGGTAAATATTTCAGATTTAGCTTTGCACATAAATCTTTGCTAGCCAAATTCCTGCAACTCCCTCCATCAATAATAACCTTGCAAGCCATATTAGGACCAATAACAGCTTTGGTTTGAAACAAATTTCACCTGTGATTTTCAGGACTTGGAATCACACTCAAAGATTTTTGTGTGCACACAATAGATGGCATAGAAGTAGCATAAGCATCAAATGGGGTATCACTCAAATAGCCAGCATCATCATCATCATCATTAGGATCAGCATCATCTCTTGTCTCATACTCATTGTGCTCATTAACAATCATAATTTTAGCATTAGGGCAATCCCTCTTAAAGTGTCCTTTACCTCCACATGTATGGCATGTCATATCTCTGTTTCTAGCTGTAGAAGCACTTGAACCTGTGGTACTAGCTGCTGGTTGTGATGTTTTCCTTGTATTGGATGCACTATGCTCGGCCTTGGATGATGAAACACCACAAATTTCTCATTGTGTGGGTGGTGCACTATCCACAGAAGGTGATCTCAATGGAAATTTGCCAATTGTTCTTGCTGTAATTTTGGTCTCCTCATTGATATGTGATTCAGCATCTCTAGCATGGTGTAATAACTCATGCATATCATGATATTGGTGATTCCTAACAATGCGCTTGATCTTGTAATTCAAACCTGAAAGGAAACGTTGCATTCTTTGCTCCAATTTCTCTCTCACACGTGCCCTTTGCATGATCAACTCCATCTCCTGATAATAAGCATCAGCAATCATAGATCCCTGTCTCAATTGTTGCAATTGATCATATTGTTGTCTACTATAATTGGGTGGTACAAATCTGTCCTTCATGACTCTCTTCATGGTAGCCCAATTGATAATAGGTAATTCGCCATCCCCATGCCTCTGTCTCACAGTATTATCCCACCAACAAAGAGCATAGCCATCAAACTCAGAAGAAGCCAATTTAATTTTTCTGTCCTTAGTGTAATCATGCAAACGCCATAATTTTTCAATTCTGAGCTCCCATAGCAAATACTCCTCCACATCCATGTTATCAAAGCTGAAAGATGGTATAGAGAATTTTGGTTTACACAATCCATCATCCTCCCTGTGATTTTCAGGAGCAACATTATGAGGTACACGCCTTGCACCTATGTTATTGGCTCGGCCTTGAAATCCTCCTCGGCCCCTCTCTCCTCTAGCTCCACGGCCAACATTGTTTTCCACCTCATCATGTGCTTCAAAACCATTATTAGCATCACTATGCACACTAGCATTACCATCATCATGAGCTGGTAGTCTTTGTGCAATTCAATTATGAAGATCAGCAAGTTGAGTAGTCAATGTGGCAATAGAATTTTGAATAGTATTCACTTGCTCAGTATTGGTCACGGCCAATTTATGTGTTTCCCCCACTTTATTCTCCATGGCTTGCATTGCTTCATAAAGGGGATCACAAGCATGAGTCACAAATTTCTCTAGATCCTTGTGGTTGTCTCTCATTTGGTTTGTGATGAGGACATCCCTAGTACATTTGTTATTCCTCCTATTGATGATGATGTTGTTATTCAAGACAAACATGATGAAGTAAGGATTGGTTCAATGACTAGATCATGAACCAAACTAATAGAAAAGCAGGTGAACTCACTCCTATTAAATTATGATGTTTGTTGTTATGAGAATTTTATACTACCTGAATCCCTGCATTTATGTATGATTCATGTTATTGATAACACAAGCATTATTGGAGGAGAGGAGCATGGATCCATGGAGCAATGCATGGGAGAACACAAGGAGAGAGTTGATCATGGCAGCACAAGCAAGAAGGAGAAACCATGAGCTGATTTGGATGGAGTTGGAAGCATTGAGGACATGTCCTAAGGTGCACCAGCCCACAATTATTCGTGCTGCGCATTACACATTATGGGGGCACCAAGGACATGTCCTAGATCCTCCCACACGTTTAGAATAAGGGCCTCCATGCCCAAGTGGCCGAATCCCTCTATGGGTCGGTTTGTACCCCTTAGGTTGAGTCCAAACTTCAGTTGGTTCGAGTCCTAGTTGGGTTAGGGTTGTGCTTGCGCAATTGAGGTTGTGGCCGCACCCCCTACCCCTTATATAACCTCCAACCTGAGAGTTGAAGAGGTTTAGACTACCTTTAAACATAAACCCTAGACTCCATTGTTGATTGCTCGAAGCATTCATCAGGAATTGATCATATTGCAAGTTTTGCGTGTTATCTGCTATTCCACTGGGAATTAGTTGATACAGGACCACTAGTAGTTAGTGGCTGCTCGTGCAAGTGTGTGGATTTACGAATATCCAAGGGATTGGTTGCTTCTGCAATTGGCATCAGGAATTAGCCGGAGAGTTCATGGAGAGACACAAGTTATCAGATCCTTATTATCATGTGAGTTCATCGAGAAGATCGGGTAACCCCTTATCATCTTGGTATCAGATTTACATGTTAACTCGGTGAGCTATCGTGTTCTAGTAGATTAGTTTTTTTTCATTACCTATCCACCGAAAAAGCCACAAAAAAACAGGAGTAGTTCGAGCCATAGCCTTAGATCATCACTTTTATCAAGTTTTAGTTGATGTTTTGTGGTTGATTTTCGTGTTACCTTTCTCCTTTTGAGTCTTTTGGTTTCGGTCTAGGTTTAGGGTTCTAGTTGTTTTGTCGAGTCATCCCTGTCGTGTCAACAAAATTTCACTCAAAATCTCCTATCCGATTGGAAGTTATACTCTATTTCGAGTTGGATTCGTGTTCTGCCGCGGCACAAATTCTCGCAGATTCGCTGCTGTACCGAGTCCCTGCTGAAGTCGGAGTCCGCCTCGTCCGCGCGTTACAAAAATCGCCCGCGCCCCTGTCTCACGCATGCCCGCAGCAGTACCCGCGCGCTACCGCGGCACGCATCCGCGCCAAATCGCTGCCGCGCACCCAACTCGCTGTCACGCCACACCGCTGCTGCCGCGCGCCCAACCAGACACCCTCTGCTCTTTTATGCGCGCCCACCGTACCCGCAAAAACCCCAGCGCGCAAGGATATTTCACTGTTACGCTGCTAGCCCGTGCTGCCGCGACAACAATTCTGTCCGTTTCTCCGTCGTGGTACAAAAACCCTACTGTGAGTTTTTCTAGTGGCTATAATTATTTTTGGGTCTAGTTTTCTTTTACACTTTCTTTAGGTTTTCAAGTCCAATCATTGTGAACCATATCTACTGCATGTCTACAACACATTATAGGTACCTATACCCAAAAGAATAGCTATTTGTTGCTCGTACCAGGCTGCTCATTTTCATATCATTTGTGTCACATTGATCATATTGTGTATATTTTTGCTCCGAGTTGTTTTCGTCCAGTTATAAAAGTATAAAAAAAGTGAAAAATAGAAAATAGAAAAAGAGAAAAAGAGAATTAAGAAAAGAGAAAAAAGGCCTTGAGATACATTGCTATATTGTTATTGGAGTTGTTTTCATCACTACTATATTGACACTTTCCATTGAGCAATCTTGTGCCTGTGAAATCACTGAGCAGAGCTAGTGTCTTTCTAGTGCATTGCAATATTTCCATCCATATAATTGCATTGCCACATTTGTCTCCACTTTTGTGTGTTTCCTAGGTGTTATTTTTTGTCATCACAAATAGAAAATAGGACTTGTTATTGGTGTTGTTAGGTATCCATACCAAGCCCCACTATATATCCTGCTTTGCCTTGTGTTAGCTAAAATACCTGGGTATTCTTTTATTCACACCAAGTCATAGTAGTGTTGTTTTACTTGTGGTAAGCATTGCTATTCACAAAGGAGCAGTAAGTTAACCTCATTGCTTTGCTGTTTTCAGTGAGTTGTGAGTGAACACCACATCCCATATTTTTGTTTTCACTAACACATTAATCCATGGAGTCTGTGGCTAGTGATGTGCAGGTGGATAAAATTGGTGGGAAAGCTACTGAGGCTACTTCTAAGAAGATTGTTGATGAAATTCTCACATGGGGAGATCTCTCCAAATTTAGAGACATGATCTGTTCCAGATTGATAAAAAACTTGATGAGTATGATGAAGTGGTAGCCACCCGAATTGATAAGAAGCTAGATGCTTATGATGAGAGTTTGAGGAGGATTTACAACAGATGGATATTAAAATTGAGAAAGCTGCTTCTCAAGAATCTGTTGATATTATGCAAGAATCTCTCACAAATTTTACTAGACAAATTGCGCAATTGTCTAATCAATTGGAACAAAGAGGTAATGATGATGATTGGGAGCCATTCCGAGCCCATGTTTATAATGGACGTGGAGGATTTGCTGCTAGGAGAATACAAGCTCATGATAATCATAGATGATGATGGTTTGGGAAGACAAAATTTTCTATTCCTCCTTTCACTTTTGATAATGATGATGTAGAAGAATATTTGATGTGGGAGCTCAAAATTGAGAAGCTATGGAGATTGCATGATTACAATGAAGATATGAAGATTAAATTGGCTTCTTCTAGTTTTGATGGTTATGCTCTATTGTGGTGGGATAATATTACACAACTGAGGGCACAAAATGGTGATCCTGAAGTTATTACTTGGGCTACTATGAAGCAACTCATGAGGAACATATTTGTACCAAAGAATTATGTGAGAACATTATATGACAAATTGCAACAATTGAAGCAAGATACATTGTCTGTTGATGCTTATTATAGAGACATGGAGTTGATTATTCAGAGGGCCAAAGTGACAGAAGAACCAGAACATACTATGCAACGTTTTCTCTCAGGTTTACAATTCAAAATCAGAAGCATTGTGAGGCACCTCCAATATAATGATATGAATGAATTTCTACATCATGCAAGGGAGGCAGAATCATAGCTAGCCGAGGAGGCAAAGATGAGTGCTAGGAGGGTGTTTTAACCTAGAAATTCCAGTTTTTCATCTCCATCACCAGAACCAGCACCTAGTCGTGGGGTTTCTACTACCATGGCCGAGAGCACACCCTCCACGTCTAGGAGGCAAGTGCAACCAGCAGCAAGTGCTAGTGGATCCACTTCTTCTACAACACGCAATAGAGACATGTCAGGTCACACATGTGGCGGAAAAGGCCACTTTAAGAGAGAATGCCCAAATAAAAATTCCATGCTTGTTAATGAGGATAATGAGTATGAGACTGGAGATGATGCTGATCCAACTGAGGAGGATGATTGTGATGAGCAAGGAGTTCCACTTGATGCTTATGCCACACATTACCCCACTATTGTTTGTTCACAAAATGTTGCTGCTTTGAGGGTTATTCCTTCTCCAGAAAATCAGAATTGTAATCTTTTCCAAACCAAAGCAATTGTAGGTCCTAAACTGGCTTGCAAAGTTATTATTGATGGAGGGAGTTGCAGAAATCTTGCTAGTAAAGAGCTAGTGCAAAGCTGAAATTGAAATATATTCCACACCCTCATCCCTATTATATACATTAGCTGAGTGATAAAGGAGAGATGAAGGTGAGCTACATGGTGAGAGTGGAGTTCCAAATTGGGCTATATACTGATACCATTGAGTGTGATGTTGTGCCTATGTTTGTTTGTCACATGTTGCTTGGACGACCATGGCAGTTTGACAGGAATGTTACACATAATGGAAGAGCTAATACATATCAGTTGAATTGGCATGGGAAGGATATTATTTTGAGACCTATGACACCACATCAAATTGTAAATGAGTCTCGTCAAAAAACTGAAGTAAATTTAGAGAAGGAGAGTGAGAGAGAAAAACAAGAGAGTAATCCTTCTATGAGTGAAAAAAAATAAGCTGAGTGGTAAAAATAAAAGTGAGGGAGTGAGCCTATTATGTATGCTAGCCACCAAAGAGGATTTGAGAGAGTTTAGTGAGGACCCTAGTATGCTTCCTATAGTGCTTATGCACAAGGGAGAAAGTTTGGTTTCTTCTCACATGACCCCTATTCCTCTTGGTGTTTCTCATGTGTTACAGGACTTTGATGATGTTTTTCTAGAGGAGATACCAGCAGGGCTGCCACCATTGTGTGGCATTGAGCACCAGATTGACTTGATCCCTGGAGCAACATTGCCAAACCGAGCCCCTTACAGGACAAATCCCCAAGAAACCCAGGAAATTAAGAAACAAGTGCAGGAGCTACTCGACAAAGGTTATATTCAAATTGGCTTATCTCCATGTGTTGTTCCTGTTATTTTAGTCCCTAAGAAAGATGGTACTTGGCGCATGTGTGTAGATTGTAGAGCAATTAACAACATCACTATTCGTTATCGTCATCCTATACCTCGTTTGGAGGACATGTTAGATGAATTAAGTGGTGCTGCTGTTTTCTCTAGAATTGATTTGCGTAGTGGTTACCATCAAATAAGGATGAAAGAGGGGGATGATTGGAAAACTGCTTTCAAAACTAAATTTGGTTTATATGAATGGTTAGTGATGCCTTTTGGTTTAACTAATGCACCTAGTACTTTCATGAGACTTATGAACCATGTTTTGAGAGAGTTTATTGGTAAATTTGTGGTAGTTTATTTTTATGATATTCTCATCTATAGCCAAAATGAACATGAGCATGATGATCACATTAGACAAGTCTTGCATGTATTAAGAGCAAATCAGTTATATGGTGGTCTTGCTAAGTGTACTTTTTGCAAAGACAAGGTCATTTTTCTGGGATATGTTGTATCTAAGCATGGAATTGAAGTTGATGAATCTAAAATTGAAGCTATTAAAAATTGGCCTATTCCAACTAATGTTAGTCAAGTGAGAAGTTTTAATGGATTGGTTGGTTTCTATAGAAGATTTGTCAAGGATTTTAGTACTCTTGCTGCAGCATTAAATGAGTTAACTAAGAAGGGTGTTGATTTTACATGGGGGGTTGAACAAGATATTGCTTTTGATGAGATTAAGAACAAATTGATTTCGGCCCCATTATTAATATTGCCTAATTTCAACAAACAATTCGAAATTGAGTGTGATGCAAGTGGTATTGGTATTGGTGGAGTGCTTATGCAAGAAAACAAGCATGTTGCTTATTTTGCTGAGAAATTGCATGGTGCCCAATTGAACTATTCTGTTTATGATAAAGAATTGTATGCACTTGTTAGAGTCCTTGAGGTTTGGAAACATTATTTGTGGCCAAAAGAATTTATCATACATTCTGATCCTGAAGCATTGAGATTTTTAAAGAGCCAATCTAGCCTTAATAAAATACATGCTAAGTGGGTTGAATTCATTGAATCATTCCCATACATAATTAAATATAAGAAAGGCAAAGATAATGTTGTTGCTGATGCTCTCTCTAGGAAAAGTATGATTTTAACTCAATTAGATGTGAAAATTCCTGGTTTGGAGAGTGTTAAAGATTTGTATGCTCAAGATAATGATTTTAAAAATGCATGGGATAAATTTCATTTGCATGATGGATATTTGTTTAGAGCTAACAAATTATGTGTGCCCGATTCGTCCTTCCGTTTGTTATTGTTGCAGGAATCACAGTGGTGGATTTATGTGACACTTGTGAGGGAGAAAACATTGCTGATGTTGGCTGATCATTTTTATTGGCCACGAATGAGAAGAGATGTGGAGAGGTTTGTGAGACGTTGCATCAGTTGCAACAAGGCTAAGTCTAAACTAAAACCTCATGGGTTTAAGATGAGGACATCCCTAGCTCTTCACCTATTGTTACACATGATGATGTTGCTATAAAAGATAATGAAGTGAGGATTGATCCCATGACAAGATCAAGGACCAAACTATTATAGCAACAGGTCAATTCACTCCTACTTGAGTATAATGTTTATAATTATGAGAACTTTATACTACCTAAATCCATGCACTTATGTATTCTCAAGTTTGTTGATAACACAAGCATGAGGGGAGGAGATCATGAAGAGGAGATGCACATGGATGAAGATGGACTTGAGGAGGAGCTGGAAAACAAGTGATAGAAGGGTGAAAAAAAGGAATAACGGAGAGTAACAATTGTTATGTCATGGAAAACAAGGGGATGGCGCCTCCACAAGGTTAAATGTGCCTAGTAGAAGTCCTAATTGTATTAGGCATGGTTTGTATACCATCATAGGCCGCACCCCTTAATGGTGGGTCGGTTTGTATCTAGTTGGGTTCGAGACCAAGTCCAACCAAGTCCAATTTGGGTCCTATTCGGTTTGGGATGGGTTGCTTTCGCAATACCCCTTGTGGCCACACCCCTTCCCCTCATATATACCGCTTGGTGCAAAATATATAGGTTAGACTACGATAAAACATAAACCCTAGACTCTAGATTGTATTGCTTGAAGCATTCATCTTGAATCATATTACCATTGCAAATCTGAGTGTATTCTGCTGTTCAATTGGGAATAAGGAGAAACATGACCACTTGTAGTCGGTGGCTACTTGTGCAAGAGTGTGGAGTCTTGAATATCCAAAGGGGTTAAGTGGTGTTGCAATTGGTGACAGGTTTTAGCCAAAGGAGAGAGTGAGGTATCACATTGGTTATCAAATCATCAAAGAGTTCACTGAGAAGATCGGGCTACCCCTTATCATCTTGGTATCAGATTACTGGGTTTACTCGGTGAGCTGTATCTATCCCTTTAGATTCGAGTTGTTTTTATACCTATACAGAAAAGCCACAAAAAATAGTGCTAGATCATTGCCTTAGCCTTAGATAATCTCTAGTTTTCAATTTCTAGTTATGTTTTGTGTTTTGATTTTGTGTTCCTTTTCTTCTTTTGAGTTTTTAGGTTTCGAGTTAGGGTTAGGGTTCCCCGACTTCTTAGTCGTTTCCACCGCAAAATCCATCCAAAAATACTAATCTGTGATGTTTTGGTGATCTAATTGGAGTTGGGGTCGAATTCCTACCGTGGCAGCAATTTTTGCATAATCGCTGCCGCCACTACCCTGCTAACGAGCCCTAGTAGCTATCGGAATCGCCTTAACGCACCCCTACTTCGTATCGATTTCTTCTTACCAGCGCCATCGAATTCCCCGCGCGTAGCACACCACTCACCACACCAGCGTGCGCGCTCTGCCGTGGGCTCGTTTTGCGCCAAAAGCGCTGCCGCGCATGTTGCTGCCCTGCCGCACACCCCACGCCCGACCCCAGACACCCTCTGGCCTTTTACGTGCGCATCATCCGCTGCCGTACGACACAGGTTCGGTCGTTTTTCTGTTGCGACATCCTACCGCGAGCGCAAAACGCCGCGTTTCTCTGCTGCCGCGGCACACAATTACTACAATCTATGTCGTGAGTTTCCTTTTAGCTTAGCTATTTTTCCTTTTAGTTTTTATTTCCAATTTCTTTAGGTTTTCTTTTCCTATCTTTGTGAACCATAGACATAGCCATTCTATAGCAATTAAATAGGTACCTTGCCCACAAGACTAGCTACTTTGTTGCTCTTATACAGGCTGCTCATTATCATATTTTTGTGTCACATTGATCAAAGCTTTGTTTTCTTTTGTAATTTTTGCTCCTTTAGTTGTTATTCGGCCATAAAAAGTATAAACAAATGAGAAAAACAGAAAATAGAAAAAGAGAATAACAGAATTGTGAAAAAGAAAGAGAGAGGCCACTGAGACATATTGTTATTGCTATCATTTGGAGCTGATTTCATTGCTATCATTGACACTACACATTGAGCAATCTTGTGCATGTTTATCATTGAGCTTGGCTAGTGTCTTTCTAGAGCATTGAAAAATTCCGTCCACATATTTGCATTGCCACATTTGTCTCCAATTTTGGTGTGTGTTTCCTAGGTGTTCTTTTTGTATCATTCACAAACAGCAATAGGACTTGTTAATTGGTGATTGTTAGGTATCCATACCAAACCCCATCATATAACCTGTTTTACCTTTGTGAGAGCAAAAACCCCTGGGTATTCTATTCTTCACACCAAGTCACATTAGTTGCTATTACTTGTGGTACGATTTTCTTTTCACTTTGGAACAGTAAGGATCACCTCTTTTGCTTGTTTTGTGTGAGTTGAGAGAGGCACCACAACCCATAGCAATTTGTTTATTTCACTAACCTATTAATCATGGCTTCTCCTAGTGTTATTTCTGCGTAGGGAAAGAGATCTAATGGTGATGAGCATGTGAAGTGGACAGATTTGGAGGAGATGCAAGAAAAATTGAACACAACCATTGCTGCAAAAATTTCATAATTACATTCTCTCATTGACAAACATGGAGTGGACATGGATACACATGTTCAGAATTTGGGCCTCAAATTGATACTGTGACTGAAACAACTGCTGCTACACAAGAGCAAGTTACAAACTTACAAACTTCTCTTGACACATTGACTACTCAAATTGCTACCTTGGCTACTTTGGTGAATCAAAGGCTACCTGTAGAGGAGGATAATGGTAGTAATTTTGGTGATGCTGATAACGAGGAGGGCAATTTTATCCCTCACGTCGTGTAGGTGGTAGAGGTAATAATGGTGGTGGCCGTGGCTTTGTTGCTAGAAGGGTCCACGTACAAGAACCAAACCGAGAGGGTGATGGGCTTGGCAAACCAAAATTCATGTTACCATGTTTCAACTTTGATACTGATGATGTAGAAGAGTACCTCATGTGGGAGCTGGAAATAGAAAAATTGTGGAGGATGCATGAGTATACTGAGGAGACAAAAATTAAACTTGATTCTTCAGGTTTTGCTGGCTATGCTTTGCTATGGTGGGAAAATATTACAAGAACAATAGTAAGAAATAGAGAACCTGAAATTGTTACATGGAGAGAGATGAAGCAAGTTATGAGAGACAAATTTGTGCCTAAAAATTATTTGAGATCTTTATTTGACAAGTTGCAACACTTGAAGCAAGGCTCAAAATCTGTGGATGTTTATTTTAGGGAGATGGAGCTAATATTGCAAAGAGCAAGAGTGAGAGAAGATGTTGAGCACACTATGCAAAGATTTCTCTCATGTTTACAATTCAAAATCAAGAGCATTGTTAGGCATGTGCAATATAGTGACATGAATGAATTATTGCATCAAGCAAGGGAGGCAGAAAAACAATTGCCCGAGCAAGCACTTATGGCTCCAAGGAGGCCTTTCACAAATAGGTCTTCTTTCTCATCACCACCACCACCACAGCCTACCCCTAGCCGTGGGGGTTCCAATACTAAACCTGAGAGTTCTACCTCTATATCTAAGAGGCAAGTACAACCAACAGCTAGTGCAAGTGGATCCACTAATTCTATAGATCGAAATAGAGACATGAGCTGCCATACATGTGGAGGAAAAGGGCACTTCAAGAGAGATTGTCCAAATAAAAAGATTATGCTTATTAACGAGGACAATGAATATGAGACAGGTGATGATGCTAATCCTAATGAGGAGGATGCTTATGATGATGATGATGATGGGCCTGTAGATGCATATCCTTCCACTTATCCTACCTTTGTTTGCACACCAAGAACATTGAGTATTCTCCCTAGTCCTGAAAGTCAAAGATGCAACTTATTTCAAACAAGAGCAATTGTAGGTCCTCAATTGGCTTGCAAGGTGATTATTGATGGAGGTAGTTGCAGAAATTTAGCAAGCAAAGAATTGTGTGCAGAGCTCAAGTTGAGATATATTCCACACCCTCATCCTTATCATATACAGTGGCTTAGTGATAAAGGAGAGATGAAGGTAACCCATATGGTGAGAGTTGAATTTTAGATTGGGCCTTACAAAGACACCATTGAGTGTGATGTGGTGCCCATATCAGTTTGTCACATGTTGCTTAGGAGACCTTGGCAGTTTGATAGGAGTGTTACACATGATGGGAGAGAAAATACCTATCAGCTGAAGTGGAATGAGAAAGACGTAATATTGAGACCTATGAAACCACAGCAAATTGTAAATGAGTCTAGAAAAAAAAATCCTGCGAGTGATGAGAAAATTGAGAGTGAAAACAAGAGTGCTGTGAGTGAAAATAGAAAAACCAATCTGAGTCGTAAAAATAAAAGTGAGGGAGTGAGCCAATTATGCATGTTAGCCACTAAAGGGGACTTGAGAGAATTTCGAGAGGACCCTAGTATGCTTCCTATAGTGCTTATGCACAAGGGAGAAATATTGGTTTCCAATGACATGACCCCTATTCCTCTTGGTGTTTCTCATGTTTTACAGGAGTTTGATGATGTTTTTCCAGAGGAGGTACCAGCAAAGCTGACACCATTGTGTGTTATTGAACACCAAATTGATTAAATCCGTGGAGCTACATTGCCAAACCGAGCCCCTTACAGGACTAATCCCCAAGAGACCAAAGAGATACAGAAACAAGTGCAGGAGCTTCTTGATAAAGGGTACATTCGAATTAGTCTTTCTCCTTGTGTTGTTCCTGTTATTTTAGTTCCCAAGAAAGATGGTACTTGGCGCATGTGTGTAGATCGTAGAGCAATTAAACAACATCACTATTTGTTATCGTCATCCTATACCTCGCTTGGAGGACATGTTAGATGAATTAAGTGGTGCTGCTGTTTTCTCTAAAATTGATTTGCGTAGTGGTTATCATCAAATTAGGATGAAAGAGGGGGATGAATGGAAAACTGCTTTCAAAACTAAATTTGGTTTATATGAATGGTTAGTTATGCCTTTTGGTTTAACTAATGCACCTATTACTTTCATGAGACTTATGAACCATGTTTTGAGAGATTTTATTGGTAAATTTGTGGTAGTTTATTTTGATGACATTCTCATATATAGCCACAATGAACATGAATATGTTGATCATATTAGACAAGTCTTGCATGTGTTAAGACCAAATCAATCATATGGTAATCTTGCTAAGTGCACTTTTTGCAAAAATAAGGTCATTTTTTAGGATATGTTGTTTCTAAACATGGTATTGAAGTAGATGAATCTAAAACTGAAGCTATTAAAAATTGGCCTATTCCTATTAATGTTAGTCAAGTAAGAAGTTTTAATGGATTGGCTGGTTTCTATAGAAGATTTGTCAAAGATTTTAGTACACTTGCTGCACCTTTGAATGAACTCACTAAAAAGGGTGTTTAATTTGTGTGGGGAGCTGAACAAGATATTGCTTTTGATGCTATTAAAGAAAAATTGATTTCGGCCCCATTATTTATTTTGCCTAATTTCAACAAACAATTCGAAATTGAGTGTGATGCAAGTGGTATTGGTATTGGTGGAGTGCTTATGCAAGAAAAAAAACATGTAGCTTATTTTTCTGAGAAATTGCATGGTGCTCAATTAAACTATTCTGTGTATGATAAAGAAATATATGCACTTGTGAGAGTTTTAGAGGTATCAAAACATTATTTGTGGCCTAAAGAATTTATTATACATTCTGATCATGAGGCATTACAATTCTTAAAGAGCCAATCTAATTTGAATAAAAGACATGCTAAATGGGTTGAATTTATAGAATCTTTTCCATACATCATTAAACATAAAAAGAGATTGGATAATGTAGTTTCTGATGCTTTGTCAAGGAAGAATATGTTACTCTCCAAATTAGAGGTTAAGGTTTCGGGTTTGGAGGGAATAAGAGATTTATATGCTAAAGATAACGAATTTTCTATGCCATTTAATAAAAGTACTAATGTTAAGGCATGGGAAAAATTTCATACACAGGATGCATTTTTATTTAGAGCTAACAACTTGTGTATTCCCGAGTGTTCCTTGCATTTATTCTTATTGCAGGAATCTCATAGTGGAGGATTAATGGGACACTTTGGAAGAGAGAAAAACTTGCTTATGTTGGCTGGAATTTTTTATTGGGCACATATGAGGAGAGATGTTTATAGATTGGTGCAAAGATGCATCACTTGCAATAAGGCCAAGTCCAAGTTGAAACCCCATGGGTTGTATACTCCCTTTCCTTCACCAAATACACCATGGGAAGATATAAGTATGGATTTTGTGTTGGGCTTGCCAAGGACAAAAAGGGGCATGACACTATATTTGTGGTTGTGGACAGATTTTCCAAGATGTCACACTTCATTGCTTTCCACAAGAGTGATGATGCTTCCCACATTGCTAATCTATTCTTCAAAGAGATAGTAAGATTACATGGAGTGCCAAGGACAATTGTGTCAGATAGAGATGTGAAATTTATGAGTTATTTTTGGAAGACATTATGGGGGAAACTTGGAACAAAATTGTTATTTTCCACAACTTGTCACCCCCAAACTGATGGCCAAACCGAAGTGGTGAACAGGACATTGTCAACATTATTGAGAAGCATGATCAACAAAAATTTGAAGTAGTGGGAGGAGTGCTTGCCACATGTGGAATTTGCATATAATTGGGTTGTGCATTCAACTACTCAATTATGTCCTTTCGAGGTGGTATATGGGTTCAAGCCTATTACTCCATTAGATTTGTTACCACTTCCTACACAAGAGAGAACAAATATGGAGGCATCAAAGAGAGCTGATATTGTGAAGAAAATTCACGTGAAAACAAAAGAAGCAATTGAGAGGAAAGGATAACATGTGGCTGAAAGAGTTAACAAGAAGAGAAAGGAGGTGATATTTCGGCCAAGTGATATGGTGTGGGTTAACATTCGTAAAGAAAGATTTCCCACATTGCGCAAATCAAAATTGATGCCTAGAGGTGCTGGTCCTTATAGAGTTATTTCGAGGATCAATGATAATGCATACAAGATAGACCTCCCAATTGATGAGTTTGGTGTTTGGCACCTTACTATGGAGATGATCTTGCATCGAGGAAGATGCCTTTTCAAGAGGGGAGGATGATGAGGACATCCCTAGATCTTCATGATAAGGGGTTGCCCGATCTTCTTGATGAACTCACATGATAACAGGGATCTAATAAATTGTGTCTCTCCACGAACTCTCCGGCTAATTCCTGATGCCAATTGCAGCAGCAACCAATCCCTTGGATATTCGTAAATCCACACTCTTTCACGAGCAGCCACTGACTACTAGTGGTCCTGTATCAACTAATTCCCAGTGGAATAGCAGATAACACGCAAAACTTGCAGAATATCAATTCCTCATGAATGCTTTGAGCAATCAATAATGGAGTTCTAGGGTTTATGAATAAAGGTAGTCTAAACCTCTGACACGCAGGTGAAGAGGTATTTAAGAGAGAGGGTTATGTAGCCCACCCAACTCCACCAAGTGCTCCGATGACAAGATCACGCGCAAAGGCCATCTAGGATAAGGTGAACTCGCTCCTCTCGTTCTATACTTTCGGTCATGTGGAGGATGGTGCGCTACCTCATGGTTCCACACTTTGCGTGCTCAGGTTCAAACCCACCACGGAGGCCCCGGAAAGCACCCAAAACGATGCGCAAGAAGATACGAAGGAGGGCGGAAGAAACGACATCGCAATCGGAGTCCTAGCGGAGAAGATAGGGGGGAAAGAGCCCCCCCGGCCTCGGGAGCTGGCCAGGCCGGCCTCCTTTCCCCCCCCCCAGGCCGGACACCCCACAGAAGGGGCCGGCCTCCAGGCCGGCCTGCCCCTTCCCCACCCCGGCCCCAGGCCGGACCCCCTCCAGAGCAGGACGGCCTCCCTCCTCCCCACCCCGGCCCCAGGCCAGGCTCCAGGCCGGGGTGGACCCGAAATGCACGCAAATGACGCCTTTTCGACCCTATTTTCACCTGCTTCGACCCCGGCTATATAAGGACGACCCCGAGCTAGATCTAGGGTTTTAGAGTTGAATTTAGAACACTTGGAGCTCAGCTCTCTTGTATCCCTCTTTGAGGAACTACTCCTCTGGTGTGTACCGAGGAACGTATCACGGCTACTCCTCCGAGTTCGTCGAGGATCGTATCAAGGCACATCCCAACTACTTGTCCTCTCCCTATCGGGTTTTAGTCAAGATTTGTCCAATCTTCCTCTCATTTTCTTGAGGTTCTATTGGCGTAGTGGTACCGGCTACGGGTGTGAGACGGTTTGTACCAAGGTGAGTTTAGTTGGATCGATTGTTCCGTAGGCGGCCCTCGGGGCTTAGTTGACGGGAAGTTGGATCTTTCGGTTCTTGCAATTTATCCCGATTTGTGTGTTGCCCCGCGTTCCCCCACGTTCCCCCTCGATTCCCCATCTCGTGTTCTTACCGTTCTTCGGGTTCTTCGTTCGTTCTTCGTCGATTCGTGAAGATCGGGCCAATCTAGGAGTCCAACTCCATTATCATCTGGTATCCATAGCTAGATTGACACGAATCCGACACCCCACCCCCTCCCCTACCACCAATTTTTCTTCTATCCACCATAAATTCGAAAATTTGACCAAAAATAGCTGAAAGGGATTTCGACCGATCTCTTGATTCGTTGAGTTTTTCGTGCTTTTGTTTCATCGATTTGTTGCCAAAAACTATTCCCCATCTTCCTATTCAGCCACAATTCTTGAATTTGTCCAAAAAATTTCTTGATTTGGGAGAAATTTCGAATTTGAGCAAAAATTTCAGAAAAATCCTGCTCTTCGATTCTTGGACAGATTTTGTATCTTGTTTTTCTTTGTCGTTTTTTATCCGAATTGAGTGCAACAAAGTGCTACGCGACGCCCACGACATCACCTACGCTTCCACATCAACGGATCGCCACGACATCGACTTCCCCACGGCCGCAAGTCCGTGATCATCAATAAGAGAGGTATAACTTGCTTCCGCTTGAACCACCCCACCCCATTGTGTTACTTACCTATTCGGACTAGTTCTTTTACACCGCTTGGCATCGCATTTGTGGCACCGAGAGTGCGAGTTTTGCGCTTGTGAGAGACTAGCTACGAGTAGGCATTGGAATTTGGGAATCATCTCCGCATCATCATCATCAAAAAGCGAAAAATCAAAAAAAAAAGAGAGGAGAAAGAGCACAAGAAGCAAAAAGGGCCAAAAGAAGCAAAGATCGATGCCAATTGCTATCATTTGCAGGAACGCAATAGCTTCGAGTTGCGAGAGAGAAGAGAGTGACCGCTTGCCACATTGTGAATCTTGTTGCCTTTTCAAATTTGCGGTTTGAGCTAGCGTCCTCCTTGAGTTAGTGTGGCATTGAGCATTAGTCTATGTTAGGTCCATTTCGTTCTTCGCTCGTCCATTGGTCGCACTAACCCCATTTTTACCTTGCGTGTGTGTGTTCCACCATATTTCCATCCTATAGGTTTGGTTTTTGTGCTAACTTTTCTTTAAATCTTTTCCACGATTGACAACAAACTTTTCTTCGGTTTTGTCGATTTTTCCTCGCCACTTTCCTAACCTATTTGCCTTCCATATAAAGTGTGTGTGTTGTCGTTTGCGGTTTCTTTCGATCTTTTTGGATTCGCTCTTGACATACCGGCCTACACCTAGGCTCGTCCACTAGCCTCAATACGACCAAGAAAGGTAACGTTGGGTAAGTGAGGCGTCCATTTCTTCAATATCACCCTTGTGTGTGTTTTTTAGATGGCTAGGGAAGGAGTATTCACAAGTCCGAGCTCGGACGATGAAGGAAATCCATTCTACAACGACAATGCTTACGCCAACTTCGTCACCCACAATGACCACTTTCAACTCCGCGAACTCGTCAAGGATGGGTTGCAACGCTATGAGCGTCGACTCCAAGAGCAAGAGGCTCGATTGAATGATCAAATGACGCGCATCAACATCAACTTGGCTAATCTTCCCAATCGCCGTCATTCATCATCGTCCTCAAGGTCTCGTCGCTCAAGCCACCACAATCAAGATCTTCACCAACCTCGTCGCCATGATCGCCATGATCGCCACAATGTGGAGGAGGGTGGACAACCTCAACAACCACCACCACCTCCTCCACAACCTCAACAACCTTCGCGACGAAATTGGTATGAGGATAGCTCGCCATCACCACCACCTCGACATCGCCAAGGCCGTGGTGACCCTCTTCAACAACCGCAACGCCCGGACCTTCGACAACACCATCATCCTCCACCTCCACAAGGCCACGCTCAAGACTATGGCCACAATGATTTCGTGGAAGATGCTCGTCAACATCGAAGGCCACCTAGGCGCCATGCGCGTCCCAACAACAATGACCGCCAAGAACATGATCATCCTCAACACCCTCGAGATGAACAAGTGCTTCCGCAACACCCTCGCCAAGAACAAGAACGTCCTCGACAACAACACAATGGCCATGATGATAGTGAACGCCGTGAAGCTAGGCTCCGTCACCACCAACAACCACCTCCTAATGACCACCAGCGTCATCCTCCCCATCATGATCGCCACCGCCAAGACAATGAGGATGACTCCTATGATGATTCACCTCCCATTTATGATGAAGACCCCCATGAGCGCCAACATGAGCGTCCCCATCGTCCCCAAGAGGACAACAACATGAGTGCTCTTCGTTTCAATGTCCCCAAGTTCAATGGTGAGAATGATCCCGAAGAATATCTTTCTTGGGCTCTCAAGGTTGACAAGATCTTCGGCATTCACAACTTCACTGACAAGAAGATGGTTGCTCTAGCATCTTTGGAATTCGAAGGCTATGCACTCTTATGGTGGGATCGTTTACAAGCCGAACGAGTCCGCAATCGCATTGCTCCTATTGCCACTTGGAATGAGATGAAGCAATTTATGCATGCTAGATTCGTTCCTCCTCACTACAAGCGTGACCTCTTCAAGAAGCTCCAAGAACTTCGTCAAGGTGTGAAGTCCGTTGATGAGTATTACAAGGAAATGGAAACATCCTTGATTCGAGCTCATGTGATAGAATCTCAAGAGCAAACAATGGCCCGCTTCCTCAATGACCTCAACTATCCTATAAGGAAGATCGTCGAGTATCAACCGTATGACAACATTGTGGCCCTTGTCCACCAAGCTCTCAAGGCGGAACGCCAAATTGCGGAAGATCTCAAGTATAACAAGCAAAAGGCTTTCTTCAACTCAAGACCATCATCCTCATCTCCAATGATGTAACATCCCAAGTATGAAAAATAGCCATTAGAATGTTTGCTCTCTGTTATTTTATGTTTTGCATCATGGCATCATGTTCATTAAAATTGTTTTGTTTGTTTTCCTTTTGTTATTCTCTGTTCTGCTTTGTTTTCCAACTGTTTTCATTTGTTTTCCTTTGTTTTCTATTTGAATTTCAAACCAAAATTCAAACCTTTTGTTTCATCCTTGTGATGTTACAATTTCCAAAATGATATTTCAAATCAAAACAACCAATTGTTTCCATTAAAGTGTGATTCCAAAACTGTTGTTTGTTTCTATCAAAACTCATTTAATATCAAACCCTTTTCAAATTCAATTTGTTTTCCATTTGAAATTCCAAACCAACATCCAAATAGTTGTTTCCAAATCAAAACCTTAATTGTTTCCAATTATTCCATAATGTTCAACTATTAAAATGGTGGTTTTTAATCAATCAATTAATTCCAATTTGCTTCCAAATTCAAACCACATTGTCCAAAACAGCAACCATGTTGATCTTATAAAAATTGCAACACCATTATTAATCATTTGTTTCCAATTAAAATCATTTGATCACCCTATTCAAATATTGTTTTCAATAGTTGAAGTTGATGTAAATTGCTTGTGAATAACATTCCTATTTATCAACACCCTAATGGCAATTTAAATTTCAAATCAATTCATAATTGACATGTTTCAAATTGTGGTTTAAACATCAATTTATTGCAAACAATTAAATTGAACAATCTTTTCATACTTGCTTGAGCTTATTAAATAGAATTTGCTTATTTCCAAAATTCCCAAATCAAACATTATTTGAAATTCAACTAACCAATTTAACAAAATCAAACTAATATTCCAAATTTTGAAGTTAATGGTAAATTGCTTTTAATTACTGTTTTGCAAAGTACTAAAAATTATTCATGAAAATAAACCCAAATCCTTATTCCTTTTTCTATCTCTCTCATCCTTTCATCATTTACAAAAAAAAATTGGAAAGAAAAATCAAAAGCAAAAAATTGAGGAGAGAGGCCAGCCTCAGCCCTCTCCTTTCTTCCCCAGCCCACTTGGTGGCCCATCTCCCTCTGTTCCTAATTTGGCCCAGTACCTCTTCGATGAGCATCTTCTTCCTCCCTACGTCATCTTCTGTACGAACCCACCTCCACCCTCTGATCAACCTCCCCCTCCACCGATGGCCTGCCGTACTAGCTCCTCTCCCCCCTTAAAACATCCACAGCCACCCCTCTGCCCTAGCCTAGCCCTATTCCTCCTCTTTGCCGCCGCTCGCTCCTATCTCTTCCACCTCCCATCTGCTTGTCTGAACCCTGAAACCTGCAACCACCCGTGAAAACCCCACTGCCTCCCGTCTCCCCCACCGCCATGGTCGCCTCGAGGATGCACCGCGGCCGGGAATGGAACCGCGGCGATCCCCTGTATCTCCCCGTCCCCTCGCCAGCTGCTGGGAGTCTCCGTGGACGCCGCGCCGTCGTCGGAAGTTTCCATGTCGCTGCTGTACGTCGGTAGCAGCTCCCTCGACCAACCGCGGTGAGCACCGCCTCGGCCCCTCCCTCACCTCGCTCTCCCCTCTCCTCTAACCGCCAGGCACCCCACGGCCTCCCCACACCACACCCGCCACAGCGTCACGGCGCCCCATGGCCGCAGCGATCGCTGCCTGCAGTTCCTTCCCGTCAGGTTCAGTACGTGCAGATTCAGAAATTCAGAAACAAACCCGAAACCACAGCTTAACCCCCCCCCCCCCCGCACCCTTCTGTTACAACCGAGCGCATCTAGCCCACTGGTTCTGTTCCCTGTGCGTAGCAGGAGGTGAGGGGATCGAATCCCCCCTCCCTCAATAAAAACCAACCTTTTTTTTATTATTATTCATTTGTTTTGCCACAGAACCTTCACAGATTTCACACCTAGGCCCTTGTAAATTATTTTTAGGCCCTGTTTAATTTTTTCCAAGTCCCTAGATTCATAAAAATGGCAGATTTACACCAAATCTTGTAAATTGCATAACTAATTCATCTTAACTCCAATTTTAACTTTTTAAATATGTTTTCTGTCCCAAATTAAATGTTCTATCCAAATATAAAATTTGTTTACTGTTTTGAATATTTTCAATTGGTGAAATATTTAAAAACTTGTTTAATTCACTTAAACTTGCAAAATTCATAACTTGAGCATAAAAATTCCAAATTCCACAAACTAAATATGTTTTCCAAGCAACTTTTCATGTACTTTCCAAATATAAATTTTGTTTGCTGTTTTGAATAATTTAAATAGCTGAAAACAACTGTTTCTTAATTAATGCATTTAAAATTGCAAAAATAATAACTTGATCATTTTAAATCCAATTTCAACAAATAAAATATGTTTTCCACGCAAAATTAAACCACCTTTTCAAATATAAAATTTGTTTCATGTTTTGAATAATTAAAATTGGTTAAATGATTTAAACCTTGTTTAAATCATTTAATATTGTTAAATTTATAACTTGATCAAATCAAATTCTTTTGGGACATATAAAATATGTTTTCAAACCATAAAAGCATAAACTCTTCAAATATGAACTTCATCTAATGTTTTGAACAAATAAAAATTCAAATAAGTTCATGTTTGAATTAAATTCATTTAATACTTGCTTAAACTTGTTTAACTCCTAAATAATTTATTTGAAATCCTTTTTCAACAAGTGAAACATGTATTCCAACTAAAATCTTGTGTTCTTCCCAAATATAAACTTTGTCATCTATTTTGAACACTTAAAATTGATGAAAACAACAAATGCTTGTGTGACACCTTTAAGTAACCAAAATTCCAAAACTTAATAAATGAATTTCCAAACTTGTTAAACCTTATTTCCATTTGGTTCTATTGTTGTTATCTTGTTGTTTTCCTCATCCATGCATCATGCTAATCCACTTTCACATGTTACCTAGTTGTAAAACAATTAATTCAACCAAAATTCATGGGCTTTTCATATGCAATCAATTGCATGTGGGTCCATTTAATCATGTTGTTATCTTGTCAACTAGTTTATTTCTGATGCATCAATTAAATGGTCATGCATAATCCCATGTTTGTGCACTATGCCATGTTATTGATTGTTTGTCTCCTTGCGTTGTTTGTTTGCTTCTTCTCGGATAAACGACGACGTTGAGACCGACGATACTTACGACACCCCTTCTAAGGAGTTAGCTCAGTACCAGGCTACTGGGTTTGCAGGCAAGTTATCACTCACATGAACCACTGTGTTCCTTTCAACATTGGTCACCGATACTTTCCGTTGTCTATTTCTGCTAGCCTTAGTAGTTGTTGTTTCTGTTACGAACCTATCACATGAATCCCTTAACCCTGATATCGCCTCACCTCCACTCCTATAACCCCGTTGCTTGAGCCCGTGTCTTACTAGCATGCTTAGGGTTGTTTTGCTCGAGTCTGTTACCCGTTACTTTCTGTTACTATTTTATTATGTTCTAGGGGCTCGATGTTTAATCAATCAATCATGCTAATGTTATTGTTAAATAATAATTTGATGATAAGGCACCGGCAGGAGGCCCTTTGTGGTTTTGAGGCCTGCTAGTGTCGACCCTAATAGGAAAAGGGTCTTGTCTACTGATCCATGATGAGCGCACTACCCGCATGTGGGAAGCGAGTATGGGCGCCCCCCTCAATTTGACTCGATTCGCATCTCGTCCAAATCGCCTCATTTAGTTCGGGTTTTCCATTTGCTGCATGCATGATCTTGCGAGCCCTTGGTACCCGGGTGGAACTTTCGTAGTCGGCATATAGGGGGACACGTTCTTAGAGTGCTATGAGGGTCCATTTTCTTCTGGGCTCGATTAGCCGTGCGCCCAAGGTGCTTTGGGCTTGATGCGAAGAAGAGTTGAGTTGTGTTGAGTGCCCCGCTTGGTGGGAGGCATCCCATCTGGCGGGTTATTCATACGTGTACGGCCAAATTGGTGCAACCCTGCAGGGATAATCTTCTCGAGAAGCCGTGTTTTCCGCGGTTATGGATTACTTGGTGAAAGTACTGGCTAACAAGTACTCAGGACAACTTAAACCTAATGATTAACAACCTTACACCCAATGATTAACAACTTGACTAGTAATAGGCTTATTGACACAATAATATGAACCATCATTAATTCAACTGTGTGAGTTATCCTCGGATTGCTTCTTTGGATAAGGGGCGAGATCCAGGATGGGTTTGTTTGAGGTTAGTTGATAGGTTGGTTACGATACACGATCTTATCTCCTTTCTGGTACCGGAAGTGGTAGAAACTCTGTAGTTGTTTAGAGCAGCCAGTTGCAGCATCCTTTATATCCCCTTTCTTCCGTTGACCCAAAGCATCTGTGCTTGGTGTTGACGGGTTACACTTTGGTGAACTGTGAGTCTTGCTTGCCAGTACGTTTATGTACTGACCCCTTTGGGGCTGTGGTTTCCTCAGACGACGTTTCCGAGGATCCCCATGGTGGCTACTACGTGGAGTATGACGAGACTGCTGACGAGTAGATAGCGGACCCGGGCAGGATCCGAGACTTCATGGATGGGCTCCGTCTGTTTGTTTCCGGCCTCTTAGGCCTATTTGGATCTTGTCTGTATTCAGACCTGTTGAATGCTTCCGATGTGATGTAATGATGTTATGTTGGGACATGTGTCCTCTGGATGATTGTATTTGCTATCTCTGCTCTAGTGAGAGCTATTTGCAACTTATTTCAATCTTTTGTGTCGTAGAGATCTGTTGTGATATCACTTGTTCAAACGCCGTTGACGTACCATGTGTGTATGTTTTGAAGTACGTCAATGGAAGTATCCTTATTTCTGTGGGATAGTTTACGTCGACGCTGAACAGATAGGGGTTGGTTGTCACACATACGTGTGTTGGCCTACTCGTAAGAGGACGCGGGTGCCGGTAAGCCCCGTAAACCAATCTACTACTGTTCAACGGAACGGCGAGTATCCTCTAGAAGTCCGGGTGCGACAAATGACACAAGTTCCTCCTCCAACTACCACCAAGAGCAACACTCGAGCCTCTAGTGCTCCCAACAAGTCCTCCCAACCATTCAAGAAGCAACTGCCTCCCACCTCATCCTCAAGTGCTCCTCAAGTCAAGTCAAGCACTATTACTTGCTTCAAATGTGGTGGTAGTGGACACAAGTCCTTTGAATGTTCAAACAAGATGATCATGATTGTCAACCAAGACGGTGAACGTGATTCTATGAGCGAAGGCGAATACTATGCCTTGCATCAAGTTGCTCTCAACTCTTTGGACGTGCCCAACGATGATGAAGAAAGTGTGTATTGCGATGAGGACAAGAATCCATCGCTAGTGGTAACAAGAGTCCTCACTACTTCTCCTCAAGATGAGCATGATCAACGGTGCAATATCTTTCAAACTAGAGCCGGTATTGATGGCAAGTCAATCAAGGTCATCATCGATGGTGGAAGTTGCCACAACTTGGCTAGCAAAGAGCTTTGCGATAAACTCAAATTGCCTTACAAGCAACATCCTCATCCATACCATGTCCAATGGCTTAGTGACTCCGGCACCTTCAAGATTCAACACATGGTCTCCGTGCATTTCAAGATTGGTCCCTATGAAGACACGGTAGATTGTGACGTTGTTCCTATGACCGTGTGTCATCTTCTTCTTGGTCGACCTTGGCAATACAACAAGAGTGCTATCCATGATGGGCGTACAAATCACTATAGCTTCAAGTGGAATAACAAGACATTTGTCCTTCGTCCCATGTATCCTAGCCAAGTGATCGCCGACAACGCCAAGACTCTTCTACGTAAACAAGAAGAGCTCAAGTCTCGTGAGATGAGTGGTGAGAGAGCGATCCACCTAAAATAGAGTGAGAGCCACAAGCCAAACATGAGTGGGAAAATTCCAAGTGTTGCCAAAGGCCTTGCCTTACTCGCCACCAAAAGAGAGATGTGAGAGCTACGAGATGACCCAACCATACTTCAGTTTGTCCTATTCTGCAAAGGGGAAGCACTTGAAACTAACGACATGACAAATCTTCCTCCATCGTTGTTGCCTTTGTTGCAGGAATTTGAAGACGTCTTTCCCGATGAGCTCCCTCCGGGCCTTCCTCCACTTCGAGGAATCGAGCACCGCATTGACCTCATTCCGGGCGCGCCCCTTCCAAACCGCGCTCCTTACCGCACCAACCCCGAGGAGACTAAGGAGATTGAGCGCCAAATCCAAGAACTACTAGAAAAAGGTTTTATTCGCGAATCCCTTAGCCCTTGTGCCGTGCCGGTTATCCTTGTTCCAAAGCAAGATTCTACTCCCCGCATGTGTATGGATTGTCGCCCTATCAATGCTATCACCGTTAGATATAGACATTCTATTCCTAGGCTCGATGACATGCTTGATGAATTCAGTGGTGCTACTATCTTTTCCAAAATTGATCTTAAAAGTGGTTACCATCAAATTCGTATGAGTATAGGTGATGAATGGAAAACGGCTTTCAAAACAAAACTTGGCTTGTATGAATGGCTTGTTATGCCCTTTGGTCTTTTGAATGCCCCATCTACCTTCATGCGCCTCATGAATGAAGTCTTGCATCCTTTCATTGGCAAATTTGTTGTGGTTTACTTCGACGATATTCTTATTTATCGCAAGTCTTTGGAAGATCACCTTGATCATGTTTCACAAGTATTGTTGGCTCTTCGCAACGCAAAACTTTTCACCAATCTTTCCAAATGCAATTTTTGCACCAACAAGCTTGTTTTCTTGGGTTTTGTGATCTCTTCCAATGGTATTGAAGTAGATAACACGAAGATTGAGGCAATTAGGAATTGGCCCAACCCTACCTCCGTGGGTGAGATAAGGCGCTTTCATGGCCTTACCGGTTTCTATCGCCGCTTTGTCAAAGATTTTTCAACTATTGCTTGCCCTTTGAATGAACTTACCAAAAAGAATGTACCTTTTGTTTGGGGCAATGCGCAACAAAAAGTTTTCGACACACTTAAGAAATGCTTAACCGAAGCTCCTTTGCTTGTCTTACCGGATTTTTAGAAAACTTTTGAGATTGAATGTGATGCTAGTGGTATAGGAATTGGTGGCGTTCTCATGAAAAACGGACGCCCCGTTGCTTACCATAGTGAAAAACTTGATGGCGCTAAACTCAATTACCCCATCTATGATAAGGAACTTTTTGCTTTGGTTAGAGTGCTAGAAGTTTGGCAACACTACCTTTGGCCGAAAGAATTTGTCATTCATTCCGATCACGAATCATTGAAATACTTGAAAAGCCAAACCAATTTGAACAAGAGGCATGCTAAGTGGGTAGAATTCATTGAATCTTTTCCTTATGTCATTAAGTACAAGAAAGGTAAAGATAATGTGGTAGCCGATGCCTTGTCTAGGAAAGAGTGCCTTCTTACACGTCTTGACATCAATGTGATTGGTTTGGATGAGATCAAATACTTATATGCTTCCGATAATTTCTTTGGTCCTATCTTTGAAAAATGCTTGCCTAACCGAGGTTTTGATGATTACTATCTTCACAAAGGTTTCTTGTTTAAGGCTAACAAATTGTGTATCCCCGAGTCCTCTTCGCTTGTAGTTATTGAAGGAATCACATGAAGGAGGTCTCATGGGACACTTTGGACGCGACAAGACCTATGCCATGCTCTCCACCAACTACTATTGGCCCAAGATGAAGCATCAAGTTGAGAGACACGTCAAGAGATGTTCTACATGCCTCCGAGCTAAGTCCACTTCCAACCCCCATGGCCTTTACATGCCATTACCTATCCCACATGCACCTTGGAGTGATATTAGCATGGACTTTGTGTTAGGCCTCCCACGAACTAAAACCAACATGGATTCAATCTTTGTAGTTGTGGATCGTTTCTCTAAGATGGCACATTTCATTCCTTGCAACCGAACCGACGATGCTTCACATGTTGCTACTTTGTTTTTCAGGGAAATTGTGCGTTTACATGGTGTACCTACTTCCATTGTCTCGGACAGCGACGTCAAGTTCACCTCCTACTTTTGGAAGACGTTGATGGCCAAGCTCGGCGTCAAGCTACTCTTCTCCACCGCCTATCACCCAAAAACGGATGGACAAACCGAAGTCGTCAACCGCACACTCTCTTCACTACTTTGAGCATTGATCAAGCCCAACTTGAAGAATTCGGAGGAATGCATCCCACACGCCGAGTTCGCCTACAACCGTGCTCTCCATCAAGCTACCAAGAAAAGTCCCTTCGAGATCGTCTACGGCTTCAACCCCAACACCGCTCTCGACATACTCCCTTTGCCTCTACGCGAGCGAGCAAACATGGACATCGACAAGCGCACCGACTACATCAAGAAGCTACACGACTCCACAAGAGCTACGCTTGAGAAGCATTCCGAGCACTGAGCCGCTATCATGAACAAGCACAAGAAACCCATGGTGTTCCAAGAAGGTGACCTCGTGTGGCTACACTTGCGCAAGGACCGTTTTCCCGAAGAGCGCAACTCCAAGCTCAAGCCAAGAGGCGACGGCTCCTTCAAGGTCATCAAACGCATCAACAACAACACCTACAAGCTCGACTTACCGCAATCCAAGTACCTCGTCCACAACTCCTTCAATGTCAAGGACCTCTCTCCCCTCCATGGATACCCAAGTGATGAAGACGACGCCGAGTCGAGGTCGACTCTTTTTCAAGGGGGGGAGATGATGTAGCCGACCCAACTCCACCAAGTGCACCGATGACAAGATCACGCGCAAAGGCCATCCACGATAAGGTGAACTCGCTCCTCTCGTTCTATACTTTCGGTCATGTGGAGGATCGTGCCCTACCTCATGGTTCCATACTTTGCGTGCTCAGGTTCAAACCCACCACGGAGGCCCCGGAAAGCACCCAAAACGATGCGCAAGAAGATACGAAGGAGGGCGGAAGAAACGACATCGCAATCGGAGTCCCGGCGGAGAAGATGGGGGGAAAGAGCCCCCCCGGCCTCGGGAGCCGGCCAGGCCGGCCTCCTTCCTCCCCCCAGGCCGGACACCCCACAGAAGGGGCCGGCCTCCAGGCCGGCCTGCCCCTTCCCCACCCAGGCCCTAGGCCGGACACCCTCCAGAGCAGGCCGGCCTCCAGGCCGGCCTCCCTCCTCCCCACCCTGGCCCCAGACCGGCCGACCCCTCCAGGCCGGCCCCTGCGCCCACCCTGCCCCAGGCCGGGCTCCAGGCCGGCCCCCAGGCCGGGGTGGACCCGAAATGCACGCAAATGATGCCTTTTTGACCCCGTTTTCACCTGCTTCGACCCCCGACTATATAAGGACGACCCCGAGCTAGATCTAGGGTTTTAGAGTTGAATTTAGAACATTTGGAGCTCAGATCTCTTGTATCCATCTTTGAGGAACTACTCCTCCGGTGTGTAACGAGGAACGTATCAAGGCTACTCCTCCGACTTCGTCGAGGATCGTATCAAGGCACATCCCAACTACTTGTCCTCTCCCTATCGGGTTTTAGTCAAGAGTTGTCCAATCTTCCTCTCGTTATCTTGAGGTTCTATTGGCGTAGTGGTACCGGCTACGGGTGTGAGACGGTTTGTGTCAAGGTGAGTTCAGTTTGATCGATTGTTCCGTAGGCGGCCCTCGGGGCTTAGTTGAGGGGAAGTTGGATCTTTCGGTTCTTGCGATTTATCCCGATTTGTGTGTTGCCCCACGTTCCCCCTCGATTCCCCATCTCGTGTTCTTACCGTTCTTCGTGTTCTTCATTCGTTCTTCGTCGATTCGTGAAGATCGGGCCAATCTAGGAGTCCAACTCCATATCAGAGGGGGGTGCGGCCAAGGGCCAATGCGCACCAACCCTGAACCTACTCGAGTTTGGACTTGGACTGGACTTGGACTCGAACCAAAAGGGATATAAATCGACCCCATCAAGTGGGATTCGGCCAAGAGCCACGCAGGGCTTATTGGAGTCGTGTGGGAGTACCTTGTACATGTCCTTGGTGCTCCCATAACTCTAAAAACGCAGCACATATTAATTTGGGCTGAAACAAGCAACGACATGTCCTTCGTGGTCTCAAATCCCTCTTCTCATTATTCTGCCTCCTCCTTCTCCCTTGTGCTTGCATGATCATCCCCCTCCATATGTTCTCCCATGCATTGCTCCATGAATCCATGCTGCTTGCCTCCAATAATGTTTGTGTTATCAATAACCTGAATCATACATAAATGCAGGGATTTAGGTAGTATAAAATTCTCATAAGAACAAACATCATAATTTAAAAGGAGTGAGTTCACCTGTTGTTCTATTAGTTTGGTTCTTGATCTAGTCATTGGACCAATCCTTACTTCATCATGCTTCTCTTGAACAGCAACATCATCATCAACAGGAGGAATAACAAATGTACTAGGGATGTCCTCATCATCCTCCCCCCCTTGAAAAGGCGTCGACCTCGACGCATCAAGGTCCTCTCCATGGTATGGTGATAGATCAGCAACATTGAACGAATTACTCACACCAAACTCATCACTAGGGAGATCAATCTTGTATGCATTATCATTAATCTTTTGGAGCACTTTATATGGACCAGCACCTCGTGGAATCAACTTGGACTTGCGCAATGTGGGAAATCTGTCCTTATGAAAATGTACCCACACCAAATCACCTGGCCAAAAAAGTACCTCCTTCCTCTTCTTGTTAATCCGCTCAGCAACATGCCTTCCTGTCTTCTCAATTGGTTCCTTGGTCTTCTCATGAATCTTCCTCACATAATTAGCTCGTTTGGAAGCCTCCATATTAATTCTTTCTTGTACAGGAAGTGCCAAAAAATCAAGTGGTGTGATGGGTTTGAAACCATACACCACCTCAAACGGGCATAGTTGAGTGGTAAAATGTACAACCCTGTTGTATGCAAACTCAACATGAGGCAAACACTCCTACCACTCCCGCAGGTTCTTTTAATCATGGCTCGCAGCAATGTGGATAATGTGCGATTCACCACCTCCGTTTGTCCATCGGTTTGGGGATGACAAGTAGTAGAAAACAGCAGCTTTGTCCCCAGCTTCCCCCATAGTCTCTTCCAGAAATAGCTCATGAACTTGACATCACGATCAGAAACAATAGTCTTGGGTACTCCATATAATCTCACTATGTCCCTGAAAAACAGATTAGCAATATTGAGGGGACCCCAGACTAGTAGTCTGAGACCTCCAGTATGCATACATTCACGATCCCATGATCAGTTAGTCGTGAACAACATACTCGAGTTGGCATTGCAGATTACAACATCCACTACACGAATACACGGCTTACACAACTGGTCACATGACTCAGTCGAAAAACAACTGCCTCGCAGGGCAAGAACACACACTAAAAACAGCGAAAGTCTACAAAACACACTCGTGGTAAACCCAAGTCATGCCTTTACTACCTACAGGCTACTGACTCGGAGACGTTCCTAGTTCGCATAGTCGTCAGTGACACCACCTTCTTCAGGTCCTCCGGGTTTCTGCTTAAAGTCTGGCTAAGACAATAGCCAGGGACGAAACCATTGTGAGTACATTGGAATGTACTCGCAAGACACCCCAAATGAAAGCTAAACATGCAAGCATGCATATATATATATATATATATATATATATATATATATATAGGTGGTAGGAAGGATGTAATTAAGGTTCAACTAGCCTTGATGAATTTAGGACCCATCATAGTTGCACAAAATTCAGTTGTTTTTGTTGAAGAAGATACTTCAAAAGATATTTTATTTCTCTTGTAGATATTGCATGTCCACAAGGTTTTGATAAAACATTCTAAATAAAAGAAAAAATTTCTTTGCGAAACTTCTTGGAAGATCACCTCTTCAAGATCATCATTTTTCCAGTACCTCAAAGGTACAATCATTCCCTTTCAACGTACCTCCCAGGTACAAGTTCCAAAACACTTTAACAGCTTTTCGAAAACATTGACACAATGCTAGCTACATGGCCATTCAACTGTCCATATCCGAGGACGCGGATATTCTGAATAATTTTAGTCTGCAGAGGTGTACACAATCCACAAGATTGTAACATCCCAAGTATGAAAATATCCCTTAGAATGTTTGATTTCATGTTTAATTAAAGTATTGCATCATGTCATCATGTTTATTCCCTTGTTTGCCTTTGTTACTATTTGTTTTGCATCTGTTTTTATTCTGTTTTCATAATTGAATTTCAAACAAATTCAAATGATGTGTTTCATACTTGTCATGTTACAACATTTTTCAAATAAAAGTTCAACTCAAACAAACTTTTGTTTCCAATTACTCCATATTTGATCAACTAATAAAATGGTGCTTTTATTTCAATTAATTAATCCCAAATTGCTTTCAAATTCAAAGCATCATTCAAACAGCACCCAAATTCAACTTATAAAAATCAGCATTATAACCCAAACCATTTGTTCTTTTTAATCATTAGGGTTCACCCTAATAAAAACTTTGTTTTCATTAGTAATCATTTGATTATCAAATTATTCAAAATTCAAACCAACAACTTTCAAACAGCACCAACTTGAATATATGAAAATCTCCAAAAACCAATCAACTCTTTTGTTCTAACTAAATAATAGGGTTCACCCTATTAATATGTTGTTTTCAATAATATTCATTTAATAAGAAAATTCATTTCAAATTTGGTTTAAATCATAAACAGCAGGTAATTTGAAAACTTTTGGAAAATAAAAGTTAGCAACTAGTTGCTATGATAAAAACTAAGCTAACCATTTTTTTTTTCCAAATTTTTACTAACCTAAAACCTACCTTTTTATTCCAATTAGTTTTGCTGCAAAAAAAAAACAGAAAGCCAAAAATAATAAAAAGAAAAAACGGTTCAAGGGGGGGAAGAAACGCAGCCCAGCCCACCTTGCTGCTTGTCGTCTACCTCCCCCCCGACGTCACCCTGCGTACGATTCCATCGCCACCATCGGTCGCCTCCTCCTCCACCCGATGGCTGGCCGTACGAGCTCGAGGCCACCCTATAAACTACCCCCCCGAGCACCTGCTAGCCCTAGACTCCTGTTTCCCTCGAGGCCGCCGCCGAATTTTATCTCCCTCGCCCTCTGAATCTCTCTGCCGCCACCCGCCGGAGTTCTGCTCTGAATCCTTGAAGCTCACCGTCGCCATGGCCTTCCTCCACCCCACCTAGACACAGAAACCAACCCCCCGTTTCCTCCTCGAGGCGTTGGACACAGCAGCAGGCACGGGAACGTCTTGGATCGCCGCCGCCATCGTCGACATCGCCTCCGGCCACCGTGGCGCCATCTCTGAATCTCTGCTCGCCGTCGTCGCTGCTGTGACCCTCGTCGTGATCTGACCACGGGGATCGAAACCCCGTGCTCCCCTCGACCTCCTGGACATCCCCGCTGAGCTCGTCACCGTCTGGAACGCCGCCGCGATCTCTGCTGCTGCCGCGGCGTCCACCTCGCCGTCGACCATCTCCTGAAAACCCCACGGTGAGCCTCCACCGTTTCCCTCCTCCCTGTCTTGCTCTCGTGCACGCGTCCAACACCTCGTTACAGCAGCACACGCGCACCGCGAGCTCGAGCACACGGTGATCACCGCAGTTGAGCCACCGTGCAGCTGTCAAAGTTCAGACAAGGTTGTGTTTCGTCAGTTTAAGTTCAGATCCACGAGCAACACTTTATCCTATCTGCGCATCTGTATCTGACAAGAAACGTAAAACACCGCAGCGGTAACAGGCTGCGCACGCGAGCGAGGGGACCTGGGTTCGATCCCTGGCTCTCCCCCGGGATAAAATCCCACTTTTTTTCGACCAAGTGCTGACAGGGAGGGCCCCCTGTCAGCCACTCTGAAGCCATGTGAGCACAGCGAGACCCTGGGCCCCCCTGGCAGTGTCTAGTGTAGGTTCCAGTGCGGTAACAAATGGTTTTAACATTTTCTGTATTCAAATCCAGGCCCTTTTGTTTTACAGTTTGGTCCCTGAACTTAAAAACATTATAACTTTTATTTTATAACTCCAAATAATGAAAATAAAATATGTGTGCTGATCTAAATTCAATTGTCTACCTATTGGTAACATTTGTTTCCTGATTTGAAATTTCAAAATGCAATTCAAATTTGAATTCAAATAATTCAATTGCAATTTGATAAAATTCATAAGTAATTCATACTAATTCCAAATAATGCAAATAAAATATGTTTTCCATGCTATTTCAAATAACCTTTTCAAATATAAATTTTGTTTCATGGTTTGAATAATTTAAATTGCCTAAATAATTTAGTCCTTGTTTAATTCATTTAAATTTTGCTAAAATCATAACTTGGTCAAAATAAATTATTTTTGAACATGCAAAATATGTTTTCAAACTAGAAAAGTATGAACTTTTCAAATGTGAGTTTGAATTTATGTTTTGAACAAATAAAATTCAAATAATATTCAAACTTGTTTTAAATTCATTTAAAACTTGTTTAATATTGTTTAAGTCATAATAAATTCATCCTAATTCCTTTTTCAATATTTGAAACATGTAATCCAACTAAAAGTTGGTATTCCTTTCAAATATGAATTTTTTTTATTTGTTTTGAACATGTTAAATGGATGAAAACAACAAATACTTGTGTGACATGTTTAAGTAACCCAAAATTTCCAAATTTATAAATGATTTCCAAACTTGTTAAATTCCTTTACCCCTTGCATCTTTTGAGGTTATTTTGTTGTGATCATCATGCATGCATCATGCTAAGCAAACTTTCACATGGTAGTCAATTATAGATCATTTGTTTCCACTTAATTCATGGACCTTTTCCATATGCAATCTCATTGCATATGGGTCCATTTAAATTGTGTTACCATGTCACTTAGTTTATGTTGATGCATCTATTAAATTGACATGCATCATCCCATGATTGTGCACTATGCCATGATATTGATTGTTTATATTTCTGCCTTGTTTGTTTGCTTCTTCTCGGATAGACGACGACGTTGAGACAGACGATCTTTACAGCACCCCTTCTGAGGATCTAGCTCAGTACCCGGCTGCTGAGTTTGCAGGCAAGTTATCACTCACATGAACCATTGTGTTCCTTTCAACATTGGTTACCGATACTTTCCGTTGTCTATTCCTGCTAAGCCATAGTAGTAGTTGTTTCTGTTAGGAACCTATCACATGAATCCCTTAACCCTGATATTGCCTCACCCCCACTCCTACAACCCCTTTGTTTGAGCCAGTGTCTTACTAGCATGCTTAGGTTGTTTTGCTCGAGTCTGTTACCCGTTACTTTCTGTTACTATTTCATTATGTTCTGGGGGCTCGATGTTTAATCAATCAATCATGCTAATGTTATTGTTAAATAATAACTTGATGATAAGGCACCGGCAGGAGGCCCTGTGTGGTTTTGAGGCCTGCTAGTGTCGACCCTAATAGGAAAAGGGTCTTGTCTACTGATCCATGATGAGCGCACTAACCGCATGTGGGAAGCGAGTATGGGCGCCCCCCTCAATTTGATTCGATTCGCATCTCGTCCAAATCACCTCATTTAGTTCGTGTTTTCCATTTGCCGCATGCATGTTTTTGCGAGCCCAACGCAGGGTGGAACTTTTGTAGTCGGCATATAGGGGGACACGGTCTTAGAGTGCTATGAGGGTCCCTTTTCTTCGGGGCTTGATTAGCCGTGCGCCCAAGGTGCTTTGGGCTTGATGCGAAGAAGAGTTGGGTTGTGTTGAGTACCCCGCTTGGTGGGAGGCATCCCATCTGGCGGGTTATTCTTACGTGTACGGCCAAATTGGTGCAACCCTGCAGGGATAATCTTCTCGAGAAGCCGTGTTTTCCGCGGTTATGGTTAACTTGGTGAAAGTACTGGCTAACAAGTACTCAGGACAACTTAAACCTAATGATTCACAATCTCACACCCAATGATTAACAACTTGACTAGTAATAGGATTATTGACACAAAAACTTGATTCATCTTTAATCCAACTGTGTGAGTTATCCTCGGATTGCTTCTTTGGATAAGGGGCGAGATCCAGGATGGGTTTGTTTGAAGTTATCTTTCAGTTGGTTACAATACTCGATCTTATCTCCTTTCTGTTAGCCGGAAGTGGTAGAATCTCTGTAGTTGGTTAGCGCAGCCAGTTGCAGCATCTTTTATATCCCCTTTCTTCCGTTGAACCCAAGGCATCTGTGCTTGGTGTTGATGGGCTACACTTTGGTGAACTGTGAGTGTTGCTTGCCAGTACTTGGATGTACTGACCCCTTTGGGGCTGTGGTTTCCGTAGACTACGCTTACGAGGATCCAGGTGACGGCTACTACGTGGAGTTTGATGAGGCTGCTGACGAGTAGGTAGCGGACCCGGGCAGGATCCGAGACATCGTGGATGGGCTCCGTCTTTATTTCAGTTTCCGGCTTCTTAAGCCTATTTGGATTTGTCTGTACTCAGACCCTTTGAATGCTTCCGCTGAGATGTAATGATGTTATGTTGGGACATGTGTCCTCTGGATGATTGTATTTGCTATCTCTGCTCTAGTGAGAGCTATTTGCAACTTATTTCAATCTTTTGTGTCTTAGAGATATGTTGTGCTATCGTTCTGTTACAAACTGTTGACGTACCATGTGTGTATGGTATGAAGTACGTCAATGGTAGTGTCCTGATTTCTATGGGATAGTTTACGTCGACGCTGAACAGATAGGGGTTGTTTGTCACACATACGTGTGTTGGCCTACTCGTAAGAGGACGCGGGTGCCGGTAAGCCCCGTAATCCAATCTACTACTGTTCAACAGAACGGCGAGTATCCTTTAGAAGTCCGGGTGCGACAAATGGTATCAGAGCCTGTCTGCCTGTAGGATCCCTTTTACTGGTCGCAGTTGAGTCTAGAAACTATTTTGTAGCTATATAGGAAAAATGAACGTGAGAGTAGGAATTCTGCCATTTTTCTTCTTTCCCCACCCACCCACCCTTTTCTGGTAAGGAAGTGCAACGTTGTTTTCTCTTCTCACCTAAACTTTCAAGTTAGGGTTTCACGTGTTTTGGGTTCTCCGTAGTACCTCAGGAGTTTTTGGTCTCGTGTTTCCCGATGTTGCTTCAATATCCTGTTCTTTTCAACATCCTTTTCGTCCGTTGAACCTTGTTGTTGCTTTCCACTTCAGTTCTCTACCGGCGTCTAATCAAAACTTCCCCGATCATCTGCAGATGGATCTCAGGTTCTTCCCGCAGGTGGTTCGGATGACTCGTTGTGAGAGCACTGCCGGGTATCCGGAGATGCTGAGAGACATGGTCACTTATCTGGGGTTCCGTTGGGCACCAGAGTACCAGGTCTACGAGCAGCAGCGAGAGTTTGACCAGACCTACTACCAGGCTATCGTCTACATTCTGTCAGATGATGGCATGAGCGTTGTCCACCGCTACGAGGCAGTAGGTTCCACAGTGGATATGGCCGTGCAGCAGGCAGCTTATCTGAGTCTCACCGTCCTTCGTGCTGACTACTGGGGATTTGACGATTCTATCTATCGCCACATCCCCCGTGGTTACATCACTTCAGAGGGAGCTCACTTCACTCTCTACGACAACTTGGATGTCTACGAGCATGATAACACCAGGCTGCACACCACCGCTCAGTTTGTGAGGCACAGTGACGCTGTTGCCACCACACTTTCTCAGGAGTTGGCCTCAGTCAGGGAGCAGCTCTACCTTGCTTTGACTCGTCTGGCGACGTACACCACAGACTTTGTTGGAGATGAGCGCTTTGCACGTTTCGATCAGCCAGTTGGTCGTCGTCTGCCAGATGCTGGAGGTTACGAGCCGATCAGAGGTCCACTCCTCAACCTCGGAGCTGGTTACACTGGGATTCCACGCTTTGGAGCACAGGGAGACGACGCTTTCTACTTCACCACACCGAGAGTCGCTCTCAGAGCAGTCCCGATCTATGTGGATCGTCGTTCTACCTACTTCCGTGGGATTCCTCCTCACCGTATCTCTCGTCGTACTACTCACCGCCGTCCTACGTGATGAGCATGGGAGTACCGATGTATCCATTCCTAGCTATGTTTAGTCATCCTTTGCCTTTCGAACCATGTATTGGTGTGTTGGATATTCTGATGTATTTGAACATGTGATGATGTACCTGTTGGTTATCTATTCATGCGTCGGAATAATCTATCTTTCGGTTACCAAGTCTATCCTTTTCTGTTGTTGTGCTAAAATGCATGTCTATTCAGGATGCCGCCAACAAGGAGCAACCCGCCTGAACCACCTCCGCTCACGGAGCTGTTGACTCAGATGACTCAGGTCGTGGCTCAGATGGCCCAGATCAAGGCTAACCAGCACAACAACCAGAATGCTCCACGGGACAACATCAAGGAGTTCCTCAGTATGGGTCCGAGAGCTTTCGTGGCAACACGTGAGCCTCTGGATGCTGATGACTGGATCAGGGAGATGGCCAGGGCTCTGGACATTGCTCACGTTGCTGAGGAGGACAAAGTCAAGTATGCCACCTACCTACTGAAGGGTCAGGCAGCTACTTGGTGGGAGAACTACCAGACCATGAGAGCTGGCTATCCTATCACCTGGGGCTGTTTCAAGGATGCCTTCCTGAAGCACCACATCCCAGATGGTCTCATGGAAAGGATGCGTGAGGAATTTTGCTCTCTCAAGCAGGGCAAGCTGGACGTCATTGGCTATCAGAACGAGTTCAATCGTCTCGCTCGATACGCTGGTGATGAGGTGTCCACTGAGGCCAAGAAGATGGCAAGGTTCCGCCGAGGTTTTAACCCGGAACTGAAGTACGCTCTCACCAACATCAAGTGCAAGGACTTCGAGGAGCTCGTGAACACCGCGCTCAATGAGGAAAATGGGCGCAAGGCGTTCGAGGAGTCCCGCAAGCACTCACGTGAGGGTGGTTCCTCCTCCAACATGACCACCCCTCCGCAGAAGCGCCGCATCTGGGTGCCAAATGCTGCTGTCACTCGGGCTCCATATGCCCAAGCTTCTCCAGGCTTTGCTCCCCGCCCACCCAACCCAGCTCAGATGCAGAGTCAGAGGGTTCCAATGGGGCAGCCAAGGCCAGGTCCTCCTCATGTCGTCACTTGCTACAAGTGCAAGGAAACTGGACACTACGCTGATAAGTGCACTCAGAGGCAGCTACCTCCACCTCCTCGCCCCAACACTAACCAGGCAATGGTTCGTGCTCCCCCGGCTAAAGCCTTCAACTCCAACAACAGGCCTGTCGGGAGGACCGCGAGGGTGAATCATATCAAGGCCGACAAAGCTGAGGAAGCTGCTGACGTCGTTCTCGGTATATTACCCGTAAACTCTATTCCAGCTAAAGTGTTGTTTGATACCGGAGCATCACATTCTTTTGTGTCAAAGATCTTTGCTACAACGTACAACCTAGCTCTGGTTCCACTAAGCAATCAAATCTATGTTCACTCTCCGGGAACTAAAATGATTACTTCCAAGATAAGTATGGACAATCAAATCCTAATTGGAGGTCGCATATTCCTTGCTTCACTCATGTTGCTGGGAAATTCTGACATTGATGTCATTCTGGGCATGGATTGGTTGAAGGCCAACGAAGCTAAAATTGACTGTGCTCAAAAGTCAATAACTCTCTCTCACCCATCTGGCCAGATAATCTATTCTCCATATGGATCAAGTTCTGTTAAGCTGTTCAACCTTGATGCAAAACCCCTTCCTGCAATTGAAAATGTTCCGGTGGTTTGTGAATTCCCTGACGTCTTTCCAGAAGAGTTGCCAGGGATGCCTCCGGACAGAGCAGTTGAGTTCATGATCGAGCTTGAGCCAGGTACTGCTCCAATCTCTAAGCATCCATACAAGATAGCTCCTCCTGAACTGAAATTGTTGAAGGAGAAAATCGATATGTACATGTAGAAAGGTTACATTCAGCCTAGTTCCTCCTCTTGGGGTTGCCCAACTCTGTTTGTTGCCAAGAAGGATCAAACAAAAAGACTCGTGGTTGACTATCGTCCTCTCAACGAGAAAACCATCAAAAACAAGTATCCAATTCCTCGTATCGATGATCTTTTTGATCAACTTGCTGGAGCCTCAATATTCTCAAAGTTGGACTTGAGGATGGGTTACCATCAGATAAAGATCAGAAAGGAAGATATTCCTAAAACAGCTTTCACCACTCGGTACGGTCTATATGAATACACCGTCATGTCCTTTGGTCTCACCAATGCACCGGCGACGTTCTCAAGACTCATGAATTCTGTCTTCCATGAATACCTCGACAAGTTCGTTGTGGTATATCTTGATGACATTCTAGTCTACTCAAAATCCGAGGAAGAGCATGGAGAACACCTTCGTCTCACTCTCATGAAACTTCGCGAGCATCGTCTATATGCTAAATTCTCCAAATGTGAGTTCTGGATTCCAGAAGTTGCTTACCTTGGTCATATCATCTCTGCCAAAGGCATAGCCATTGACCCAGAAAAGGTTAAGGCAATTGTTGATTGGAAACCTCCTAAGACGGTAAAGCAAGTCAGAAGTTTTCTCGGCTTGGCTAGCTATTGCCGTCGTTTCGTCCAAAACTTTTCCAAGATTGCCAAACCTCTCACTGATCTCACAAAGAAGGACAAGAAGTTCGTTTGGTCTCCACAGTGTGATGCGAGTTTCAATCTCCTAAAGACTAAACTCACTTCCACCCCAGTTTTGGTTGGCCCAGATACTACCAAACCTTTCCAGATATTCTGCGATGCATCTCTCCAAGGTCTAGGTGCAGTTCTTATGCAAGAACGTCAAGTTGTGGCTTATGCTTCACGTCAGTTGAACCCACATGAGCAAAACTATCCCACACATGACCTAGAACTTGCAGCAGTGGTGTTTGCCCTCAAGAAATGGAGACAATACTTGTTGGGTAACTGCACTGAAATCTTTTCCGATCATAAGAGTCTGAAATACATCTTCACTCAACCAGATCTAAACCTCAGGCAAAGGAGATGGATTGAGAAGATTAAAGACTTTGATCTCACCATTTCTTACACTCCAGGCAAGGCTAATGTTATGGCCGATGCTCTCAGTCGCAAGTCCTATTGCAATAATCTCATGATCATGGAAAGTCAACCTCCACTTCATGAAGAATTCCAGAAGCTGAACCTTGGTCTTGTCCCTCAAGGTTACCTTGCTAGCTTGACAGCCAGTCCAACTCTCGAGGACAAGATTCGTTCTGAACAACTTCGTGATACTGAAATCAAGAAGATTGTAGAGCACATCAAGGAAGGCAATGATAAATTCAAGTCCTTCTCAATTGATGACAAGGGAACTGTGTTCTTCGAAGGACGCATTGCAGTTCCTCAGATTCAAAGTCTCAAAGATGTCATTCTCAAGGAGGCTCATGAAACTCCTCTCTCCATCCACCCTGGAAGTACAAAGATGTACCAGGATCTCAAGACTCTGTATTGGTGGTCTGGCATGAAACGTGAAATTGCTCAATACGTTTCTGAATGCGACGTTTGTCAACGTGTTAAGGCAGTCCATCAGAAAACAGCAGGTCTACTCCAACCTCTGAAAATTCCTGAGTGGAAGTGGGACATGATTGAAATGGACTTCGTTACTGGGTTTCCAAAGTCCAAGAAGGGCAACGATGCAATCTTCGTTGTTATTGATCGTCTCACTAAAGTAGCTCACTTCTTTCCTGTCAAGGAAACTATCTCAGCTAGCCCGTTAGCAGAGCTCTACACAGCAAGGATCGTTCCTCTTCATGGTGTTCCATTGGAAATAAGCTCAGACCGTGGAAGCATATTCACTTCTCATTTCTGGAAGAGTTTTCAAGAAGCATTGGGCACCAAACTTCTGTTCAGCACAGCTTATCACCCTCAGTCTCAGGGGCAAGTCGAAAGAGTCAATCAGATTATCGAGGATATGCTCAGAGCATGTGGTCTCTCCTTTGGCATGAAATGGGAGGATTGCCTTCCATATGATGAATTCTCCTACAACAACAGCTACCAGGCAAGCCTAGGCATGGCACCATTTGAAGCACTCTATGGCCGCAGATGCAGGAGTCCAATCAATTGGTCTGGAGCTGGTGAACGTTCACTCTTAGGCCCTGACATTGTTAAGGAAGCCGAGGAGAAAGTTCGTATCATTCGTGACAATCTCAAGATTGCTCAGTCTCGTCAGAAGAGCTATTATGATAGCAAGCACAGGGATATGATCTATACACCTGGTGACAAGGCATATCTCCGTGTAACTCCCCTCAGAGGCACTCATCGTTTTGGTGTGAAAGGAAAGCTTGCACCAAGATACATTGGTCCTTTCAACATCCTCTCAAGACGTGCGGAAAATGCCTATCGTCTTGAACTTCCAGAAAAACTATCCAAGGTGCACGATGTGTTCCACGTGTCACAGCTCAAGAAGTGTTTCAAAGATCCAGATCGTGCAGTTGATCATGATTCCATTGAACTGCAAGATGATCTATCTTATGAGGAGCACCCTGTTCGTATTCTCGATGAGACCGAGCGTAAGACTCGCAACAAGAGCACCAAGTTCTTGAAAGTGCAGTGGTCGCATCATTCCGATAAAGAGGCAACGTGGGAGACCGAAGAGGATCTTCGCAAGAAGTATCCGGACCTTTTCGTTTCTCAGTAAGGAATCTCGGGGCGCGATTCCTTCAACGGGGGGCGTTTTGTAACATCCCAAGTATGAAAATATCCCTTAGAATGTTTGATTTCATGTTTAATTAAAGTATTGCATCATGTCATCATGTTTATTCCCTTGTTTGCATTTGTTACTATTTGTTTTGCATCTGTTTTTATTCAGTTTTCATAATTGAATTTCAAACAAATTCAAATGATGTGTTTCATACTTGTCATGTTACAACATTTTTCAAATAAAAGTTCAACTCAAACAAACTTTTGATTCCAATTACTCCATATTTGATCAACTAATAAAATGGTGCTTTTATTTCAATTAATTAATCCCAAATTGCTTTCAAATTCAAAGCATCATTCAAACAGCACCCAAATTCAACTTATAAAAATCAGCATTATAACCCAAACCATTTGTTCTTTTTAATCATTAGGGTTCACCCTAATAAAAACTTTGTTTTCATTAGTAATCATTTAATTATCAAATTATTCAAAATTCAAACCAACAACTTTCAAACAGCACCAACTTGAATATATGAAAATCTCCAAAAACCACTCAACTCTTTTGTTCTAACTAAATAATAGGGTTCACCCTATTAATATGTTGTTTTCAATAATATTCATTTAATAAGAAAATTCATTTCAAATTTGGTTTAAATCATAAACAACATGTAATTTGAAAACTTTTGGAAAATAAAAGTTAGCAACTAGTTGCTATGATAAAAACTAAGCTAACCATATGTTTTTCCAAATTTTTACTAACCTAAAACCTATCTTTTTATTCCAATTAGTTTTGCTGCAAAAAAAACAGAAAGCCAAAAATAATAAAAAGAAAAAATGGTTCAAGAGGGGGGGGGGAAGAAACGCAGCCCAGCCCACCTTGCTGCTTTTCGTCTACCTCCCCCCAGATGTCACCCTGCGTACGATTCCATCGCCACCATCCGTCGCCTCCTCCTCCACCCGATGGCTGTCCGTACGAGCTCGAGGCCACCCTATAAACTACCCCCCCCCCCCGAGCACCTGCTAGCCCTAGACTCCTGTTTCCCTCGAGGCCGCCGCCGAATTTCATCTCCCTCGCCCTCTGAATCTCTCTGCCGCCACCCGCCGGAGTTCTGCTCTGAATCCTTGAAGCCCACCGTCGCCATGGCCTTCCTCCACCCCACCTAGACACAGAAACCAACCCCCCGTTTCCTCCTCGAGGCGTTGGACACCGCAGCAGGCACGGGAACGTCTTGGATCGCCGCCGCCATCGTCGACATCGCCTCCGGCCACCGTGGCGCCATCTCTGAATCTCTGCTCGCCGTCGTCGCTGCTGTGACCCTCGTCGTGATCTGACCACGGGGATCGAAACCCCGTGCTCCCCTCGACCTCCTGGACATCCCCGCTGAGCTCGTCACCGTCTGGAACGCCGCCGCGATCTCTGTTGCTGCCGCGGCATCCACCTCGCCGTCGACCATCTCCTGAAAACCCCACGGTGAGCCTCCACCGTTTCCCTCCTCCCTGTCTTGCTCTCGTGCACGCGTCCAACACCTCGTTACAGCAGCACACGCGCACCGCGAGCTCGAGCACACGGTGATCACCGCAGTTGAGCCACCGTGCAGCTGTCAAAGTTCAGACAAGGTTGTGTTTCGTCAGTTTAAGTTCAGATCCACGAGCAACACTTTATCCTGTCTGCGCATCTGTATCTGACAAGAAACGTAAAACACCGCGGCGGTAACAGGCTGTGCACGCGAGCGAGGGGACCTGGGTTCGATCCCTGGCTCTCCCCCGGGATAAAATCCCACTTTTTTCGACCAAGTGCTGACAGGGAGGGCCCCCTGTCAGCCACTCTGAAGCCACGTGAGCACAGCGAGACCCTGGGCCCCCCTGGCAGTGTCTAGTGTAGGTTCCAGTGCGGTAACAAATGGTTTTAACATTTTCTGTATTCAAATCCAGGCCCTTTTGTTTTACAGTTTGGTCCCTGAACTTAAAAACATTATAACTTTTATTTTATAACTCCAAATAATGAAAATAAAATATGTGTGCTGATCTAAATTCAATTGTCTACCTATTGGTAACATTTGTTTCCTGATTTGAAATTTCAAAATGCAATTCAAATTTGAATTCAAATAATTCAATTGCAATTTGATAAAATTCATAAGTAATTCATACTAATTCCAAATAATGCAAATAAAATATGTTTTCCATGCTATTTCAAATAACCTTTTCAAATATAAATTTTGTTTCATGGTTTGAATAATTTAAATTGCCTAAATAATTTAGTCCTTGTTTAAGTCATTTAAATTTTGCTAAAATCATAACTTGCTCAAAATAAATTATTTTTGAACATGCAAAATATGTTTTCAAACTAGAAAAGTATGAACTTTTCAAATGTGAGTTTGAATTTATGTTTTGAACAAATAAAATTCAAATAATATTCAAACTTGTTTTAAATTCATTTAAAACTTGTTTAATATTGTTTAAGTCATAATAAATTCATCCTAATTCCTTTTTCAATATTTGAAACATGTAATCCAACTAAAAGTTGGTATTCCTTTCAAATATGAATTTTTTTTATTTGTTTTGAACATGTTAAATGGATGAAAACAACAAATACTTGTGTGACATGTTTAAGTAACCCAAAATTTCCAAATTTAATAAATGATTTCCAAACTTGTTAAATTCCTTTACCCCTTGCATCTTTTGAGGTTATTTTGTTGTGATCATCATGCATGCATCATGCTAAGCAAACTTTCACATGGTAGTCAATTATAGATCATTTGTTTCCACTTAATTCATGGACCTTTTCCATATGCAATCTCATTGCATATGGGTCCATTTAAATTGTGTTACCATGTCACTTAGTTTATGTTGATGCATCTATTAAATTGACATGCATCATCCCATGATTGTGCACTATGCCATGATATTGATTGTTTATATTTCTGCCTTGTTTGTTTGCTTCTTCTCGGATAGACGACGACGTTGAGACAGACGATCTTTACAACACCCCTTCTGAGGATCTAGCTCAGTACCCGGCTGCTGAGTTTGCAGGCAAGTTATCACTCACATGAACCATTGTGTTCCTTTCAACATTGGTTACCGATACTTTCCGTTGTCTATTCCTGCTAAGCCATAGTAGTAGTTGTTTCTATTAGGAACCTATCACATGAATCCCTTAACCCTGATATTGCCTCACCCCCACTCCTACAACCCCTTTGTTTGAGCCAGTGTCTTACTAGCATGCTTAGGTTGTTTTGCTCGAGTCTGTTACCCGTTACTTTCTGTTACTATTTCATTATGTTCTGGGGGCTCGATGTTTAATCAATCAATCATGCTAATGTTATTGTTAAATAATAACTTGATGATAAGGCACCGGCAGGAGGCCCTGTGTGGTTTTGAGGCCTGCTAGTGTCGACCCTAATAGGAAAAGGGTTTTGTCTACTCATCCATGATGAGCGCACTAACCGCATGTGGGAAGCGAGTATGGGCGCCCCCCCTCAATTTGATTCGATTCGCATCTCATCCAAATCGCCTTATTTAGTTCGTGTTTTCCATTTGCCGCATGCATGTTTTTGCGAGCCCAGCGCAGGGTGGAACTTTTGTAGTCGGCATATAGGGGGACACGGTCTTAGAGTGCTATGAGGGTCCCTTTTCTTCGGGGCTTGATTAGCCGTGCGCCCAAGGTGCTTTGGGCTTGATGCGAAGAAGAGTTGGGTTGTGTTGAGTACCCCGCTTGGTGGGAGGCATCCCATCTGGCGGGTTATTCTTACGTGTACGGCCAAATTGGTGCAACCCTGCAGGGATAATCTTCTCGAGAAGCCGTGTTTTCCGCGGTTATGGTTAACTTGGTGAAAGTACTGGCTAACAAGTACTCAGGACAACTTAAACCTAATGATTCACAATCTCACACCCAATGATTAACAACTTGACTAGTAATAGGATTATTGACACAAAAACTTGATTCATCTTTAATCCAACTGTGTGAGTTATCCTCGGATTGCTTCTTTGGATAAGGGGCGAGATCCAGGATGGGTTTGTTTGAAGTTATCTTTCAGTTGGTTACAATACTCGATCTTATCTCCTTTCTGTTAGCCGGAAGTGGTAGAATCTCTGTAGTTGGTTAGCGCAGCCAGTTGCAGCATCTTTTATATCCCCTTTCTTCCGTTGAACCCAAGGCATCTGTGCTTGGTGTTGATGGGCTACACTTTGGTGAACTGTGAGTCTTGCTTGCCAGTACTTGGATGTACTGACCCCTTTGGGGCTGTGGTTTCCGTAGACTACGCTTACGAGGATCCAGGTGACGGCTACTACGTGGAGTTTGATGAGGCTGCTGACGAGTAGGTAGCGGACCCGGGCAGGATCCGAGACATCGTGGATGGGCTCCGTCTTTATTTCAGTTTCCGGCTTCTTAAGCCTATTTGGATTTGTCTGTACTCAGACCCTTTGAATGCTTCCGCTGAGATGTAATGATGTTATGTTGGGACATGTGTCCTCTGGATGATTGTATTTGCTATCTCTGCTCTAGTGAGAGCTATTTGCAACTTATTTCAATCTTTTGTGTCTTAGAGATATGTTGTGCTATCGTTCTGTTACAAACTGTTGACGTACCATGTGTGTATGGTATGAAGTACGTCAATGGTAGTGTCCTGATTTCTATGGGATAGTTTACGTCGACGCTGAACAGATAGGGGTTGTTTGTCACACATACGTGTGTTGGCCTACTCGTAAGAGGACGCGGGTGCCGGTAAGCCCCGTAATCCAATCTACTACTGTTCAACAGAACGGCGAGTATCCTTTAGAAGTCCGGGTGCGACAAATGGTATCAGAGCCTGTCTGCCTGTAGGATCCCTTTTACTGGTCGCAGTTGAGTCTAGAAACTATTTTGTAGCTATATAGGAAAAATGAACGTGAGAGTAGGAATTCTGCCATTTTTCTTCTTTCCCCACCCACCCACCCTTTTCTGGTAAGGAAGTGCAACGTTGTTTTCTCTTCTCACCTAAACTTTCAAGTTAGGGTTTCACGTGTTTTGGGTTCTCCGTGGTACCTCAGGAGTTTTTGGTCTCGTGTTTCCCGATGTTGCTTCAATATCCTGTTCTTTTCAACATCCTTTTCGTCCGTTGAACCTTGTTGTTGCTTTCCACTTCAGTTCTCTACCGGCGTCTAATCAAAACTTCCCCGATCATCTGCAGATGGATCTCAGGTTCTTCCCGCAGGTGGTTCGGATGACTCGTTGTGAGAGCACTGCCGGGTATCCGGAGATGCTGAGAGACATGGTCACTTATCTGGGGTTCCGTTGGGCACCAGAGTACCAGGTCTACGAGCAGCAGCGAGAGTTTGACCAGACCTACTACCAGGCTATCGTCTACATTCTGTCAGATGATGGCATGAGCGTTGTCCACCGCTACGAGGCAGTAGGTTCCACAGTGGATATGGCCGTGCAGCAGGCAGCTTATGTGAGTCTCACAGTCCTTCGTGCTGACTACTGGGGATTTGACGATTCTATCTATCGCCACATCCCCCGTGGTTACATCACTTCAGAGGGAGCTCACTTCACTCTCTACGACAACTTGGATGTCTACGAGCATGATAACACCAGGCTGCACACCACCGCTCAGTTTGTGAGGCACAGTGACGCTGTTGCCACCACACTTTCTCAGGAGTTGGCCTCAGTCAGGGAGCAGCTCTACCTTGCTTTGACTCGTCTGGCGACGTACACCACAGACTTTGTTGGAGATGAGCGCTTTGCACGTTTCGATCAGCCAGTTGGTCGTCGTCTGCCAGATGCTGGAGGTTACGAGCCGATCAGAGGTCCACTCCTCAACCTCGGAGCTGGTTACACTGGGATTCCACGCTTTGGAGCACAGGGAGACGACGCTTTCTACTTCACCACACCGAGAGTCGCTCTCAGAGCAGTCCCGATCTATGTGGATCGTCGTTCTACCTACTTCCGTGGGATTCCTCCTCACCGTATCTCTCGTCGTACTACTCACCGCCGTCCTACGTGATGAGCATGGGAGTACCTATGTATCCATTCCTAGCTATGTTTAGTCATCCTTTGCCTTTCGAACCATGTATTGGTGTGTTGGATATTCTGATGTATTTGAACATGTGATGATGTACCTGTTGGTTATCTATTCATGCGTCGGAATAATCTAACTTTCGGTTACCAAGTCTATCCTTTTCTGTTGTTGTGCTAAAATGCATGTCTATTCAGGATGCCGCCAACAAGGAGCAACCCGCCTGAACCACCTCCGCTCACGGAGCTGTTGACTCAGATGACTCAGGTCGTGGCTCAGATGGCCCAGATCAAGGCTAACCAGCACAACAACCAGAATGCTCCACGGGACAACATCAAGGAGTTCCTCAGTATGGGTCCGAGAGCTTTCGTGGCAACACGTGAGCCTCTGGATGCTGATGACTGGATCAGGGAGATGGCCAGGGCTCTGGACATTGCTCACGTTGCTGAGGAGGACAAAGTCAAGTATGCCACCTACCTACTGAAGGGTCAGGCAGCTACTTGGTGGGAGAACTACCAGACCATGAGAGCTGGCTATCCTATCACCTGGGGCTGTTTCAAGGATTCCTTCCTGAAGCACCACATCCCAGATGGTCTCATGGAAAGGATGCGTGAGGAATTTTGCTCTCTCAAGCAGGGCAAGCTGGACGTCATTGGCTATCAGAACGAGTTCAATCGTCTCGCTCGATACGCTGGTGATGAGGTGTCCACTGAGGCCAAGAAGATGGCAAGGTTCCGCCGAGGTTTTAACCCGAAACTGAAGTACGCTCTCACCAACATCAAGTGCAAGGACTTCGAGGAGCTCGTGAACACCGCGCTCAATGAGGAAAATGGGCGCAAGGCGTTCGAGGAGTCCCGCAAGCACTCACGTGAGGGTGGTTCCTCCTCCAACATGACCACCCCTCCGCAGAAGCGCCGCATCTGGGTGCCAAATGCTGCTGTCACTCGGGCTCCATATGCCCAAGCTTCTCCAGGCTTTGCTCCCCGCCCACCCAACCCAGCTCAGATGCAGAGTCAGAGGGTTCCAATGGGGCAGCCAAGGCCAGGTCCTCCTCATGTCGTCACTTGCTACAAGTGCAAGGAAACTGGACACTACGCTGATAAGTGCACTCAGAGGCAGCTACCTCCACCTCCTCGCCCCAACACTAACCAGGCAATGGTTCGTGCTCCCCCGGCTAAAGCCTTCAACTCCAACAACAGGCCTGTCGGGAGGACCGCGAGGGTGAATCATATCAAGGCCGACAAAGCTGAGGAAGCTGCTGACGTCGTTCTCGGTATATTACCCGTAAACTCTATTCTAGCTAAAGTGTTGTTTGATACCGGAGCATCACATTCTTTTGTGTCAAAGATCTTTGCTACAACGTACAACCTAGCTCTGGTTCCACTAAGCAATCAAATCTATGTTCACTCTCCGGGAACTAAAATGATTACTTCCAAGATAAGTATGGACAATCAAATCCTAATTGGAGGTCGCATATTCCTTGCTTCACTCATGTTGCTGGGAAATTCTGACATTGATGTCATTCTGGGCATGGATTGGTTGAAGGCCAACGAAGCTAAAATTGACTGTGCTCAAAAGTCAATAACTCTCTCTCACCCTTCTGGCCAGATAATCTATTCTCCATATGGATCAAGTTCTGTTAAGCTGTTCAACCTTGATGCAAAACCCCTTCCTGCAATTGAAAATGTTCCGGTGGTTTGTGAATTCCCTGACGTCTTTCCAGAAGAGTTGCCAGGGATGCCTCCGGACAGAGCAGTTGAGTTCGTGATCGAGCTTGAGCCAGGTACTGCTCCAATCTCTAAGAATCCATACAAGATAGCTCCTCCTGAACTGAAATTGTTGAAGGAGAAAATCGATATGTACATGTAGAAAGGTTACATTCAGCCTAGTTCCTCCGCTTGGGGTTGCCCAACTCTGTTTGTTGCCAAGAAGGATCAAACAAAAAGACTCGTGGTTGACTATCGTCCTCTCAACGAGAAAACCATCAAAAACAAGTATCCAATTCCTCGTATCGATGATCTTTTTGATCAACTTGCTGGAGCCTCAATATTCTCAAAGTTGGACTTGAGGATGGGTTACCATCAGATAAAGATCAGAAAGGAAGATATTCCTAAAACAGCTTTCACCACTCGGTACGGTCTATATGAATACACCGTCATGTCCTTTGGTCTCACCAATGCACCGGCGACGTTCTCAAGACTCATGAATTCTGTCTTCCATGAATACCTCGACAAGTTCGTTGTGGTATATCTTGATGACATTCTAGTCTACTCAAAATCCGAGGAAGAGCATGGAGAACACCTTCGTCTCACTCTCATGAAACTTCGCGAGCATCGTCTATATGCTAAATTCTCCAAATGTGAGTTCTGGATTCCATAAGTTGCTTACCTTGGTCATATCATCTCTGCCAAAGGCATAGCCATTGACCCAGAAAAGGTTAAGGCAATTGTTGATTGGAAACCTCCTAAGACGGTAAAGCAAGTCAGAAGTTTTCTCGGCTTGGCTAGCTATTGCCGTCGTTTCGTCCAAAACTTTTCCAAGATTGCCAAACCTCTCACTGATCTCACAAAGAAGGACAAGAAGTTCGTTTGGTCTCCACAGTGTGATGCGAGTTTCAATCTCCTAAAGACTAAACTCACTTCCACCCCAGTTTTGGTTGGCCCAGATACTACCAAACCTTTCCAGATATTCTGCGATGCATCTCTCCAAGGTCTAGGTGCAGTTCTTATGCAAGAACGTCAAGTTGTGGCTTATGCTTCACGTCAGTTGAACCCACATGAGCAAAACTATCCCACACATGACCTAGAACTTGCAGCAGTGGTGTTTGCCCTCAAGAAATGGAGACAATACTTGTTGGGTAACTGCACTGAAATCTTTTCCGATCATAAGAGTCTGAAATACATCTTCACTCAACCAGATCTAAACCTCAGGAAAAGGAGATGGATTGAGAAGATTAAAGACTTTGATCTCACCATTTCTTACACTCCAGGCAAGGCTAATGTTATGGCCGATGCTCTCAGTCGCAAGTCCTATTGCAATAATCTCATGATCATGGAAAGTCAACCTCCACTTCATGAAGAATTCCAGAAGCTGAACCTTGGTCTTGTCCCTCAAGGTTACCTTGCTAGCTTGACAGCCAGTCCAACTCTCGAGGACAAGATTCATTCTGAACAACTTCGTGATACTGAAATCAAGAACATTGTAGAGCACATCAAGGAAGGCAATGATAAATTCAAGTCCTTCTCAATTGATGACAAGGGAACTGTGTTCTTCGAAGGACGCATTGCAGTTCCTCAGATTCAAAGTCTCAAAGATGTCATTCTCAAGGAGGCTCATGAAACTCCTCTCTCCATCCACCCTGGAAGTACAAAGATGTACCAGGATCTCAAGACTCTGTATTGGTGGTCTGGCATGAAACGTGAAATTGCTCAATACGTTTCTGAATGCGACGTTTGTCAACGTGTTAAGGCAGTCCATCAGAAAACAGCAGGTCTACTCCAACCTCTGAAAATTCCTGAGTGGAAGTGGGACATGATTGAAATGGACTTCGTTACTGGGTTTCCAAAGTCCAAGAAGGGCAACGATGCAATCTTCGTTGTTATTGATCGTCTCACTAAAGTAGCTCACTTCTTTCCTGTCAAGGAAACTATCTCAGCTAGCCAGTTAGCAGAGCTCTACACAGCAAGGATCGTTCCTCTTCATGGTGTTCCATTGGAAATAAGCTCAGACCGTGGAAGCATATTCACTTCTCATTTCTGGAAGAGTTTTCAAGAAGCATTGGGCACCAAACTTCTGTTCAGCACAGCTTATCACCCTCAGTCTCAGGGGCAAGTCGAAAGAGTCAATCAGATTATCGAGGATATGCTCAGAGCATGTGGTCTCTCCTTTGGCATGAAATGGGAGGATTTCCTTCCATATGATGAATTCTCCTACAACAACAGCTACCAGGCAAGCCTAGGCATGGCACCATTTGAAGCACTCTATGGCCGCAGATGCAGGAGTCCAATCAATTGGTCTGGAGCTGGTGAACGTTCACTCTTAGGCCCTGACATTGTTAAGGAAGCCGAGGAGAAAGTTCGTATCATTCGTGACAATCTCAAGATTGCTCAGTCTCGTCAGAAGAGCTATTATGATAGCAAGCACAGGGATATGATCTATACACCTGGTGACAAGGCATATCTCCGTGTAACTCCCCTCAGAGGCACTCATCGTTTTGGTGTGAAAGGAAAGCTTGCACCAAGATACATTGGTCCTTTCAACATCCTCTCAAGACGTGCGGAAAATGCCTATCGTCTTGAACTTCCAGAAAAACTATCCAAGGTGCACGATGTGTTCCACGTGTCACAGCTCAAGAAGTGTTTCAAAGATCCAGATCGTGCAGTTGATCATGATTCCATTGAACTGCAAGATGATCTATCTTATGAGGAGCACCCTGTTCGTATTCTCGATGAGACCGAGCGTAAGACTCGCAACAAGAGCACCAAGTTCTTGAAAGTGCAGTGGTCGCATCATTCCGATAAAGAGGCAACGTGGGAGACCGAAGAGGATCTTCGCAAGAAGTATCCGGACCTTTTCGTTTCTCAGTAAGGAATCTCGGGGCGCGATTCCTTCAACGGGGGGCGTTTTGTAACATCCCAAGTATGAAAATATCCCTTAGAATGTTTGATTTCATGTTTAATTAAAGTATTGCATCATGTCATCATGTTTATTCCCTTGTTTGCATTTGTTACTATTTGTTTTGCATCTGTTTTTATTCAGTTTTCATAATTGAATTTCAAACAAATTCAAATGATGTGTTTCATACTTGTCATGTTACAACATTTTTCAAATAAAAGTTCAACTCAAACAAACTTTTGTTTCCAATTACTCCATATTTGATCAACTAATAAAATGGTGCTTTTATTTCAATTAATTAATCCCAAATTGCTTTCAAATTCAAAGCATCATTCAAACAGCACCCAAATTCAACTTATAAAAATCAGCATTATAACCCAAACCATTTGTTCTTTTTAATCATTAGGGTTCACCCTAATAAAAACTTTGTTTTCATTAGTAATCATTTAATTATCAAATTATTCAAAATTCAAACCAACAACTTTCAAACAGCACCAACTTGAATATATGAAAATCTCCAAAAACCACTCAACTCTTTTGTTCTAACTAAATAATAGGGTTCACCCTATTAATATGTTGTTTTCAATAATATTCATTTAATAAGAAAATTCATTTCAAATTTGGTTTAAATCATAAACAGCATGTAATTTGAAAACTTTTGGAAAATAAAAGTTAGCAACTAGTTGCTATGATAAAAACTAAGCTAACCATATGTTTTTCCAAATTTTTACTAACCTAAAACCTATCTTTTTATTCCAATTAGTTTTGCTGCAAAAAAAACAGAAAGTCAAAAATAATAAAAAGAAAAAACAGCCCAGCCCACCTTGCTGCTTTTTGTCTACCTCCCCCTAGATGTCACCCTGCGTACGATTCCATCGCCACCATCCGTCGCCTCCTCCTCCACCCGATGGCTGGCCGTACGAGCTCGAGGCCACCCTATAAACTACCCCCCCCCCCCCGAGCACCTGCTAGCCCTAGACTCCTGTTTCCCTCGAGGCCGCCGCCGAATTTCATCTCCCTCGCCCTCTGAATCTCTCTGCCGCCACCCGCCGGAGTTCTGCTCTGAATCCTTGAAGCTCACCGTCGCCATGGCCTTCCTCCACCCCACCTAGACACAGAAACCAACCCCCCGTTTCCTCCTCGAGGCGTTGGACACCGCAGCAGGCACGGGAACGTCTTGGATCGCCGCCGCCATCGTCGACATCGCCTCCGGCCACCGTGGCGCCATCTCTGAATCTCTGCTCGCCGTCGTCGCTGCTGTGACCCTCGTCGTGATCTGACCACGGGGATCGAAACCCCGTGCTCCCCTCGACCTCCTGGACATCCCCGCTGAGCTCGTCACCGTCTGGAACGCCGCCGCGATCTCTGCTGCTGCCGCGGCGTCCACCTCGCCGTCGACCATCTCCTGAAAACCCCACGGTGAGCCTCCACCGTTTCCCTCCTCCCTGTCTTGCTCTCGTGCACGCGTCCAACACCTCGTTACAGCAGCACACGCGCACCGCGAGCTCGAGCACACGGTGATCACCGCAGTTGAGCCACCGTGCAGCTGTCAAAGTTCAGACAAGGTTGTGTTTCGTCAGTTTAAGTTCAGATCCACGAGCAACACTTTATCCATTCTGCGCATCTGTATCTGACAAGAAACGTAAAACACCGCAGCGGTAACAGGCTGCGCACGCGAGCGAGGGGACCTGGGTTCGATCCCTGGCTCTCCCCCGGGATAAAATCCCACTTTTTTTCGACCAAGTGCTGACAGGGAGGGCCCCCTGTTAGCCACTCTGAAGCCACGTGAGCACAGCGAGACCCTGGGCCCCCCTGGCAGTGTCTAGTGTAGGTTCCAGTGCGGTAACAAATGGTTTTAACATTTTCTGTATTCAAATCCAGGCCCTTTTGTTTTACAGTTTGGTCCCTGAACTTAAAAACATTATAACTTTTATTTTATAACTCCAAATAATGAAAATAAAATATGTGTGCTGATCTAAATTCAATTGTCTACCTATTGGTAACATTTGTTTCCTGATTTGAAATTTCAAAATGCAATTCAAATTTGAATTCAAATAATTCAATTGCAATTTGATAAAATTCATAAGTAATTCATACTAATTCCAAATAATGCAAATAAAATATGTTTTCCATGCTATTTCAAATAACCTTTTCAAATATAAATTTTGTTTCATGGTTTGAATAATTTAAATTGCCTAAATAATTTAGTCCTTGTTTAATTCATTTAAATTTTGCTAAAATCATAACTTGCTCAAAATAAATTATTTTTGAACATGCAAAATATGTTTTCAAACTAGAAAAGTATGAACTTTTCAAATGTGAGTTCTAATTTATGCAATCTCATTGCATATGGGTCCATTTAAATTGTGTTACCATGTCACTTAGTTTATGTTGATGCATCTATTAAATTGACATGCATCATCCCATGATTGTGCACTATGCCATGATATTGATTGTTTATATTTCTGCCTTGTTTGTTTGCTTCTTCTCGGATAGACGACGACGTTGAGACAGACGATCTTTAAAGCACCCCTTCTGAGGATCTAGCTCAGTACCCGGCTGCTGAGTTTGCAGGCAAGTTATCACTCACATGAACCATTGTGTTCCTTTCAACATTGGTTACCGATACTTTTCGTTGTCTATTCCTGCTAAGCCATATTAGTAGTTGTTTCTGTTACGAACCTATCACATGAATCCCTTAACCCTGATATTGCCTCACCCCCACTCCTACAACCCCTTTGTTTGAGTCAGTGTCTTACTAGCATGCTTAGGTTGTTTTGCTCGAGTCTGTTACCCGTTACTTTCTGTTACTATTTCATTATGTTCTGGGGGCTCGATGTTTAATCAATCAATCATGCTAATGTTATTGTTAAATAATAACTTGATGATAAGGCACCGGCAGGAGGCCCTGTGTGGTTTTGAGGCCTGCTAGTGTCGACCCTAATAGGAAAAGGGTCTTGTCTACTGATCCATGATGAGCGCACTACCCGCATGTGGGAAGCGAGTATGGGCGCCCCCCTCAATTTGATTCGATTCACATCTCGTCCAAATCGCCTCATTTAGTTCGTGTTTTCCATTTGCCGCATGCATGTTTTTGCGAGCCCAGCGCAGGGTGGAACTTTTGTAGTCGGCATATAGGGGGACACAGTCTTAGAGTGCTATGAGGGTCCCTTTTCTTCGGGGCTTGATTAGCCGTGCGCCCAAGGTGCTTTGGGCTTGATGCGAAGAAGAGTTGGGTTGTGTTGAGTACCCCGCTTGGTGGGAGGCATCCCATCTGGCGGGTTATTCTTACGTGTACGGCCAAATTGGTGCAACCCTGCAGGGATAATCTTCTCGAGAAGCCGTGTTTTCCGCGGTTATGGTTAACTTGGTGAAAGTACTGGCTAACAAGTACTCAGGACAACTTAAACCTAATGATTCACAATCTCACACCCAATGATTAACAACTTGACTAGTAATAGGATTATTGACACAAAAACTTGATTCATCTTTAATCCAACTGTGTGAGTTATCCTCGGATTGCTTCTTTGGATAAGGGGCGAGATCCAGGATGGGTTTGTTTGAAGTTATCTTTCAGTTGGTTACAATACTCGATCTTATCTCCTTTCTGTTAGCCGGAAGTGGTAGAATCTCTGTAGTTGGTTAGCGCAGCCAGTTGCAGCATCTTTTATATCCCCTTTCTTCCGTTGAACCCAAGGCATCTGTGCTTGGTGTTGACGGGCTACACTTTGGTGAACTGTGAGTCTTGCTTGCCAGTACTTGGATGTACTGGCCCCTTTGGGGCTGTGGTTTCCGCAGACTACGCTAACGAGGATCCAGGTGACGGCTACTACGTGGAGTTTGACGAGGCTGCTGACGAGTAGGTAGCGGACCCGGGTAGGATCCGAGACATCGTGGATGGGCTCCGTCTTTATTTTAGTTTCCGGCTTCTTAAGCCTATTTGGATTTGTCTGTACTCAGACCCTTTGAATGCTTCCGCTGAGATGTAATGATGTTATGTTGGGACATGTGTCCTCTGGATGATTGTATTTGCTGTCTCTGTTCTAGTGAGAGCTATTTGCAACTTATTTCAATCTTTTGTGTCTTAGAGATATGTTGTGCTATCGTTCTGTTACAAACCGTTGACGTACCATGTGTGTATGGTATGAAGTACGTCAATGGTAGTGTCCTGATTTCTATGGGATAGTTTACGTCGACGCTGAACAGATAGGGGTTGTTTGTCACACATACGTGTGTTGGCCTACTCGTAAGAGGACGCGGGTGCCGGTAAGCCCCGTAATCCAATCTACTACTGTTCAACGGAACGGCGAGTATCCTTAGAAGACCGGGTGCGACAAAGATCTAGTATATCCGCCGTGAACCAACCACGGACTGTTCGAGACAGTATACAAACATCGGATAACAGGTCCTAACCATCCACTATGTCAGCGCTAGTAAATGACTACCTCTTCAACTGGGTTTGTTCTCCCCGGCACCAAGTGAGTCAGCCGTATCGATCCGGTTTCCCCTAACAACACACCGCCATGGCAGGAGACCCCATTGTTGCAACCGGTAGTGAACTTAATACCACACTGTGAATGTCCTGTTTCTCCCTCCTGGCGACAATTCGGTTCGGGTGACTCTAACCCCTATAGCACTTTGAGGTAGGCACGGACTAACACCGACAAGCAATTAGCTAGACCCTGTTCCCATATTGGGGTAATCTGGCAGCACGGCTTGGTTGTCTGGCGAAGACTAGGTTATGTGTCATTTTTGGAAAACAAGCCGAAAACATTTCCTTCTTCACATACCTCCCTCGGACAAGGTCCCACCTTTCCTCGGGGTTTTTCAAGCTTGTGTTTTCCAAAAACATCAAGTTAAAATGTCCACTAAGGGACTTAAGTTGATTAAGAGATGATACGAAAATAGCTAAAGGGCTTGGTAACACCAAGATTTATATAGTGGATATAGCATATTAGAATACATAAAACAGATAGTGGTATAGTCCACTTAAAAGAATAGTTTTTGAATCAAACTTTTGTAAAACTTCAGAAGTAAAACATGCATGATAGATAATGATAAGTAAAACAACAACAAGCATTTAGAGTGTCTTGCCTTGGCACAGTTCTTGGTCTTGCTCCTCAAATAAACAAGAGTTGCAATAAAAACCTCTCCGGGAAATAATACTGTATTCGTTATCTAACGTCGTAACCTCAAAATGGAAATCACCCAATCATAACCAATCAAAGGAAGGCACTTTACAAAAAAAACATACATCAAGCATTTCATCAAACAAGTACACTCACAACCAATATTACTAGGGTGCACACTATCAAGCAAAACATGCACAAACAACACACATGAATAGCACTAGAATAGATGCTAAGGATCCTCAACCAAAATGGCATGAGTCTAGTGGGTGTGCCACTCTCATAACATGCCCAAATAATTTTAAATGACTCTTTGGTCATTCATGAGGATGAGAAAAATAACATGAAAACAATCTAGAAACAACTACACATGCACAGGAAATTAATAACAAGCAATAATACAAGCTCATAGGAACACATGTTTTTCTAAACATGGAGAAATAATATAACCAGTAGCTAAAAAACCTAATAACATAGAAAAAACAATACCAAACATATCATGTCATCACCCAATACATGAAAATAATCATGGAGCAAAACAACCGTTTAAACTAGACATGAAAAAGGGATATTTAGACAAGCGGACATGCATAACCATAAGAGATCATCAAACAAGATTTATTCTAGCATGATGGATCTGTAACATATCATCCAAATAACAGAGAAAACACACCTAGTCATGCTAGTAATATCAAAATAACAACCTAATCAATGCCTCAAAAATTATGCATGCAAATAGCAACTATGGCAGAAAATCATCTAAAACTTTCATGGCATGACAATTTTATCTAGAGATTACTCAAGCATGTAAACAAGTATAATAATCTAGAATAACAGTAGCTATACTATGTAAAAATAATACTAAATCATTTATGCAAGTCATCATACCCATAAGAAGAATAACAAGATTTATACTAATATTACTAGGAAAACAACCCTGTGGAAATATACTATAATAACATGCTTTTCACACACATTTTCTTAACATGATAATGACACACTCAAAAAAAATCTCAAACATTTGTTAATAACCTACACATGCTAGGAATCAATTTCATAACAAAAACAATATAACACACAATTTAATAAAGGCATAGCAATAATATGCAGAAAAGGGTTGAACACTAAATAATGCACCAAGCCTATTCTGTAACTCCTAAAATCATGAAAATCCAGTATTAGATGCTCCTAGTCACTAGCAAACCAACACAAGTGGTTAACGAAATTCATCACAAATAAAATTAAATAATTCACACAAGTGCTCTTTGGCATAAAACTAACATGCATGTCATTTTCAAACAACAACTCAAGCCAACACAAGGTCAACTGCCACAAATAGAAATTTTCAAGGGCTACTCATAACAGTTGAGTTTCCATGCTTTGGAGACATAAAACTCAAGTTATTAAAGAAATGGTGTTAATTAGTGCTTCTGCCATTTATTTTATTTCTCCTAAAATATACCACAAAATGCAGATCTACTAGTTGGAGATGGTTAGGAATTAGTAGACCTACATTTTGACTTTTAGTTTGGAAAGATTTGCTCATTCACATTTTCATTTTGATTTAAAGTAAACAGCTGGAAACAGATCTGTAGGGAAAAGAAATAATCAACCTGCAAAAAAAAGTAAAAGGGCCAGATCTTGAGACAGTTGGGCCGCACAGAGGCAGGCCGGCCCGCTGGCCAGCGCGCGCGGCGAAACGGTAAGCCACCGTGTGATCAGCCATCGACGGCTGAGGTTAGATCAGTCTGTGGTTCAAAACGACGCGTCGGATGCGGATCCGACGGCTGAGAGGAGGTCTCGTCCGCACCAGCCGGCGATGACCAGAGAACACGGCGGAGTCCTCTCCAGCAGTCGCTGAGGACATGCGGGCTCGCCGCCGTTGACTCCCGTGGTCGCCTGGAAGCGCAGAGTGCACCAGGAGGACCAGGACAAAGAGGTGGAGACGATGCCCCGACTGGATCTGAAAGGTAATGGCCGGAGCAGGGTGGTCACCGGGGATCCGCGGCGGCGGGAAAAGGTCGCAGTCGACGGCGTCCCTGCAGCGAGTGGAGATAGAAATCAAGCGAGGCACAAGGTTCTAGAGCAACCCAGGAAGGTAAGGGAAGAGAGGATAGGAGTGGAAACAACCTGGGATCACGGCTCGACGAGGAGTTCGTCTGCGGCGACTCGAGTTCGATTCCGGCGATTTGACGAGCAAGGCATAGGGATTTTGATGCCTAAGCTTGATTCGGGTGGAAGAAAGGTGTTGAGGAAAGTTCTATAGCCACGAGGTGGGTTGGGGAGTTCTTTCCGCAGAGCTGGACGCATTGGCGGCCGCTATGGCTCGGGCAAGCAGGCCAGAGGCGATTTCATCGAGCGAGACCTTGCCAGGGAGGTGGAGCATAGGGATAACATCCCCCAAGTGAGAGGAGAAGGCAAGATATGCATGGGGGCGTTAGCAATCGATGGTGTCCACCCAGCACCTGTAGGTGTTTATCATGGAGAAATAGAGGAAGAAGAGCGATTGAGGGAAAGGGAGTGCACGGGTGTTCTTGTGGAGTGCTCGTGAGGCTAGTTGACAAGGATAGGGATTGAGGCGTGGCGAGTGGAGCAGAGCTCGAGCGACACATGCGCTCTAACTTGGAGTCTTGTTGTTGTAGGAGGTGTGGAGGAGAAGGGAGGAGGTTTTGGGGGCATGGAGGATGTCCAGGGTGTTAAGGGATAAAAGTACCATGTCACAGAGCAAGAGATAGGCAGAAAGAGTGCAATGATTGGATAGAACATGTGTGCTCTCAATAGTGACCAGAAATACCAGAAATGGGTTTTGAATCTTTTCACAAAACTTTTGAGTAGAATCCATGTGAAAAATTGTGTCCAATGGATAGATGATCGAAAATGGAGTCTAGGGATGGTAGTCTCAAGTTTTTATGAAAACATTTCTTTCACAAAATTTTGGGAATTCAAAAATGGCAGAGACTGTTTTTAAATGTTTTCTCCAAAATTTTCAACACAACTTCCAAATGTTTTTGTATAAATAAGTCCCACGTGACCATAGGCATGTTGGGTAATTTTTCCAAGATTTTAGGAAAAACTTTCCTTCACAAAATATTTTAAAATCCATTTCTGGCTTTTTGGAAAATGGAAAATAATAAATAGTAAAATGCTTTTAAACCAAATATTTTTGAGTTTGGATGAGATAGTATATAATATAAGTCTCAAAAGTGATTTTTAATAAACAACTCTTTTGAAAATATTTGAGGCTCCAAGTGGAAAAGGGGTGAAAACATGGGTTTATTAATTAGGCTAAAAACCATGAGAGATAAATAATTAAATTGCCATTGGAAAATAAATGGACCATATGGAGGTGATGTATAGGTCATGGAGATGATAAGGGTAGGTTCATTGGGCCTGAAAACATTAAGGAGCGATTTGGAGTAACATGGACAAAGTGCTTCATGATAAAGGAGATATAATCATTATTTTGGAGATGCCTTCAAAAGGGCTTTGAAAGATGATACCAAAGGGTTTCAATTTCCAAATTAATAACTTGGATTCATAACATGGATAGGAAATGAGATGTGTGATGATGAATTGAGGATTAGTCCAAGATTTTCCATAGAAGCCTATCTCCAAAGTTGGAGATTTTTAAGAAAACAGAAGATGATATGGGCATGTGATGGAATATGATCTAGATGCTTGATCTTGTTATTACTAGGTTTCATTTTATTAGAACAACACACATTAATCAACAAACAGAAATAAATACTTGAAAGTAAACACAAGATAAAACCACACAACAAGCAGATAAAATAACAAGTCACACAAGCTCACTCAATCAACTGAGTTCCTCACGTTAATTTCCAGTATGTTTTTCTCAAGCGTTAATTTTAGGTAGTGATCAAGACATACCATGACAAGAGAATTTTGTAAAGAGGTTCAGCTCAAAAGTTGTTATTTCCAAAAGAATATAACTGAGGTAGAACACAGGGGTAACATAGTCCCCTCTTATAGTTTTTGCAAAAGAAGGAAGTGAGAAGGATTTTTTGAAATACTTGCAAAAACATCTCGGTTGAAAACATGTTGGAGATGATTAGCTCCAAAATACTTTTCATATAGTTTTGGAAATTACCTTTTGTCTTCTCAAAACTTGGCATTTCGGTTTCTTCTAAAATCAAAACATATTCCAAAAAGGTTTTTGCCAAAAGAGCGTGATGGATGAAGATGATAAGCTTTCTTGTCATGACTTGATCACAAGGGTTGTGTTTTAAGAAAGTTATGATCATTGGTTTTAATGTTAGTTGTTAACAGACTCAAACAAAAGCACAATCAACAAGCAAATAGAAAAGAAACACAAGAACATGTCAAACATATTAAAAGTTTTTGTTGGCCCTGATTTTTGGGTTATTGAAAACAAGTTTTTCCAGTCTTCCAAAAATTGGGCTATTACAGCTCTTCCCCCCTTAAAATGAATCTCGTCCTCGAGATTCGTAAGGGAAAACAAGGAAGAGGGTTTTCTTAACAAACAACAAAAACAAAACTCTTTTTAACAAAAATATTAGGTTTTTCTCAAGTTTTAAGAAAACCAAAAAATTTCTTCACGCCTGAAGATGAGACTGGCTATTCACCAAGGGGTCACAGAGACCTAGTTGTGTAGGGGTAGAGGCTACAAACAACTAGTGATCTTGTCACGATGTTTCTCACGATTTGAAAGGGAGTGAGAAGCTTGGTACACGCGGAGTTTTCTGGAGTCATACACCGACGTGTGGGACCAGGCCCACTTGGCAGTCGATGCCCTTCTCTCTTCTTCTTCTTTTTGCCTGGCCTTCCCTCCTGGTGTGCACGCACTTGGCATCAGGGTGTCCCGCCCACTGTGAGCTCATGGTGGGCTGACACCTCGCCATAAGACTGTTGCGAGTGCGACATGTCGATTCTTCGGCCACTTGGTGGAGGGATGCATCGGTGATTTCGCGCCATTTGCGAGCACTGCAGCTGGATTCTTCGGCTTTTCCCGCGTAGTGCTCGATAGAGGAGAGGGATCTGCCTCCGCTGCTATAAAAAGGGTCACCGTGGTTCTCTAAAATCGCACCACACAATGGGTTTCATCTCTCACCTCATCGATAATTTCTTCAAGGAGTACGTCACTCTGGTGGAGCGAGCAAATCCCCTGGAGCACTTCGTCATCATGTTATTCTTCAGCTGTGGCTTGGTGAGATGGGTTACGGTGACCGTGGTAGCTGTGGTCTGCACCGTTTGGGGCATCTACGACTGGTGGTATGGCGCCAGGAGCGAGACCGCGGTGGAAGAAGGGCGAGCAGTGGCGCCGGTGGCTGCGGTTGTGGAGGCCCAAACCGGTGGCACAAGGCCAGGAAGACTCGAGGGGCTTCGCCGTCGCCTGACTCGATGCTTGGCGTCAGGTGAGACTGGCTCACCGTTAGACCAAGTTCTAGCCAGCGAGGGCTAGGCAATGTTAGTGTCTACACCGGTGTAGGTGTACTGGTCTGTGTTGGCAACAGACTTGTATCTTTCTTTCTGGAAATTTCATCTGTTAGGTGCAATGTTATCCCTCGAACCAGGTATCCCCTTTTTAATTCCAGTGAAATTTGTAGCTCTGAAAAGATCCTCCTTCTGCTTCTGGAGTGTTGGGGAAAAACAGAGGGATGTGGGTGCACTATCTCGTTAAGATGTTAAAACACAGGTGCAAAAATATTAAAGAGGCAAGTTTTTCATTCTGATGGGAGAGTTGTGGAAAAACTACTCAATCAAAACAGAGCAAGGCAATCCAGCAAACAAAAATTAATTTTTGCAAGCAGCACTTAGTCAAAAGCAAACCAGGCATTTTAAGCACCAGCAAACGTCTAGAATCGAAGAAGAACGGGTAGCTCAAACAAAACAACTAAGCAAAACTTGACAAATCCTATGGGTCTGAGTAAACCAGAGTGGTTGAAGCCTTCATGTTGTGAACATCGTTGTAGATTGTGGTTGTTGATCTTGTTACTTGGCAGGGTCTTCTGATCTCAAGGATTTCCTTCATCTTGTTTTGTATTGGAAATGACTTGACGGTGAGATAACTTCAGTGTTGGAGGTTGTAACATGTCTTCAGTATTAGTGTAGCATTTACTCTGATGTTGAGGTCTTCAGGGGGAAATCTATTTTCCTTCAGGTTATTGTTTACTAAGGTCTTATTGTGACAACGTCAAGTATGTAGTTTTTTTAATAGAAAGATAACAGAAGAAAACTTTTTGGTAGACTTTTAAATGAAAAACCAAAGTTTTATAAATTTATGTTAATTTATTTACAAACTATTTTGAGCCATGAAAACAAAGGACAAAAAGGTATCTTTACTATATTCTTCGTTTTTCTTCAAAACTTCTGTTTTATAAACCATGAAATATTTTTTTCGAAAATATGAGAAAAATGGAAACCATGCTTAGTGTTCCGTAGATAAAAACATTTTAGGCAGTAATATAGCTTTTACCAAAATATTTTTATTTTCTATCTGACGTCCATGCTAACTAAGGTCTCCTAAAGTCAGGATGGCTCTAATACCAACTCTGTGGGGACCCCAGACTAGCAGTCTGAGACCTCCAGTATGCATACATTCACGATCCCATGATCAGTTAGTCGTGAACAACATACTCGAGTTGGCATTGCAGATTACAACATCCACTACACGAATACACGGCTTACACAACTGGTCACATGACTCAGTCGAAAAACAACTGCCTCGCAGGGCAAGAACACACACTAAAAACAGCGGAAGTCTATAAAACACACTCGTGGTAAACCCAAGTCATGCCTTTACTACCTACAGGCTACTAACTCGGAGACGTTCCTAGTTCGCACAGTCGTCAGCGACACCACCTTCTTCAGGTCCTCCGGGTTTCTGCTCAAAGTCTGGCTAAGACAATAGCCAGGGACGAAACCATTGTGAGTACATTGGAATGTACTCGCAAGACACCCCAAATGAAAGCTAAACATGCAAGTATGCATATATATATATATAGGTGGTAGGAAGGCTGTAATTAAGGTTCAACTAGCCATGATGAATTTAGGACCCATCATAGTTGCACAAACTTCAGTTGTTTTTGTTGAAGAAGATACTTCAAAAGATTTTTTATTTCTCTTGGAGATATTGCATGTACACAAGGTTTTGTAAAACATTCTAAATAAAAGAAAAATTTCTTTGCAAAACTTCTTGGAAGATCACCTCTTCAAGATCATCATTTTTCCAGTACCTCAAATGTACAATCATTCCCTTTCAACGTACCTCCCAGGTACAAGTTCCAAAACACTTTTCCAGCTTTTCGAAAACATTGACACAATGCTAGCTACATGGCTATTCAACTGTCCATATCCGAGGACGCGGCTATTCTGAATAGTTTTACTCTGCAGAGGTGTACACCGCCGTGAACCAACCACAGACTGTTCGAGACAGTATGCAAACATTAGATAACTGGTCCTAACAATCCACTATGTGAGCGCTAGTAAATGACTACCTCTTCAAGTGGGTTTGTTCTCCCGGCACCGAGTGAGTCAGCCGTATCGATCAGGTTTCCCCTGACAACACACCGCCATGGCAGGAGACCCAATTGCTGCAACCGGTAGTGAACTTAATCCCACACTGTGAATGTCCCGTTTCTCCCTCCTGGCGACAATTCGGTTCGGGGGACTCTAACCCCTATAGCACTTTGAGGTAGGCACGGACTAACACCGACAAGCAATTAACTAGACCCCGTTCCCATATTGGGGTAATGTGGCAGCATGTCTTGGTTGTCCGGCGAAAACTAGGTTATGTGTCATTTTTGGAAAACAAGCCGAAAACATTTCCTTCTTCACATACCTCCCTCGGACAAGGTCCCACCTTTCCTCGGGGTTTTTCCAAGCTTGTGTTTTCCAAAAACATCAAGTTAAAATGTCCACTAAGGGACTTAAGTTGATTAAGAGATGATACTAAAATAGCTAAAGGGCTTGGTAACACCAAGATTTCTATAGTGGATATAGCATATTAGAATACATAAAACAGATAGTGGTATAGTCCACTTAAAATAATAGTTTTTTAATCAAACTTTTGTAAAACTTCAGAAGTAAAACATGCATGATAGATAATGATAAGTAAAATAACAGCAAGCATTTAGAGTGGCTTGCCTTGGCACAGTTCTTGGTCTTGCTCTTGAAATAAACAAGAGTTGCAATAAAAACCTCTCCGGGGAATAATACCGTCTTCGTTATCTAACGTCGTAACCTCAAAAAGGAAATCACCCAATCAGAACCAATCGAAGGCAAGCACTTGACAAAAAAAAACATACAGCAAGCATTTCATCAAACAAGTACACTCACAAACAATATTACTAGGGTGCACATCAACAAGCAAAACAGGCACAGACAATACACATGAATAAAACTAGAGTTGATGCTATGGATCCTCAACCAAAATGGCATGAGTTCAGTGGGTGTGCCACTCTCATATCATGCTAAAATAAGGTTAAATGACTCTCTGGTCATTCATGATGATGAACAAAATAAAAAGAAAACAACCTAGGAATACATACACATGCATAGGAAAATAATAACAAGCAATACTACAAGCCCATAGTAACACATGCTTCTCTAAACATGGAGAAATAATATAACCAGTAGATAAGCAACCTAATAACAGAGACGAAACAATACCAAACATATCATGGCATCACTCAATACATGAAAATAATCATGGAGCAAAACAACTGTTAAAACTAGACATGAAAAGGGCTATTTAGACAAGCAGACATGCATAACCATAATAGATCATCAAACAAGATTTATTCTAACATGATGGATTGGTAAGATAGCATCCAAATAACAGAGAAAACAACACCTATACATGCTAGTAATATCTAAATGCAATCTAATCAATTCCTCAAAAATTAAGCATGCAAATAGTAACTATGGCAGAAAATCATCTAAAACTTTCATGGCATGACAATTTTATCTAGAGATTACGCAAGCATGTAAGAAAGTATAATAATCTAGAATAACAGTAGCTATACTATGGAAAAATAATACTAAATCATTTATGCAAGTCATCATACCCATAAGAAGAATAACAAGATTTATTATTACTAGTAAAACAACCCTATGGAAATATACTATAATAACATGCTTTTCACACACATTTTCTTGACATGATAATGACACACTCAAAACAAATCTCAAACAAGTATTAATAACCTACACATGCTAGGAATCAATTTCATAACAAAAACAATATAACACACAATTTAATAAAGGCATAGCAATAATATGCAGAAAAGGGTTGAACACTAAATAATGCACCAAGCCTATTCTGTAACTCCTAAAATCATGAAAATCTATTAGAAGGTGCTACTAGTCACTAGCAAACCAACACAAGTGGATTTACATCAAAATTCATCACCAATAAAATTAATTAATTCACAGCAGGGCTCTTTGGCCTAAAACTAACATGCATGCCATTTTCAAACAACAACTCAAGCCAACACAAGGTCAACTGCCATAAATAGACATTTTCAAGGGCTACTCATAACAGTTTAGTTTGCATGTTTTGGAGACATAAAACTCAAGTTATTAAAGAAATGGTGTTAATGAGTGCTTCTGACATTTATTTTATTTCTCCTAAAATATACCACAAAATGCAGATCTACCAGTTGGAGATGGTTAGGAATTAGTAGATCTACATTTTGATTTTTAGTTTGGCAAGATTTGCTCATTTCGATTTTCCTTTTGATTTAAAGTAAAAAGCTGGAAACAGATCTGCAGGGAAAAGAAATAATCAACCTGCAAAAAAGTAAAAGGGCCGGATCTTGAGACATTGGCCGCGCAGAGGCAGGCCGGCCCACTGGCCAGCGCGTACGCGACGAAACGGTAAGCCACCGTTTGATCAGCCATCGACGGCTGAGGTTAGATCATTCTGTGGTTCAAAACGACACGCCAGATGCGGATCCGACGGCTGAGAGGAGGTCTCGTCCGCACCATCCGGCGATGACCAGAGAACACGGCGGAGTCCTCTCTGGCAGTCGCTGAGGACATGCGGGCTCGCCGCCGTTGACTCCCGTGGCTTCCTGGAAGCGCAGAGTGCACCAGGAGGACCAGGACGAAGAGGTGGAGACGATGCCCCAACTGGATCTAAAAGGGAACGGCCGGAGCAGGGTGGTCACCGGGGATCCACGACGGCGGGACAATGTCGCAGTCGACGGTGTCTCTACAGCGAGTGGAGGTAGAAATCAAGCGAGGCACAAGGTTCTAGAGCGACCCAAGAAGGTAAGGGAAGAGAGGAGAGGGGCGGAAACAACCTGGGATCATGGCTCGACGAGGAGTTCGTCTGCGGCGACTCGAGTACGATTCCGGCGATTTGACGAGCAAGGCATAGGGATTTTGATGCCTAAGCTCGATTCGGGTGGAAGGAAGGTGTTGAGGCAAGTTCTATAGCCTCGAGGTGGGTTGGGGAGTTCTTGCCGCAGAGCTGGACGCTCGGCGTCCATGGCGGCCGCTGTGGCTCGGGCAAGCAGGCCAGAGGCGATTTCATCACGCGAGTCCTTGCCAGGGAGGTGGGGTATAGGGATAACATCCCCCAAGTGAGAGGAGAAGGCAAGATATGCATGGGGCGTTAGCAATCGATGGTGTCCACCCAGCACCCGTAGGTGTTTGTCATGGAGAAAGAGAGGAAGGAGAGCGAGTGAGGGCAAGGGAGTGCACGGGTGTGCTTGTGGAGTGCTCATGAGGCTAGTTGACAAGGACAGGGAGTGAGGCGTGGCGAGTGGAGCAGAGCTCGAGCGACCCATGTGCTCTAACTTGGAGTCTTGTTGTTGTAGGAGGTGTGGAGGAGAAGGGAGGAGGTTTTGGGGGCATCGAGGATGTCCAGCGTGTTAAGGGATAAAAGTACCATGTCACAGAGCAAGAGATAGGTAGAAAGAGTGCAATGATTGGATAGAACATGTGTGCTCTCAACAGTGACCAGAAATACCAGAAATGGTTTTAGAATGTTTTCACCAAAATTTTGAATATAATCCATGTGAAAAATTGTGTCCAATGGATAGAGGATCGAAAATGTAGTCTAGGGATGGTAGTCTCAAGTTTTTATGAAAACATTTCTTTCACAAAATTTTGGGAATTAAAAAATGGCAGAGACTTTTTTTAAATGTTTTCTCCAAAATTTTCAACACAACTTCCAAATGTTTTTGTATAAATAAGTCCCACATGACCATAGGCATGTTGGGTAATTTTTCCAAGATTTTAGGAAAAACTTTCCTTCACAAAATATTTTAAAATCCATTTCTGGCTTTTTGGAAAATGGAAAATAATAAATAGTAAAATGCTTTTAAAACAAATATTTTTGAGTTGGGATGAGATAGTATATAATATAAGTCTCAAAAGTGATTTTTAATAAACATCTCTTTTGAAAATATTTGAGGGTCCAAGTGGAAAAGGGGTGAAAACAGGGGTTTATTAATTAGGCTAAAAACCATGAGAGATAAATAATTAAATGGCCATTGAAAAATAAATGGACCATATGGATGTGATGTATATGGCATGGAGATGATAAGGGTAGGTTCATTGGGCCTGAAAACATTAAGGAGCTATTTGGAGTAACATGGACAAAGTGCTTCATGATAAAGGAGATATGATCATTATTTTGGAGATGCCTTCAAAAGGGCTTTGAAAGATGATACCAAGGGTTTCAATATCCAAATTAATAACTTGGATTCATAACATGGATATAGACAATGAGATGTGTGATGATGCATTGAGGATTAGTTGAAGATTTTCCAAAGAAGATTGTCTCCAAAGTTGGAGACTTTTAAGAAAACAGAAGATGATATGGGCATGTGATGGAATATGATCTAGATGCTTGATCTTGTTATTACTAGGTTTCATTTTATTAGAACTACACACATTAATCAACAAACTGAAATAAATACTTGAAAGTAAACACAAGATAAAACCACACAACAAGCAGATAAAATAACAAGTCATACAAGCTCACTCAATCAACTGAGTTCCTCAAGTTAATTTCCAGGATGTTTTTCTCAAGCGTTAATTTTAGGTAGTGATCAAGACATACCATGACAAGAGTATTTTGTAAAGAGGTTCAGCCCAAAAGTTTTATTTCCAAAAGAATATAATTGAGGTATAACACAGGGGTAACATAGTCCCCTCTTATAGTTTTTGCAAAAGAAGGAAGTGAGAAGAAGTTTTTGAAATACTTGGAAAAACATCTTGGTTGAAAACATGTTGGAGATGATTAGCTCCAAAATAATTTTCATATAGTTTTGGAAATTATCTTTTGTCTTCTCAAAACTTGGCCTTTGGGTTTCTTCTAAAATCAAAACATATTTCAAAAAGGTTTTTGCCAAAAGAGTGTGATGGATGAAGATGATAAGCTTTCTTGTCATGACTTGATCACAAGGGTTGTGTTTTAAGAAAGTTATGATCATTGTTTTTAATGTTAGTTGTTAACAAACTCCAACAAAAGCACAATCAACAAGCAAATAGAAAAGAAACACAAGCACAAGTCAAACATATTAAAAGTTTTTGTTGGCCCTGATTTTTGGGTTATTGAAAACAAGTTTTTCCTGTCTTCCAAAAATTGGGATGTTACAAATATGCGACGCATCGTCGCTCTTGTGGCATGCAATAAAATGTGAAATTTTAGAGAATCTATCAACTATCACAAATATTGAATCATGTCCTCTTTTAGTCTAGGCAAACCTAACACAAAATCCAGACTAATGTCTTGCCAAGGTGTAGTAGGTGCAAGAAGAGGAGTATATAAACCATGAGGTTTCAGTTTAGACTTAGCCTTGTTGCAAGTGATGCACCATCTCACAAACCTCTCCACATCTCTTCTCATACATGGCCAATATAAGTGATCAACCAACATCATCAATGTTTTCTCCCTCCCAAAGTGTCCCATCAATCCACCACTGTGTGATTCCTGCAATAATAACAAACGCAAGGACGACTCGGGCACACATAATTTGTTAGCACTAAACAAATATCCATCATGCAAATGAAATTTATCCCATGCTTCCACATTAGTACAATTTGCATATGCAGTTTTAAAATCATTGTCCTGAGCATACAAATCTTTTACACTCTCCAAACCAGGCATTTTCACATCGAATTGAGTTAAAAGCATACTTTTCCTAGAGAGAGCATCAGCAACAACATTATCTTTGCCTTTCTTATATTTAATTATGTATGGGAATGATTCAATGAATTCAACCCACTTAGCATGTCTTTTATTAAGGCTAGATTGGCTCTTTAAAAATCTAGATGCTTCATGATCAGAATGTATGACAAATTCTTTTGGCCACAAATAATGTTTCCAAACCTGTAACATCCCAGATTTTTGGAAAGTTCAAAAATCACAAAAATTTAAAACTTTTTGTTTTCAATTGAAGCAAGACACCAAAAATAAATAAAACTCAAAACACAAAGTTCATATTAATGCTAATGGAATTATTATAATCCAAATATGCCTCTGTTTTCTAAAACCCTAGATGATTTCACCTAATCAAGGATATTTCTCCCTTTAACAAACATACCTCATAAAAAGGTTTTCATATCAATCATTACCTTGTAAATGTTTTCATAGCATTTGAAAACTTGAGGAATCATTCCCATACATAATACTTTCAAATACTCAAGTATCTAATTGACCATTTATTCAATTTATTATTTTCTATTTGGAAAGTGCATTAACATGACTATTAAGGTTACCCCTATTTTGAAAAATATAAAATTAGTAAAATAAGTTATAATGACTTTCAGAAAATAAGTTTCCAACTTATAGAATGTAACTGAAATTTCATTTGACCAATAACAAAATTTTATGATTTTTCTAAATTAAAAATCACATTAAGCAACCATTAGGGAATTATTCAAATTTCCAAAATTCAAAAATAAAAATATGTTGAAAAGTTTACAAAAATGTTTCTAAGTGAAAGATATTAGTTTTACAAAAAATTTGCAATTGGTTAGAGGTCATTTGGACTTGTATTTTAAAAGATATTAAAAACAGAAGTCAAAACAAAAAGAAAAGAAAAATAATGGATGACGTCATAGCTGACGTCACCCTCGTCTCCCTCCTCTCGCCTGGAATCACGCTCGTGACAGAGGAATTCAAATCCCGTCGATTCCTCGCCATCAAGGCCATTTAATTCCTGCCCGAGACCAGACCTTTATAGCCCCGAGCCTCCTCCGCATTTCCCCTCTGCCCCCATCTCCAATATCGCCCCGTGGGTGCTGGGATTCCTCGCCGGAGTTCCTCGGTGTCCGCCGCCGTCGTTTGTCGTGTGCAGCGGTCACAGCAGGTCCTCGGCCCAGTTTCCTCCCTCCTCTCCTTTGCCTTGTCCCCACGAACCTATTGAGATGGTTTCTCGATTTTTATGCGCAGGAATCGCTGAATGCGAGCTCGCCGGAGGAGAAACCTCTCCGGATGCCTCGGGTGCCCGCAGCACCATCGACAGGAGGTTTCCCCGTGCACGTCGTGGTCACCACCAACTTCGTCGTTCTGCGCCGCGCGTCAAAGTGGCTCCCATTGAGCCGGAGCATCACCGGATCGCCAACGCCATTGAAATTTCGCATCGCCGGCCACCGCCGCACCCATTGCCAGTGACCTAGGTCATCCCCGACGGTGAGCTTCTCCTCTCAATTGAATCTGGCGGTTAGATCTGAATCGTGCGGTCGTAATTAGATTACTTAGCGAAGAGGTACCAGCCAATGGCATTGCGCCACGTCTGTTGGGTGTTATTCTATTATCTGTCGCCCACAGTAGCGCGTAGCCGGCCCAGGCCCACTCACTGTCTGCCGCACCGCGCGGTAAATAGACAATACGATCCTAGCCCGTCTCTGGATTTAATTTCGATTTAAAAATAGAATGACATTTTTGCAGAGAAGCCCCTAGATCTTAGTTTCATCATAACTTTTAATCCATAAGTCCAATCTTAGAAAACTTGGACTTTTTGAAATCCCCAAAATGTGTAGAATCTTTTAGAACTGTTCAAATTCAAATTGGATAAACTTAAATTGGTTCAAATTAATATGCTTGTTTGATGAATTTTGGCATAATTCAAATTCTACAAATCCAAAAATTGCAAATAAAATATAATTGGAAAACTTAGGATGTTTACTTTCATATGCTCTATTCCAACATAATTTTTGAATAAATTAAAATTGAATTAAGAATTAAAAGGTATATTTGAGTATTTTTGACATAGATTTAATTCTATAATTAATTTCTATATAGTTCCTTTTGCAAATTTGTTCCAATATATAACCTTGAACCAGAGAAATTAGTGCCTAAACATTTTGGAAATCCTTGGGCTATGGACATGTATTTTTGACCAAAAACACAACATAATGATACATCCATTTTCACCATGTCTTAGAAATTGTTTCCATCATCTATTCTTGATTTTATGGCTATGTGGATCCAAGACAAGTCCCTAAAATGACCAAGTAGTGAACCTTGAATACTAGTGCCATAGTTTATATCTACTCCTCCACTCCCATATTCTTGCATCAAGAATTCATCCAGTTAGCAAATGGAAAACAAGACTCAAGTAATAGAAGGCACTTCACTTTCAACTTGGTGGCAGCATGAAGAGCAATGAAGAATATCATTGAAGAAATTGAAGGAAGGACTTAGACTCCACAACAAATAGAAGCAACTCAATGAAGTAGAAGTATGAATAAATCTAGAACAAAACATCTTCCTCTCTCTTTCTACCTTTCTTCTTGTTTTTCTTTCCAAATTGACTTAGTGGTATTTTTGTGCCCATCCCATACCTAAACCAACTAGTGAAGTGAAGATTTATGAAGACCAAGAGAAGTACCATCCCAAGGAAGAAAACTACAGTAGAATGCATGAAGATGATCTTCAAGAAGACAAGCAAGTGAAGACTTGGAGAAATCCATAAGAGTTGAAGAATAACAAGTTGTTTTTGTCTAACCAGTGACCCAAATGGAAAAATACCAAGACTTTATATTGTTATCTCTATTGTTATGAAGTAAGTTGGACCTAGAACTACCTTAACCCAAAATGGAAAGACTAAACTTAGATCACTCAAAAGACTTGATGAAAATGACTAAGTGTTACACTTTGTTATGTGTTACTATAATTGAGATAGTTAGATCACCTTGGTGAACTCTTGGAACTTCTTAGATAAATATGTTTTCAATAAATTTTGATCACTACAAACTCAACCTAGTCCATCCTAAGTGAACCTTTGGAACTTCCTTAACAAGTATGGTACCAAGAGAAAATGAATCTTTCAAAATCAAACCTTAACCTAGTCAAAATAGTTTCCTTAGCAAACTAAATTATTTTGATAGACCCTAGCCTTGCCTTGACCCAACTAACATCAAATCCTTTTGACTAAGTGTGTTGATTGTAATTCTTGTTCCTTGTTGATTCTGAAAGTTGTTTATTGTTATTTGTTTGACTTGTTTAGATTATACGAAGAGAAACTAACCAGTTGTGAAGAGAGTGTGATTTCTTCACCAACCTCCAACAAGGCAAGTGACACATCATAAACTACCTATTATTTCCTATATGCATTAGAAATTTTGAGTATCATGCATGATAGGAAAAATCCTTGGTAAAATATTTTGTTATGCTATGATAATATCCTGAGTAGTGTGTAGCTACCCTGTGTGGAAAACTTTAACTTAGTAGAATTGCTTAGCTATTCCTCATCAAATGTTTTATTGAGATGTTAAGGATAAAACTACTAAATTTAGTGAACCATATGGGTTGATTGATTGTTTTGGTGGTTGAATATGGGATTAAATATTGAAGAGGTGGTTATGTCAATGAGGTAGCACATGAACCCACACTAGTGGTGATGCTTACCAGCAAGGTGACACAGGAAATCCACATGACCATATCTTTTAAGTGGTGATGTCAACCAGGTAGCACAGGAAACCAACATTAGTGGTGATGCTTACTAGCAAGGTGACACAGGAAATCCACATGTCTATGTATTTTAGTGGTGATGTCAACCAGGTAGCACAGGAAACCCACACTAGTGGTGATGCTTACCAGCAAGGTGACCGAGGAAATCCACATGTCTATGTATTTTAATGGTGATGCAATCTAACAAGGTTGCACAGGAACTCCACAACTTTTGTAGTTGATATAACATTTGTGGTGATGCTTACCAATAAGGAAGCATAGGAAATCCACATTGTTCTTATCCAAAGGATAAAATTGTTTTATAAAAAGTTATAGGACAAAACTGGATTTCTGCAATTAGCCAAGCTCCACGAAGCCAAATATTCATGTAGTTAGTCTCGCCAGTTATATACACCATAGTGTTACTTTCCAATACATTAAATTGTATTGACTCCCTTGTGGCTGCATATTCCATCATGCAGATATTTCTGAAGACGTCTGTGGATTTCGTTTAGGATCTCGAGACTATCGCCAACATGTTTTTGCCTACGGCACATGAAGAAGATGGGCTCAATGTTGTACTATGTTTTTCGCTGTAATACTTTGTTTTCTGCTAGTCTTCTAAGACTATGCAAGTTTTAATCATATTTTGTAAAGACTGGATCATGCGATGTAATAGAATTTGATGCATTTGCGTGATATTTTATTTTGTACTGTGGTGCTAGCAATTGATCCAGGGACTAGCACAATAATACGGACGTTCTTACATTATTTAAATATGGGAACGCTACAAAACCTCAAGTACTCTAACAAGTGCATACAATTCTTTATCATAAACAGAATAGTTTAATTGGGGACCATGCAATTTCTGAGAAAAATAAGCAACAGGTTTATTTTCTTGCATAAGCACGCCACCAATACCAATACCACTTGCATCACACTCAATTTCAAATTGTTTATTGAAATAAGGCAAGAGTAATAATGGGGCCGAAATCAGCTTGTTCTTTATCTCATCAAAAGCAATATCTTGTTCTACCCCCCATGTAAAATCAACACCCCTCTTAGTTAAATCATTTAATGGTGCAGCAGGAGTACTAAAATCCTTGACAAATCTTCTATAGAAACCAGCCAACCCATTAAAACTTCTCACTTGACTAACATTAGTTGGAATAGGCCAATTTTTAATAGCTTCAATTTTAGATTCATCAACTTCAATGCCATGTTTAGATACAACATATCCCTGAAAATGACCTTGTCTTTGCAAAAAGAACATTTAGCAAGATTACCATATAAATGATTTGCTCTTAGAACATGCAAAACTTGTCTAATGTGATCAACATGCTCAGTTTCACTGTGGCTATATATGAGAATATCATCAAAATAAACTACCACAATTTTTCCAATAAACTCTCTCAAAACATGGTTCATAAGTCTCATGAAAGTACTAGGTGCATTAGTTAAACCAAAAGGCATCACTAACCATTCATATAAACCAAATTTAGTTTTGAAAACAGTTTTCCATTCATCCCCCTCTTACATTCTTATTTGATGGTAACCACTATGCAAATCAATTTTAGAGAAAACAGCAGGACCACTTAATTCATCTAACATGTCCTCCAAACGAGGTATAGGATGACGATAACGAATAGTGATGTTGTTAATTGCTCTACAATCTGCACACATGCGCCAAGTACCATCTTTCTTAGGCACTAAAATAACAGGAAAAACACATGGAGATAAGCTAATTCGAATATAACCTTTGTCGAGTAGCTCCTGCACTTGTTTCTAAATTTCCTTGGTTTCTTGGGGATTTGTCCTGTAAGGGGCTCGGTTTGGCAATGTTGCTCCAGGGATCAAGTCAATCTGGTCTCAATGCCACGCAATGGTGGCAGCCCTGCTGGTACCTCCTCCGGAAAAACATCATCAAAATCCTGCAACACATGAGAAACACCAAGAGGAATAGGGGTCATGTCAGAAGAAACCAAAATTTCTCCCTTGTGCATAAGCACTATTGGAAGCATACTAGGTCCTCACTAAACTCTCTTTGGCGGCTAACATACATAATAGGCTCACTCCCTCACTTTTATTTTTACCACTCAGCTTATTTTTTCACTCATGGAAGGATTACTCTCTTGTTTTTCATTATCACTCTCCTTCTATAAATGCACTTCAGTTTTTTGACGAGACTCATTTAAAATTTGCTGTGGTGTCATAGGTATCAAAATAATATCCTTCCCATGCCACTTCAACTGGTATGTGTTAGCTCTGCCATTATGTGTAACATTCCTGTCAAACCGCCATGGTCTTCCAAGCAACATGTGACAAAAAGACATGGGCACAACATCACACTCAATGGTATCAGTATATGGCCCAATTTGGAACTCCACTCTCAGTTTATCACTCAGCTACTATATATAATAAGGATTAGGGTGTGGAATATATTTCAATTTCAGTTTTGCACATACCTCTTTACTAGCCAGATTTCTGCAACTTCCTCCATCAATAATAACTTTGCAAGCCATTTTAGGACCTACAATTGCTTTGGTTTGGAAAAGATTGCACCTCTGATTTTCTGGAGAAGGAATAACACTCAAAGCAGCAACATTTTGTGAGCAAACAATAGTGGGGTAATGTGTGGCAGAAGCATCAAGTGGACCTCTTTGCTCATCACAATCATCCTCCTTAGTAGGATCAGCATCATCTCCAGTCTCGTACTCATTATCCTCATTAACAAGCATGGTCTTTTTATTTGGGCATTCTCTCTTAAAGTGGCCTTTTCCACCACATGTGTGACATGACATGTCTCTATTTCGTGCTATGGAAGAAGTGGATCCACTAGCACTTGCTGCTGGTTGCACTTGCCTCCTAGAAGTGGAGGGTGTGCTCTCGGCCTTGGGTGTAGAAACCCCACGGCTAGCTGCTAGTTGTTGTGACGCCCCGATATCGGGCACTATGCAGATTTCAGCATTCCCGCCAAAATCCACATAATAACCGATTCCAGGTTGCCATTTATGATAACATTACAATAGTTCACGAATATTCCACAATTACAACAGCAACAGATAGATACAAGATGACTCGAACGAGCCAGGGCTTACAACTGATACAATACAAAGATCCAAATAACAGCGGAAGATACAAACGTCCGTCTACGGACAAGATCCAAATTGGACTAAGAGTCCTGAAGATAACCGAAGGCGTCCAATCCCTGCCCAGGCCAAGCCGGAGGGATTCCCAAGCTAACGTCGTCAGACTTCATACCTGTTGACTGCAAGTTGGAATTTGCAGCCACGAAAGAGATTCGTGGGTCAGTACGGTTAAGTACTGGCAAGGGGGATAAAACCCATACTCACAAGTTACCGGCGTAGCCAGTCATCACAAGATACAGATACTTTAGGATCAACGGAGATGAAGGGGGTTATTGCAAATAATTGACAGCAGGCTGCACTAACCAACTACAGAGAGGTACTACCACTTCCAGCTAACAGAAAGGGATAAGATCGAGGATTGTAACCAACTGAAAGTAAATCCAAACAAACCCATCCTGGACCTCGCCCCTTTAGCCAAAGAAGCAATCCGAGGATAACTCACACAGTTGTATTAAAGGTGAATCAAGTTATTGTGTGAATAGCCCTATTACTAGTCAAGTTGTTAATCATGGGGTGTAACATGGTTAATCATTATGTTTAAGTTGTCCTGAGTACTTGTTAGCCAGTACTTTCACCAAGTAATCCATAACCGCGGAAAACACGGCTTCTCGAGAAGATTTACCCTGCAGGGATGCACCAAAGTAACCACACTCATGACTATCCCGCCAGATGGAGTGGCCCCTCCACCAAGCGGGGCACTCAACACAATCCAACCCTTCTTCGCATCAAGCCCAAAGAACCTTGGGCGCACGGCTACTCGGGCCCAGAAGAAAATGGACCCTCATAGCACTCTAAGACCGTGTCCCCCTATATGCCGACTACGAAAGTTCCACCCGGGTACCAAGGGCTCGCAAGATCATGCATGCAGCAAATGGAAAACCCGAACTAAATGAGGCGATTTGGACGAGATGCGAATCGGGTCAAACTGAGGGGGAGCCCATACTCCCCAAATGCGGGTAGTGCGCTCATCATGGATCAGTAGACAAGACCCTTTTCCTATTAGGGTCGACACTAGCAGGCCTCAAAACCACAAAGGGCCTCCTGCCGGTGCCTTATCATCAAATTTATTATTAATAGCAACATTAGCATGATTGCTTGATTGATTAAACATCGAGCCCCCAGAACATAACGGAGTAATAACAGAAAGTAACGGGTAACAGACTCGAGCAAAACGACCTAAGCATGCTAGATAAGAACAGGCACAAACAAAGGCTGTAGGTATGGAGGTGAGGCAATATCAAGGTTAAGGGATTCATGTGATGGGTTCGTAACAGAAACAACTACCACCAAGGCTAGCAGAAAAGAATCAACGGAAAGAATCGGTAACAAGTGATGAAAGGCAGCCATGTGGCATGCAAGTGAGTATACTTGCCTGAGATCCCGCAAGGTAGCAGAACTTGTCGTTGCTCACATCATCTCAACGTCCTATCCGGGAAGAAACAACGAACCTCGAACAAACACCGGAATGCAACAATTACTACTACGGCAAAAGGTCCAGCATGATCAAGATATGGATGCATGACATGTTTAATAGATGCACCAAAGTAAACTAGTGGATATGATACTCAAGTTTAAATGGATTACATATGCAAAGATTGCATATGGCAAACCCATGCCTTATATTGATTTAAGTGTTCTAACACTGGCACCATGTGTAAGTGAGTTAGAATGATGCATGCATGATGATGGTAACAAGATAACAACAAATTAGATGCAATTAGAATGATAGTTAACCAATTAAGAAAACATTAATAAGGTTTGGCAATTATTGTTACTTAATGGTGTTAAACAAGTAGTGATTGTTTTCATCAAGTTAAAGTGTGCAAAACAAATTACAAAGTTGATATTTGAAAAGGTTAGCAAATTTTAGTTGGATTACATGTTTCACAATTTGAAATTGGACTTTGGATTATTTAATTGTGAATTAAGCAATATTAAACAATTTTTAATTGAATTAAACAAGATTTAAATTGTTTAGGCAATTGTAATTATTCAAAACAGAAAACAAAATTTATATTTGAATAGGGTATTTAAAATGGTATTGAAAACATATTTTATTTGCATGATTTGGACTTAGGAATAATTAGTTATGAATTATTACAAATGGCATTTGAATTATTTGAATTTGAATTTAAATTGCATTTTGAAAATTCAAAACAGAACACAAATTGGATATTTGGATAGGTTATGAAATTTGGATCAAGATTCATATAAAGTTTGTATTCATTGGATTTATAAAACAAAAGATATTTAATTTCAAAGTTTTGGTTCAAATCTGTTATTTAAAAAGGAATTGGGATTTTTGGAAATGCGCAGAAAACTTTTGTTACGCAGTTGCACGCTACACACTGCCACTGCGCAGTGGGCCAGTGGCAGCGTGGCACCGTGCGAGCGCTGGCGTGGCCGGGAGTGTCCCTGACAGGTGGGGCTGCGCGCGTGAGGAGAAAGCGAAAAAAGGGATGCGGCCGCGGGGGATCGATCCCGCGAGCTCGCGGTGCAACCATTTGCACTGAACCACTGCGCTAGACTGAATTCGCGTGACAGGTACAGGGACGCAGGGTGGTTGAGCTTCAGAACCAAACTGTTCTCTGACGAACTGACGAGCAAAAGTTTGCTCGACTGTCAGAACCAGTCGCAGGCGGCGATCTTCGATGGATGGTTGCGGTGGGCGTGGATCGTGTGCGAGCAGAGACGTTGAACCACAGAGAGGGAGGAGGAAAAGCACGGAGGCATGCTCACCAACGTCGTAGCAGGAGGCAGAGGCTCGGGTGGCGGTGACGCAACGGTGACGACGGCGGTCCGCGGCGAAGACGAGGACGGCGGCGTGAATCCGGTGACTCCCCGTGCTTCTGCAGGTGTCCAGGAGGAAGAGCATTTGGAGGCGAGCTGGTTCCAGCAGCTGGACCGCGTCGACGAGGAAGGCTGCGTCGCCGGCGTGCAAAATTTCAGAAAGGCGCCATCGGTGGCCGGCGACGATGGCGTGGATGGCGGCGGGGCTGTAGCAGACCTGCGGGCTCACTCGGGTGTCTAACATGGAGAGGGAGGAGTGGGGATCTGGTTCCTGAAGATGGGAGGTGGGGTGGCGCAGTGGTTTGGCGGCGGCGGACAGAGGTTCAGACGGGGTTTTTCCGGCGATGGTTCAGAGAAGACAGCAGGTGACGGGAGATAGAATTTGGCGGCGCCTCGAAGGGCGAGAGGGGCCTAGGGATCTGGGCTTGCGCCCTAGGTCTCCGTGGTGTTCTTATAGGGTCTAGCAGCGACTCCTGGCCGTCGAGGAAGCTACAGCGGCGACGTGGCGCTGGGGATTTGCTGCCGTACGCGAGGACGAAGGCAGAGATAGAAGAGCGAAGCGGTACGCAGGGGATGGCTAGCGGGCTGGGCCGCGCTGAGCGAGAGAGAAGAGAGAGAGAGTGGGCTGGCTGGGGGTAGATAGGTTAGGTGCTGCCCACTGCTTTGCTTTTAATATTTTCTCCGGTTTTTTTTTTTTTTTTTGCAGTTTGCTTTTTTGAATAAAACTGTTAAGGTTTTAGTTAATAAAAATTTCATAAAAATTAAGTTAAGCTAGTTAGGAATTTAGAAACCATAGTCCAACTTTAGTTTTCAGAAATTAAATTTTTAAAATAGTAGTTTGTGTTTAAAATCAAGATAGAGGGATTTTGGATATTAATAGAACATTTAATAAAAACATGCATAGAAATGGGGTTACCCCTAGGGTTTTAGAATGATTAGAGAAGGAAGAAAGCTTGGTGAGTTGTTATGGTTTCAAATAGGTACTGATTTTGGGAATTGGAAATGATTTGAATTTAATTGCTTGAATTAATGGTTGGAAATTTGAGCAAGGGTGAAAGTTTAAATTGCTTTGAAATTTTCAGTTGATGCAAACATGATGCAATGCAATGTGATGCAAATGATGCAAGCAAAACAAACAGGTAACACCACAGGTGTTACAGACGACACCACTAACAAGGGATTGCGCCCTCGCAATCCACCTGCTAACCCGGGAGGGGAAAGAAGTTCGACTATCGATTCTTCGTGCTTCCGGTTGATCTCCTCGACACCACTAACAAGAGATTCTTGCTCGGAGTGACGACGATGTTCTTCCACCAGGAATCTTCCGATGATCGAACCTATTAGGTTAAGGGCTCAGAAAACGTCCACCCACGTAGGATCCTAATACTTTGAAAGATAGACAAAGGGGGAGACTCCAAAGCAAATAAGATGGGAGGGGAAATAGAATAGGGATAAGGAGAAAACAAGAATCCTATCGAGATGTTTTCCAAAATAGTTTAGCAGAAATAGTTTTCGACACTCTAGAAACAACGACCGTTAGCGAGGTTTTCCTACAGGCTTTGCGGACCCGTTGCTTCGATATCCATTCGTATCGAAACAATCTCGGGAATCGGAACCAAGGCTCTGATACCATTTGTGACGCCCCGATATCGGGCACTATGCAGATTTCAGCATTCCCGCCAAAATCCACATAATAACCGATTCCAGGTTGCCATTTATGATAACATTACAATAGTTCACGAATATTCCACAATTACAACAGCAACAGATAGATACAAGATGACTCGAACGAGCCAGGGCTTACAACTGATACAATACAAAGATCCAAATAACAGCGGAAGATACAAACGTCCGTCTACGGACAAGATCCAAATTGGACTAAGAGTCCTGAAGATAACCGAAGGCGTCCAATCCCTGCCCAGGCCAAGCCGGAGGGATTCCCAAGCTAACGTCGTCAGACTTCATACCTGTTGACTGCAAGTTGGAATTTGCAGCCACGAAAGAGATTCGTGGGTCAGTACGGTTAAGTACTGGCAAGGGGGATAAAACCCATACTCACAAGTTACCGGCGTAGCCAGTCATCACAAGATACAGATACTTTAGGATCAACGGAGATGAAGGGGGTTATTGCAAATAATTGACAGCAGGCTGCACTAACCAACTACAGAGAGGTACTACCACTTCCAGCTAACAGAAAGGGATAAGATCGAGGATTGTAACCAACTGAAAGTAAATCCAAACAAACCCATCCTGGACCTCGCCCCTTTAGCCAAAGAAGCAATCCGAGGATAACTCACACAGTTGTATTAAAGGTGAATCAAGTTATTGTGTGAATAGCCCTATTACTAGTCAAGTTGTTAATCATGGGGTGTAACATGGTTAATCATTATGTTTAAGTTGTCCTGAGTACTTGTTAGCCAGTACTTTCACCAAGTAATCCATAACCGCGGAAAACACGGCTTCTCGAGAAGATTTACCCTGCAGGGATGCACCAAAGTAACCACACTCATGACTATCCCGCCAGATGGAGTGGCCCCTCCACCAAGCGGGGCACTCAACACAATCCAACCCTTCTTCGCATCCAGCCCAAAGAACCTTGGGCGCACGGCTACTCGGGCCCAGAAGAAAATGGACCCTCATAGCACTCTAAGACCGTGTCCCCCTATATGCCGACTACGAAAGTTCCACCCGGGTACCAAGGGCTCGCAAGATCATGCATGCAGCAAATGGAAAACCCGAACTAAATGAGGCGATTTGGACGAGATGCGAATCGGGTCAAACTGAGGGGGAGCCCATACTCCCCAAATGCGGGTAGTGCGCTCATCATGGATCAGTAGACAAGACCCTTTTCCTATTAGGGTCGACACTAGCAGGCCTCAAAACCACAAAGGGCCTCCTGCCGGTGCCTTATCATCAAATTTATTATTAATAGCAACATTAGCATGATTGCTTGATTGATTAAACATCGAGCCCCCAGAACATAACGGAGTAATAACAGAAAGTAACGGGTAACAGACTCGAGCAAAACAACCTAAGCATGCTAGATAAGAACAGGCACAAACAAAGGCTGTAGGTATGGAGGTGAGGCAATATCAAGGTTAAGGGATTCATGTGATGGGTTCGTAACAGAAACAACTACCACCAAGGCTAGCAGAAAAGATTCAACGGAAAGAATCGGTAACAAGTGATGAAAGGCAGCCATGTGGCATGCAAGTGAGTATACTTGCCTGAGATCCCGCAAGGTAGCAGAACTTGTCGTTGCTCACATCATCTCAACGTCCTATCCGGGAAGAAACAACGAACCTCGAACAAACACCGGAATGCAACAATTACTACTACGGCAAAAGGTCCAGCATGATCAAGATATGGATGCATGACATGTTTAATAGATGCACCAAAGTAAACTAGTGGATATGATACTCAAGTTTAAATGGATTACATATGCAAAGATTGCATATGGCAAACCCATGCCTTATATTGATTTAAGTGTTCTAACACTGGCACCAGGTGTAAGGGAGTTAGAATGATGCATGCATGATGATGGTAACAAGATAACAACAAATTAGATGCAATTAGAATGATAGTTAACCAATTAAGAAAACATTAATAAGGTTTGGCAATTATTGTTACTTAATGGTGTTAAACAAGTAGTGATTGTTTTCATCAAGTTAAAGTGTGCAAAACAAATTACAAAGTTGATATTTGAAAAGGTTAGCAAATTTTAGTTGGATTACATGTTTCACAATTTGAAATTGGACTTTGGATTATTTAATTGTGAATTAAGCAATATTAAACAATTTTTAATTGAATTAAACAAGATTTAAATTGTTTAGGCAATTGTAATTATTCAAAACAGAAAACAAAATTTATATTTGAATAGGGTATTTAAAATGGTATTGAAAACATATTTTATTTGCATGATTTGGACTTAGGAATAATTAGTTATGAATTATTACAAATGGCATTTGAATTATTTGAATTTGAATTTAAATTGCATTTTGAAAATTCAAAACAGAACACAAATTGGATATTTGGATAGGTTATGAAATTTGGATCAAGATTCATATAAAGTTTGTATTCATTGGATTTATAAAACAAAAGATATTTAATTTCAAAGTTTTGGTTCAAATCTGTTATTTAAAAAGGAATTGGGATTTTTGGAAATGCGCAGAAAACTTTTGTTACGCAGTTGCACGCTACACACTGCCACTGCGCAGTGGGCCAGTGGCAGCGTGGCACCGTGCGAGCGCTGGCGTGGCCGGGAGTGTCCCTGACAGGTGGGGCTGCGCGCGTGAGGAGAAAGCGAAAAAAGGGATGCGGCCGCGGGGGATCGATCCCGCGAGCTCGCGGTGCAACCATTTGCACTGAACCACTGCGCTAGACTGAATTCGCGTGACAGGTACAGGGACGCAGGGTGGTTGAGCTTCAGAACCAAACTGTTCTCTGACGAACTGACGAGCAAAAGTTTGCTCGACTGTCAGAACCAGTCGCAGGCGGCGATCTTCGATGGATGGTTGCGGTGGGCGTGGATCGTGTGCGAGCAGAGACGTTGAACCACAGAGAGGGAGGAGGAAAAGCACGGAGGCATGCTCACCAACGTCGTAGCAGGAGGCAGAGGCTCGGGTGGCGGTGACGCAACGGTGACGACGGCGGTCCGCGGCGAAGACGAGGACGGCGGCGTGAATCCGGTGACTCCCCGTGCTTCTGCAGGTGTCCAGGAGGAAGAGCATTTGGAGGCGAGCTGGTTCCAGCAGCTGGACCGCGTCGACGAGGAAGGCTGCGTCGCCGGCGTGCAAAATTTCAGAAAGGCGCCATCGGTGGCCGGCGACGATGGCGTGGATGGCGGCGGGGCTGTAGCAGACCTGCGGGCTCACTCGGGTGTCTAACATGGAGAGGGAGGAGTGGGGATCTGGTTCCTGAAGATGGGAGGTGGGGTGGCGCAGTGGTTTGGCGGCGGCGGACAGAGGTTCAGACGGGGTTTTTCCGGCGATGGTTCAGAGAAGACAGCAGGTGACGGGAGATAGAATTTGGCGGCGCCTCGAAGGGCGAGAGGGGCCTAGGGATCTGGGCTTGCGCCCTAGGTCTCCGTGGTGTTCTTATAGGGTCTAGCAGCGACTCCTGGCCGTCGAGGAAGCTACAGCGGCGACGTGGCGCTGGGGATTTGCTGCCGTACGCGAGGACGAAGGCAGAGATAGAAGAGCGAAGCGGTACGCAGGGGATGGCTAGCGGGCTGGGCCGCGCTGAGCGAGAGAGAAGAGAGAGAGAGTGGGCTGGCTGGGGGTAGATAGGTTAGGTGCTGCCCACTGCTTTGCTTTTAATATTTTCTCCTGTTTTATTTTTTTTTTTGCAGTTTGCTTTTTTGAATAAAACTGTTAAGGTTTTAGTTAATAAAAATTTCATAAAAATTAAGTTAAGCTAGTTAGGAATTTAGAAACCATAGTCCAACTTTAGTTTTCAGAAATTAAATTTTTAAAATAGTAGTTTGTGTTTAAAATCAAGATAGAGGGATTTTGGATATTAATAGAACATTTAATAAAAACATGCATAGAAATGGGGTTACCCCTAGGGTTTTAGAATGATTAGAGAAGGAAGAAAGCTTGGTGAGTTGTTATGGTTTCAAATAGGTACTGATTTTGGGAATTGGAAATGATTTGAATTTAATTGCTTGAATTAATGGTTGGAAATTTGAGCAAGGGTGAAAGTTTAAATTGCTTTGAAATTTTCAGTTGATGCAAACATGATGCAATGCAATGTGATGCAAATGATGCAAGCAAAACAAACAGGTAACACCACAGGTGTTACAGTTGTGGTGATGGAGAAGAAAAATTATTATTTCGAGGTGAAAACAACCTCCTAGCACTCATCTTTGCCTCCTCGGCTAGCTGTGATTCTGCCTCCCTTGCATGATGTAGCAATTCATTCATATCAGTATATTGGAGGTGCCTCACAATGCTTCTGATTTTAAATTGCAAACCTGAGAGAAAACGTTGCATAGTATGTTTTGGTTCTTATCTCACTTTAGCCCGCTTAATAATCAACTCCATCCCTCTATAATAAGCATCAACAGACAATGTACCTTGCATCAATTGTTGCAATTTACCATATAATGTTCTCACATAATTCTTGGGCACAAATATGTTCCTCATGATTTGCTTCATAGTAGCCCAAGTGACCATTTGAGGATCACCATTTTCTGCCCTCAATTGTGTTATATTATCCCACCACAATAGAGAATAACCATCAAAACTAGAAGAAGCCAATTTAATCTTGCTATCTTCATTGTAATCATGCAATCTCCATGGCTTCTCAATTTTAAGCTCCCACATCAAATACTCCTCTACATCATCGATATCAAAAGTGAAAGGAGGAATAGAAAATTTTGGCTTGCCCAAACCATCATCTTCTCTATGATTATCATGAGCTTGTATTCTTCTAGCATCAAAACCTCCACGGCCATTATAAGCTTGGACTCGGCCTGGTTCCCAATCATCATCATTACCTCTTTGTTCTAGTTGAGTAGACAGTTGTGTAATTTGTCTAGTCAAATTAGTGAGAGATTCTTGCATGATATCAACAGATTCTTGAGAAGCAGCTTTCTCAATTTTAATATCCATCTGCTGTAAATCCCTCCTCAAGCTCTCATCATAATCATCAAGCTTCTTATCAATTCGGGTGGCTACCACTTCATCATACTCATCAAGTTTCTTATCAATTCTGGAAGTGATCATGTCTCTAAATTTGGATAGATCTCCCCATGTGAGAATATCATCAACAGTCTTCTTAGAAGTATCCTCAGTAGCTTTCCCACCAATTTTATCCACCTGCACATCACTAGCCACAGACTCCATGGAATAATGTGTAAGTGAAAACAAAAATATGGGATGTGGCGTTCTCTCACAACTCACTCAAAAAAAGCAAAGCAATGAGGTTAACTTACTGTTCCAAAGTGAATAACAATACTTACCACAAGTAAACAGCACTACTATGACTTGGTGTGAATAAAAGAGTACCCAGGGATTTTAGCTGACACAAAGCAAAGCAGGATATATAGTGGGGCTTGGTATGGATACCTAACAACACCAATAACAAGTCCTATTTGTTGTTTGTGATGACAGAAAAATAACACCTAGGAAACACAAACCAAAGTGGAGACAAATGTGGCAATGCAATTATATGGATGGAAATATTGCAATGCACTCGAAAGACACTAGCTATGCTCAAATATATCACACGCACAAAATTGCTCAATGGAAAGTGTCAATATAGTAGTGATGAAACAGCTCCAATAACAATATAGCAATGTATCTCAAGGCCTTTTTCTCTTTCCTCAATTCTGGTTTTCTCTTTTCCTATTTTCTGTTTTTCTCTTTTTTATACTTTTATAACTCGCCAAAACTAGCTAGGAGCAAAAATAAGCACAAAATTATCAATGTGACACAATATATGTGATGATAAGCAGCCTGGAGTGAGCAAGAAATAGCTATTCTTTTGGGTAAAAGGTAACTAAAAATTTCTGTAGACAGGCAGTAGCTAGGGCTCAAAAATATTGGAATTGAACTCCTAAAGAAAATGTAAAAGAAAAATAAACCGAAAAGAAACTAGAGTTAAGAAATCACCTCACGACACAAAGTTTCTACCACGGCAGAGAAACAGAGCAAACAGCTGCCACGGCGGTCTTACCGAACAGGCAAAAGGTCCAGTGCGCGGGCAGTTTTGCTGGTACCGCGGGTGCGTGCAAAAGTGCAGAGACTGTGTGTGTTTCGGCATGCAGTAGGGACTGCAGCGCGCCGCAGAGATTTGGCGCGCGGCAGGAAAACGCGACGAACGCGTGCCACGGCAGCGCGCGCAGGCGATCTGCGGTAAGCGTTGGACAGGGCCGCGGGTGGGTTTTGTAAGGCGCGGCACAGGGCGGATTCCGACTGCAAAACGAACTCCGGTACGGCAGAGAATCGGCGAGAATCTGTGCCGCGGCAGAACAACGAACTCAACTCGAATTGGCTGTAACTTTGGATCGGATTGGAGTTTTTGAGTGAAATTTTGTGGACGCAGCAGGGATGACTCAAGAACACTTATAAACCTAAACCTAGACCAAAAACAAAAGACTCAAAAATAGAAAAGGAACACGAAAATCAACCACAAAACAACAACTAAAACTTGATAAAAGTGATGAACTAAGGCCATGGCTTGAACTAATCCTATTTTTTGTGGCTTTTTCTGTGGGTAGGTAATGAAAACAAGAACTAATCTACTAGATGACGATAGCTCACCGAGTTAACGTGTAAATCTGATACCAACATGATAAGGGATTGCCCGATCTTCTCGATGAACTCACACGATAACAGGGATCTGATAAATTGTGTCTCTCCACGAACTCTCCGGCTAATTCCTGATGCCAATTGCAGCAGCAACCAATCCCTTGGATATTCATAAAACCACACACTTGCACGAGCAGCCACTGACTACTAGTGGTCCTGTATCAACTAATTCCCAGTGGAATAGCAAATAACATGCAAAACTTGCAGAATATCAATTCCTGATGAATGCTTCGAGCAATCAACAATGGAGTTCTAGGGTTTATAAATAAAGGTGGTCTAAACCTCTCACACACAGGTGAATTGGTATTTAAGAGGGAGGGGTGCGGCCAAGGGCCAATGTGCACCAACCCTGAACCTACTTGAGTTAAGACTTGGACTGGACTTGGACTCGAACCAAAAGGGATACAAACCGACCCCATCAAGTGGGATTCGGCCAAGAGCCACGCTGGGCTTTATTGGACTCGTGTGGGAGTACCTAGGACATGTCCTTGGTGCTCCCATAACTCTAAAAACGCAGCACACATTAATTTGGGCTGAAACAAGCAAGGACATGTCCTTGGTGGTCTCAAATCCATCTTCTCATTATTATGCCTCCTCCTTCTCCCTTGTGCTTGCATGATCATCCCCCTCCATATGTTCTCCCATGCATTGATCCATGAATCCATGCTCCTTGCCTCCAATAATGTTTGTGTTATCAATAACCTAAACCATACATAAATGCAGGGATTTAGGTAGTATAAAATTCTCATAAGAACAAGCATCATAATTTAAAAGGAGTGAGTTCACCTGCTTTTCTATTAGTTTGGTTCTTGATCTAGTCATTGGACCAATCCTTAATTCATCATGCTTCTCTTGAACAGCAATATCATCATCAATAGGAGGAATAACAAATGTACTAGGGATGTCCTCATCACTTGACCTATTGTTACACATGATGATGTTGCTATAAAAGATAATGAAGTGAGGATTGGTCCCATGACAAGATCAAGGACCAAACTATTACAACAACAGGTGAATTCACTCCTACTTGAGTATAATGTTTATAATTATGAGAACTTTATACTACCTAAATCCATGCACTTATGTATTCTCAGGTTTGTTGATAACACAAGCATGAGGGGAGGAGATCATGAAGAGGAGCTAGAAAACAAGTGATAGAAGGGTGAAAACAAGGAATAACAGAGAGTAACAATTGTTATGTCATGGAAAACAAGGGGATGGCGCCTCCACAAGGTTAAATGCGCCTAGTAGAAGTCCTAATTGTATTAGGCATGGTTTGTATACCATCATAGGCTGCACCCCTTAATGGTGGGTCGTGTTTGTATCTAGTTGGGTTCGAGTCCAAGTCCAAACAAGTCCAAGTTGGGTCATATTCGGGTTGGGCCTGGTTGCTTGCGCAATACCCCTTGTGGTCGCACCCCTTCCCCTCATATATACCCCTTGGTGCGAAATAGATAGGTTAGACTACGATAAAACATAAACCCTAGACTGTGGATTGTATTGCTTGAAGAATTCATCTTGAATCATATTATCATTGCAAATCTGAGTGTATTCTGCTGTTCCATTGGGAATAAGGAGAAACGGGACCACTTGTAGTCGGTGGCTACTTGTGCAAGAGTGTGGAGTCTCGAATATCCAAAGGGGTTATGTGTTGTTGCAATTGGTGACAGGGTTTACCAAAGGAAAGAGAGAGGTATCACATTGGTTATCAAATCATCAAAGAGTTCACTGAGAAGATCGAGCTGCCCCTTATCAGTTTATATACTACACCATGGAAAGACATTAGTATGGATTTTGTGTTAGGTTTTCCTAGGACTAAAAGAGGACATGATTCAATATTTGTGGTTGATAGATTCTCTAAAATGTCACAATTTATTGCATGCGACAAGAGCGACGATGCGTTGCACATTGCTAATATGTTTTTCACGGACATAGTGGGATTGCATTGGAGTACCCAAGACTATTTTTTTTTATCGTGATGTCAAGTTTATGAGCTATTTCTGGAAGACACTATGGGGGAAGCTGGGGACAAAGCTGATGTTTTCTACTACTTGTCACCCCCAAACTGATGGACAAACGGAGGTGGTGAATCGCACATTATCCACATTGTTGTGAGCCATGATAAAGAAGAATCTGCGGGAGTGGGAAGAGTGTTTGCCTCATGTTGAGTTTGCATACAACAGGGTTGTGCATTCTACTACTCAGTTATGCCCATTTGAGGTGGTGTATGGTTTTAAGCCAATAACACTACTTGATTTGCTTCCACTTCCTATGCAAGAGAGAGTTAATATGGAGGCTTCAAAACGTGCTGATTTTGTAAGGAATATCCATGAGAAGACAAAGCAAGCAATTGAGAAGACAGGAAGACATGTTGTTGAGGGAGTTAACAATAATAGGAAGGAAGTACTATTTCAGCCAGGTGATTTGGTGTGGGTGCATTTTCGTAAGGATAGATTTCCCACATTGCGCAAGTCCAAGTTGATGCCAAGAGGGGCTGGTCCATATAAAGTGCTCCAAAAGATTAATGATAATGCCTACAAGATTGATCTTCCTAGTGATGAGTTTGGTGTGAGTAATTCTTTCAATGTTGCTGATTTATCACCATACCATGGAGAGGACCTTGATGCGTCGAGGTCGACGCCTTTTCAAGGGGGGAGGATGATGAGGACATCCCTAGTACATCTGTTATTCCTCCTATTGATGATGATGATGTTGTTGTTCAAGAGAAACATGATGAAGTAAGGATTGGTCCAATGACTAGATCAAGGACCAAACTAATAGAACAGCAGGTGAACTCACTCCTATTAAATTATGATGTTTGATGTTATGATAATATTATACTACCTAAATCCCTGCATTTATGTATGATTCGGGTTATTGATAACACAAGCATTATTGGAGGACAGGAGCAAGGAGCCATGGAGCAATGCATGTGAGAACACAAGGAGAGAGTGGATCATGGAAGCACAAGCAAGAAGGAGAAACCAGGAGCTGATTTGGATGGAGTTGGAAGCATTAGGACATGTCCTAGGGTGCACCAGCCCACAATTATTTGTGCTGCACATTACACATTATGGGGGCACCAAGGACATGTCGTAGGTCCTCCCACACGTTTAGAGTAAGGGCATGCGTGCCCAAGTGGCCGAATCGCTCTATGGGTCGGTTTGTACCCCTTAGGTTGAGTCCAAACTTCAGTTGGTTCGAGTGCTAGTTTGATGAGGACATCCCTAATACATTGCCACTTAAACAAGATGAAGTGAGACTTGGACCTATGACAAGGTCAAGGACCAAGGTACTAGAACAACAGGTGAATTCACTCCTTATTGATTATGCTATTTGTGATTATGATAATTTTATACTACCTAAGTCTATGCATTTATGTATGATTAGGTTTATTGATAACACAAACATGATGGAGGAGGACAACCAAGAGGAGCTGGAAAAGAAGTTTACAAGTGGTGAAAAGAAAGGAGCCATGGTGAAAACAAGACTAGAAGATGGTGAAAACAAAGAATAACAATTGTTATTTCAAGAATAAAAATGAATAACAGTTGTTATTTCATGATGAACAGGGGAGGGCACCTCCAACAGGTCAAATGCGCCACTTAGAAATCCTATTCTAAATAGGTATGGTTTGTATACCATAATTGGCCGAATCCCTTAATGGTGGATCGGTTTGTATCTCTCTTAGAGTCCAAGTAGGAGTCCTAGTCCAAGAAGGATAGGTGCTTGCACAAGGGGTCCCTTGTGGCCGCACCCCTCCCTCTTATTTACTCCCCTCCTGTAAGGTGTGGAGTCAGATCCAGTTTAAACAAAAATACAAAACCCTAGCCTCTAGTTTGTATTGCTGCTAAGCATACTACTTGAAGTTTACCCTTGCAAAGTTGTGTGATATCTTGTTATTCCATTTGGGAATAGGGGGATACAGGACCACTTGTGATCTTTTATTACTTGTGCAAGAGTGTGTAGTTGAGAATATCCAAAGAGCTTGATTATTGTTGCATCTCGCAAACAAGGGGTCAGCTGAGTGAGAGGTCTCAGTGTAGCAGTAGTTATCCAATTATCAGAAAATCCACAAAAAGAGAGAGAAGCTCATTGAGAAGACTGGGCCACCCCTTATCATCTTGGTATCAGATTCTCAGGTTTACTCAATGAGCAAATTTATCTTAGTCTAGTTGTTTTTATTTCATATCTAGAAAAAGCCAAAAATATTAGGTTACATTTTGCCAGAGACTAGATCAACACCAAATTGCTACTCTAATTACTGTTTCTTCTTGATTGGAGTATCTGTTTTTCTGGTTTTAGTTTTTCATCTTTAGGGTTCATCTAGTTATTGTCGTTTTCATCTATACCGAAAAATCTCCACAAAAATATAGTTGTTGCCGTGTGTTTTCTCTCGAGATTCAAGACCTAGAGCTTGCCTTAGGTGACTTGATTTTGCTCTCGGGTTGATCTTTGTTGTGCTAAAAAAATTCCACTTCCAAACACCCACGGGGTCCTTGACATATTCGGGTTCCAATTCGAGTCCTACTCGCGGCAGAAACCGCGTTGTTTTCCTGCCGTTGCCGTTTCCTAGCTGTAGCCGGATTCGCTCCCGTGGAGCCAAAAGCGCGTCAAAACGCTGATGCCGCTGCTGTACGCCTACTGCTCCTAGTCCAACTCGGACTCCACCGCGCCCACAAAAATCCCACCGCGCGCCCACCCGCAGCACACCCGCACCACACCCGCGCAAGACCACCGCGCACTGTCGTGAGCTCTCTGCCGTGAGGCGTTTTTCGGCCCAAATTGCTGCAGTGACCACAAAACTCTGCCGTGAGCTCAATTTTCATCTGTTTTCTTTAGTTTTTCTTCCTTGTTATGTCTAGGTTCTTGTGCTGACCTTGATAAGCCTTAGCTACTGCCTTTCTATAGCAAATTTTAGGTACCAAAACCCATAAGACTAGCTGTTTACTTGCTCTGCAGGCTGCTCAATTTGATCAAATCTGTCCACCTTTTTGTTTTACATTACATTGTTGCTCCTACTTGATTCAAAGGCCATTGAAAAAATAAAAAAAATAGAGAAAAAGGAAAATATAAAAAAATAGAATGAAAGAAAAATCAAAAAGAGGCCGTGCTATATTATCACTAGTGGAAGCTTTTCATATTGGATGTTTGTGTGGACAATTGAGCAATGTTGTGCCTGTTTTCATAGAGTATTTGCTAGTGTCTTTCTGAGTGCTTTCAATATCTCTTCCATATAATTGCTAGCCACATTTGTCTCCAAGTGTGAGTGTGTTCCTTTAGTAATTTTCATCACATTAGACAGTGCATTGGTCTTGTTAGGATTCCCAACCAAGCCCCACCAAAAACCCTGTTTGCATTGTGATACTTGATAGCTTGGTTATTCTCTTCTCACACTAAAGCACATTATTCATTGCTCCTTGTTGTTAAGTTGATCCTTTTCACTCTTGGAACATTAAGTGAAGCCATCTTTGCTTGGTTTTAGTGAGTTGTGAGAGGCACCACAAACCCATTGATTATTTTGTTACTAACAAGTTAATCATGAGTACTTCTAGTGATGTTGATGTGCAGGCCAAGAGGAAGGCCGAGGAATTGGTGCAATGGAATTAATATGAAGCACTAAGGGATACTATGTACAAGAAAATTGCTTTTGAAGTTGACAAGAATGATGAAGACTTGAGAAAGGAGATGACTACTCTTGATTTGAAGATAGAATCTTGTGCATCACAAGAATCTGTGAATAATATTCAAGAAACTTTGAGGACATTGATACAACAAATGACCACTTTATCAACTCCAGTGGGACAACTCCAACAAAGGCCCCAAGCTGCTGCCCTAATTGAGGATGAGAGAGGGAATAACTGTAGCATCCCACCTTTTAATAAAGATGGAATACCTGTGTTATTGTGCTAGTCCCGGGATCAATTTCTAGCACCACATTACAAAATGAAATATCATGCAAATGCATCAAATTCTATTACTTCGCATGATCCAGTCTTTACAAAATAGTATTACAACTTGCATAGTCTTAGAAGACTAGCAGAAAATAAAGAAATACAGCGGAAAACATAGAACAACATTGAGCCCATCTTCTTCATGTGCCACAGGCAAAATATGTTGGCAATAGTCTCGAGATCCTAAACGAAATCCTCACTCGTCTTCAGAAACATCTGCAATATGGAATATGCAGCCACAAGGGAGTCAATACAATTTAATGTATTGGCAAGTAACACTATGGTGGATATAAATGGCAAGACTAATACTACATGCTTATTTGGCTGAGTGGAGTTTTGGCTGAGTTTGCATAAAGCCAGTTTTGTCCTATCTCTTTTGTAAAACAAACTTTTCTTTTCAAAGGGTGGCAACATTGGATTAAGATCCGAGCACCACAAATACTGTTCACTTGGTCAAATTTTACTTATTGAAATTGATGATGAGATTCTTTCGTCAATCCTTGTCCAGCTGCTCATAGTTGTCCATAACCGGGGACACGGCTAAGATCTTAGTTTGTTGACTCTGCAGAGGTTGTGCACTTTCACCCTTTGTCTTCAATTAGCCCAAACATCCTATACACCCGGAGTGCATCATCGAAAGGAGAGAATTGAGACGAGATCTTTCAGAAGAAGAAGTCCAAACCCACCGGCAAGACCGTTCCACCTATAATTTTGCTACATCTGCTACTCAAGCCTGGGCTGAACTCTCACAACTTAGTTGATCAAGACAGAGCCCATATGTCAAAAGGCTGCACGGGAAGCTACTAAACTTAGAAGGACATAGTAATCTCTTTGTTCCTGGGTGGCCATCCGCAAGTGACAACCTCAAGTGGAATAACCCTTAGATAAGGGCCCTGAGGCAACACTCAACATAAACCAGTCTTACCACTTCCACCCAGGTGGTTCATTCATTAGTTATACTTAGAATTTTTCCTCAACTTCTAGTAAACAAATTTTGTAGCATGGCCAAGCATCTAAATAAGTACCAAGGCATCAAAATAACAAGGTATAAGGATGGCTACACACTACTAGGATATAGCATAGCATAATATAACTTATTAAAATTTCCTATCATGCATACTACTCAAAATCAACTAATGCATATAGAAAATAATGGGTAGTTTATGATGTGTTACTTGCCTTGTTGAAGTTGGTGAAGATATCACACTCTCTTCACAAAAGATCGTTGCTCTCCGTACAATCTATTCATTGACAACACAAAACCAAATAAACAAGCATCCTAACAAACAAACATACAAGTGTAGAAAACATACATAGCAACTAACATATCAAAAGGGGCTTAACCAAGTTGGTTAGGACAAGGTCTAGGTTTGAGTTGAAAGATTCATTCTCTAGTGGTCTCATTCTTGTTAAGGAAATTCCAATGGTTTCCTTGGGAAGGACTAGGTTGAGTTTGCAGTGATCAAACTTTATTATAACCATACTTGTCGAGGAAGTTCCAAGAGTTCACTTAGAATAAACATTTTACTTCTTCAACTAAAGTAATACATGCAAACACTTGGTCATATTCACCTTCAAAAATATTTGAGTGACTATGTTAGTATTTTCCATTGTGGTTAGGGTAGGTCTACTAACTTCATCATCAAAGGGAAAATATTACTAAGTCTTGGGTTTTCCATTTCGGTCAATGGTTGGACAAAAATAACTTGTTACTCTTCAACTTGGGTGGATTGCTTCTAGTCCTCATGTGATTGCCTTCTTAAAGATCATCATAATTCCTTCTAAGTTGTTCCCTTCCTTGGTGTGGTGCTTCTCTTGGTCTTGATAGTCTTCATGGTTTTCACTTTACTAATTGGTTTGGGTATGGGATGGGCACAAATACCACTAAGTCAATTTGAAAAGAAAGAAATGGAAGGGATAGGAAGAGAGAGGAAAATGTCTTCTCCTTGATTTTCTTCATACTCATGTACTTCATTGAGTTTCTTCTTGTTGCTGTGGAGTCTATGTCCTTCCTTCAATTTCTTCAATGATATTCCTCATAGCTCTTCATGTTGCCACCAAGTTGATATTGAAGTTTCATTCTTGTGCTTGAGTCTTGATCTCCATTTTGCTGACTTGGTGAATTCTTGAAGCAAGAATGGGGGAGTGGAGAAGTAGATGGAGAACAAGGAACTAGTGTTTAAGATTCACTACTTGGTACTATATGTGATTGATACATTCTAAGGACTTGGCTTGGATCCAAATAGTCATAACATCAAGGGATAGATGATGAAAACAATTTCTAAGACATGGTGAAAATGGATGTATCACTATGTTGGGTTTTTGGTCAAAACACATGGTCATGGTCCAAGTGTGTCCAAAATGGTTGGGCACTAATGTCTATGGTTCAAGGTTACCAAATGGAGCAATTTTGCAAAAGGAACTATATTGAAAATATTTATAGAAATTAATCTATGTCAAAAATACTCAAATAGACAACTTAATTCTAAATTCAATTTTAGTTTGTTCAAATATTATTTTGGGATAGAGGATATGAAAGTACACATTCTAAGGTTTCCAAATATATTTTATTTGCAATTTTTGGATTTGTAGAATTTGAATTATACCAAATTTCATCAAACAAGCATATTTAAATTTGAACCAATTTAAATTTATCAAATTTAAATTTGTACAGTGCCAAAAGTTTGTAAATGTCATGGGCTTTTCAAAAAGTCCAAGATTGCTAAATTTGCAATTATAGATCTAAAGTTATTTACAAAATAATATTTACAAAGATCTACAAATAGCAAGTGTGTGCACGTATCAAATTTTAATTTTTTTGAATCTACTGTGTTCTACACATTGTGCTGATTTCAAAAAGTACAAAATCATCTAATTTGGATTTCTGGTTAAAAAGTTATTGCAATTCTAAGTTGGGGGGGGCCTTTCTGTAAAATTACAGGGACTGTTCTGTTTTAAAGAAAATAGGCGATCCAGGGGAAAAAGAATGGAGCCTCTTGATTGGTCCGTACCGCTTCGGCGTGGATCGATGTTGCCAGCCGTTGGATTTAAGTGGAGTGGGACGGCTCAGATCTAAAGGTGACGCAGGTTTATATGATCTGTCCGTGGTCCTACGATCTAGATCGGACGGCCAGGAAAGAATGAGAGGAGGACTCACCGGCGGGAGGCGTTGGATCGCGCCGGAGATGGCGACGCGGTGGTGCTGACGCTCGGATTTTTTACGGTGTTGGTCCCCGGTGGCCGTACGGGCTCGGAAAAGAAGAGGGGAGTCGCGGAACGACGAGGCGAAGTCGATGGTGGCGGTGGGGAGGTCCCTTGCTTCCTGGGTCGACGCCGCGATGCAAATTGGGAAGCTCGGGTTGCCGGCGTGCCTCGGTTGTGGACGGCGCCACTGCTCCGCTGCACAGAAAAAGGAGGGAGGGGTTAGAGGGATGCGCAGTAGAGAGGGGAGGAATATGGTGACCTCTGCGGGGTCCGTGAGGGGCTCACCGTGCCGGAAAACAAGGAAGACGGCGGCGGTGCTGTGCGACTCTGGCGACGAATCAAGGTGGAATGGGGGCGCGATCGGTAGAGAATGGAGAGGGGAAATGGGGAGGCAGACGTGGGCTTTAAGAGGGAGGACACGAGAGGGATTAAGGAGGCTTAAATTACCCGCAATTGATGGATTTAAATCGGCCGAAACTGCCGTTCGTCAGTTTCTAGAGAAAGAAGAAGGTGACGTCATGATGACGTCATCATTCCTTTTTATTTTTCTTTTCTTTTTCCTGTTAAATAAAAACCTTAATAACTTCAGTTTTAAATATCCAAACAACATGAAACCAATTTCTAAAATCTTAAAATTTCAAATGCTTTCCAACAATATCATTTTTGAGAACAATTCAACATATTTTATTTTTGATATTTTGGAAATTTGAATAATTCTTTAATAGTCACTTAATGTGATTTTTAATTTAAAATTTTATAAAACATAGTTATTGGCCAATTAAAATTTCAGTGTTGAAAACATATTTTTGAATGTCATTTAATCTTGTTTTCACAATTTTATATTTTGAAAAATAAATAAAACACTAATAATACTTTAAGGCCATTTTAAAATTTAGTAAATAATAAATTGATGTTATTGTCTAAATAAAATTTCAGAGACATTTTACATGTCATATATTATTTTTGGAAAGCCATTTTTAAACCTTTTTCACATTGTATAATTTTAGGATATGAAGTATTTACTAATAGTATCTTAATGTTATTTAATTAGTTCATATCAATTAATTAATATTGTTGATCAATAAATTTTAGAATAAAACCACAAGTCATGATATTGTTTTCAAAATCTTTTGTTATGTTATTTTCAAAGCAATGCATTTCATTTTCACCCCTTCATGTTTAAAACTTGGAATAACAACTAAAAGTTATTATTAAAACATTTTATTCTCATCAAATATCTTTGAGGCTTAGAACTTTATTTAGGGTTATAAATCTTTTGATTTTTGTTTCCATATACTATTTTCAAAGTAATATTTGAGTTGGAAACATTTTATATAATGAAGTTTGCTAAGGAAAAACTATCACTTTGAATTATGAAGACTTAGTTGAAGGAGGTTTTTGGATTATGAAAAAAATAGAGGCATTAATGGATTTTTAATTTTTATAACATTGGAATAACAATATTATTTCCTTTGTGTCTGGGTTTATTTGTTTTTGGTGATTGATATTGACATGAAAACAAAAGTTTCAATTTTTAGTGATTTTTGGACTTTCCAAAAATCAGGGATGTTACAGACTACCACCCTTAAAAGAAATCTCGTCCCGAGATTTGGGAAGGTGAGAAAGAAAGATTTGGGTTACTGGGTTCCAAAACAACTGGGTGGGCTACCACCCTTAAAAGAAGCTTTGGTGGGTAGTCTATTTTCATTAGATTGGAGTGTAGATTGATTTGAGATTGGCATGGTAGGGTTGTAGACCAACATAGGTATGTTGGACTACCTTTGACACTGAGGGGTCACTCTTTGGGTCAATCAAAAGTCCTTGGGTTCACTCTCAACTTGGTCTTTTGATATCCTTGGCAATCTTCCATCTTGTTGTTGTCATCCTTGAAGGCAAACGTCATGCTATTTCTAAACAAACTCTCATGTAACACAAACTGGGTAGTTGTGTTTCTTCATTACTTCTTCTCTTGGTGTAGTTGGCTCTGAAATCTTCATAGCTCATGCAACTTGGGGTTCACTTGTCTTTCTTCACTTGTTGATTGGCTTGATACTCCTTATTAGGCAGTTTGCATTGATCATGGATGTGATTGTTCCTTCACACGGAAGAAAGAAATTTGATACTAGCATTCCTCAAATGGGATGGCTTGTGTATCAATAGGGTAAAGGTTGTATGATTCCAAATGGTTCTCACTATGGTTGGTGAATGAGTATGGTGTTGGGTTTGGTCTAGTAGGGATGAGTAGAGATTTAGAAAGATGGCTAAGGAAGGTTCTTAAAATAGCAGATCAAGGAAACTCATCTTACAAACAACACATAACAAACATATAGCAACACATCCATCACACCAAACAACATAGTTTTAGGAAAACATCTAGTATTGTCATACCACACTCATTAGTATGATCAATACTCTAATCGTGTTTCGTGTCTCACAACTTTGTTACATCTCATGGTGGTCTCATCTATATCTTCTTGAGCTTTTCTTCATATTCTTCTCTCCATGTCTTGAGGTGTTCTTGATTGTTGGGAAGTCTATGTTTTTCTTCAAATTCTTCAAAATCTTGAGTGTAGGGCTTCATGTGGTGAAAATACTCCTTGCACTTCTTGGTATCGTCATCAACAATCTTGCCTTGATGGTATTCAAGAAGTAGGTCATCTAGAAAATTTTGAAGGTGAATAGTAGATGAGAGGATATGAGAAAGATTAAGAGGATTGTTTTGTTTCTATAAAGTTTGAACATAGAAAGTTTTCAATCCTAGGGTGATCAATGGGTTATTAACAACTTGTTGCAAATTGGATATTCACTATAGTGAGAGATACTGGCACCCGCTAGCCAATCAGGGAACGGTCTCGTGTCCGTGGACACGTAAAGTTGTCCGGGCCGCTTCATCTCACTATGCCGCTAGGATCCAAAATACTCTAAGGAGATAATAACATGATCAAAAATGGCTTCCAAACCTAAGGGTCTCGAATTCTACAGGCAACACAATGCTCTGATACCATTTTGTAGCATCCCAACTTTTAATAAAGATGGAATACCTTTGTTATTGTGCTAGTCCCTGGATCAATTGCTAGCACCACATTACAAAATGAAATATCATGCAAATGCATCAAATTCTATTACTTCGCATGATCCAGTCTTTACAAAATAGTATTACAACTTGCATAGTCTTAGAAGACTAGCAGAAAATAAAGAAATACAGCGGAAAACATAGAACAACATTGAGCCCATCTTCTTCATGTGCCACAGGCAAAACATGTTGGCGATAGTCTCGAGATCCTAAACGAAATCCTCACTCGTCTTCAGAAACATCTGCAATATGGAATATGCAGCCACAAGGGAGTGAATACAATTTAATGTATTGGCAAGTAACACTATGGTGGATATAAATGGCAAGACTAATACTACATGCTTATTTGGCTGAGTGGAGTTTTGGCTGAGTTTGCATAAAGCCATTTTTGTCCTATCTCTTTTGTAAAACAAACTTTTCTTTTCAAAGGGTGGCAACATTGGATTAAGATCCAAGCACCACAAATAATGTTCACTTGGTCAAATTTTACTTATTGAAATTGATGATGAGATTCTTCCGTCAATCCTTGTCCAGCTGCTCATAGTTGTCCATAACCGGGGACACGGCTAAGATCTTAGTTTGTTGACTCTGCAGAGGTTGTGCAATTTCACCCTTTGTCTTCAATTAGCCCAAACATCCTATACACCCGGAGTGCATCATGGAAAGGAGAGAATTGAGACGAGATCTTTCAGAAGAAGAAGTCCAAACCCACCGGCAAGACCGTTCCACCTATAATTTTGCTACATCTGCTAGTCAAGCCTGGGCTGAACTCTCACAACTTAGTTGATCAAGACAGAGCCCATATGTCAAAAGGATGCACGGGAAGCTACTAAACTTAGAAGGACATAGTAATCTCTTTGTTCCTGGGTGGCCATCCGCAAGTGACAACCTCAAGTGGAATAACCCTTAGATAAGGGCCCTGAGGCAACACTCAACATAAACCAGTCTTACCACTTCCACCCAGGTGGTTCATTCATTAGTTATACTTAGAATTTTTCCTCAACTTCTAGTAAACAAATTTTGTAGCATGGCCAAGCATCTAAATAAGTACCAAGGCATCAAAATAACAAGGTATAAGGATGGCTACACACTACTAGGATATAGCATAGCATAATATAACTTATTAAAATTTCCTATCATGCATAATACTCAAAATCAACTAATGCATATAGAAAATAATGGGTAGTTTATGATGTGTTACTTGCCTTGTTGAAGTTGGTGAAGATATCACACTCTCTTCACAAAAGATCGTTGCTCTCCGTACAATCTATTCATTGACAACACAAAACCAAATAAACAAGCATCCTAACAAACAAACATACAAGTGTAGAAAACATACATAGCAACTAACATATCAAAAGGGGCTTAACCAAGTTGGTTAGGACAAGGTCTAGGTTTGAGTTGAAAGATTCATTCTCTATTGGTCTCATTCTTGTTAAGGAAATTCCAATGGTTTCCTTGGGAAGGACTAGGTTGAGTTTGCAGTGATCAAACTTTATTATAACCATACTTGTCGAGGAAGTTCCAAGAGTTCACTTAGAATAAACATATTACTTCTTCAACTAAAGTAATACATGCAAACACTTGGTCATATTCACCTGCAAAAATATTTGAGTGACTATGTTAGTATTTTCCATTGTGGTTAGGGTAGGTCTACTAACTTCATCATCAAAGGGAAAATATTACTAAGTCTTGGGTTTTCCATTTGGGTCAATGGTTGGACAAAAATAACGTGTTACTCTTCAACTTGGGTGGATTGCTTCTAGTCCACATGTGATTGCCTTCTTGAAGATCGTCATCATGCCATGTAAGTTGTTCCCTTCCTTGGTGTGGTGCTTCTCTTGGTCTTGATAGTCTTCATGGTTTTCACTTTACTAATTGGTTTGGGTATGGGATGGGCACAAATACCACAAAGTCAATTTGAAAAGAAAGAAATGGAAGGGATAGGAAGAGAGAGGAAAATGTCTTCTCCTTGATTTTCTTCATACTCCTGTACTGTAACATCCCAAGTATGAAAAATAGCCATTAGAATGTTTGCTATCTGTTATTTTATGTTTTGCGTCATGACATCATGTTCATTGCATTTGTTTTGCTTGTTTTCCATTTGTTTTCCTCTGTTTTCATTTGTTTTCCAATTGTTTTCCTTTGTTTTCCTTTGTTTTCTATTTTAATTTCAAACCAAAATTCAAACCTTTTGTTTCATACTTGTGATGTTACAATTTCCAAAATGATATTTCAAATCAAAACAATCAATTGTTTCCATTGGAGTTGTGATTTCAAAACTATTGTTTTGTTTCTATCAAACATTCATTTAATATCAAACCCTTTTCAAATTCAGTTAATTTCCAAAACGGCAACCCTTTTGAAAATTATGAAAATGACAAAACCCTTCAATCAATTGTTTCCATTAAATCCCTAAGGTTCAACTATTTAAAATTGTGGTTTTTAATAGTTCACTTAACCCAAATGTTGTTCAAATTCAAACAAAATTCCCAAACAGCAACCCTTTGGAATTATTGCAATTTACCAAAACAAAGTTAAGCAATTTGTTTCAAATAATTTGAGGGTTCAAACTCTTGGAAAATGTTCCTTTTAAATAAATCACTTAATAATCAAATCCATCCACATTTGAATTAACTTACAAACATCATTTTGTTTTGAACTTTTGTAAAACAAAAACTTGCAACTTATTTCTGTTACATAAATAAGTAATATAATTTTTTCCCCTAATTATGTTCTACCCCAAACCTTACCTATTCCTTCCATTTTTATTTCTGCAAAAAAAAGAGAAATAACAAAACAATTAATAAAAAGGAACAAACTCACAGGGAGAGAGAGAAGCCCAGCCCACCAATTTCCCCCCCAAGCCCGATACCCCTTCAGGTCTTCTCCTACCTCTGTACGGTCTCCATCGGCCATGGCCACGTAGCAGAGAGGAGAAAGAACGGTTGTGAGCTTCCCCCTCCCCCCTATAAGCTAGCCCGAGTCCCCCCTGCCCTAACCCTAGTGCTCTCTTCCCCCTCCTCCATCTCCCCGCCGTTTTCCTTCTCTCTTCCTCCCTCTGCCCTCTTCTCTCTGTATCACTGTAACCAACTGAACCTGTACCGAACCCACCTCTCCCTCCGGCGATCGCCGCCTTCCTGCGCGCCATCGTGATGGCAAAGGGCGGGAATGGAACCCCCCGGCCGCGGGCTCCCTCCTCCACCCCACGGCAGCGGCCGGGAGGCCTCACAGCACCGCCGCCGTCCTCCTCGAGTCGCCGGCGACCCCCTGCATCGCCACCTGCTCCACCATCGCTGCGCCTCCTCTGTACCGCTCGAGGTGAGCATCGCCCCTCTCGCTACCCCTCTCTCTCCCTTTCCCTTCGCACACCCGCAGCCCACAGCACCCACGAGCGCGCCTCCCTGTTTCCTCTCCGGCGAACAGCCACCCGCAGCAGCCGATCGCTGCCTGCCCCGTCGAGTTCAGTTAACGAATCTGCAAGACAGATTCAGTTAACCGCCAAATTGAACTATAACCCCCCACAGATCCCCTTCCTATCACCAAAGTTCAGTCAGCCCAACTGGTCACTGTCCCTTGTGCGCGCACGGGAGGTGCTGGGTTCGATCCCCCTAATCCCCACCTTTTTATTTCTGTTTTGTTCTTTTCTGCCCGAAGTTCAGAAAGTCAGATCTGAGCAGTTAACTCTAAAATCTATAACAAATCCATTTTTACTCCAATTTGAATGATTCAAAATCCTGTGGATTAATAATTTTGTGCTCCTTCTATTAATGTCAAGTTTGCAACATGTTTCTGTAACAATTTATGCACTAAATAATTAATTACTGAAAATGCAATAAAATTTGGAAACTTTGGAATTTCATAACTTTAGTTCTACCCATCCAATTGAAGCAAACTTGGGCTCTAAAAATTTTTCTTAACAAACTCTACACATCGGTATTTTATTTGGTCACAATTGAATTAATTTTGATCATGTTTCCCTCTGTTTACTAAAAATGGCAAAATAAGAATGATTATGGAAAATTGCATAATAAATTCAATAATACCCCAAAAATTATGTTTAATAACTCAAAATGTTCAGTGAAACATTTGCTACATGTTTTCAACCTTTTCAATGCAATTTGTTTACTGTTTTGAATATTTTAAATTGGTGAAATATTTAAAAACTTGTTTAATTCACTTAATTTTGCAAAATTCATAACTTGGGCATAAAAATTCCAAATTCAACAAACTAAATATGTTTTCCAATCAAATTTTCATGTACTTTCCAAATATCAACTTTGTTTGCTGTTTTGAATAATTTAAATTGCTGAAAACAACTGTTTCTTAATTAATGCATTTAAAATTGCCAAAATAATAACTTGCTCATCTAAATCCAATTTGAACAAATAAAATATGTTTTCCCGGCTAAATCAAACCACCTTTTCAAATATAAAATTTGTTTCATGTTTTGAATAATTAAAATTGGTTAAATGATTTAAACCTTGTTTAAATCATTTAATATTGCTAAATTCATAACTTGATCAAATTAAATTCTTTTGGGACATATAAAATATGTTTTCAAACCACAAAAGTATAAAATTTTCAAATACGAACCTCATTTAATGCTTTGGACAAATAAAAATTCAAATAAGTTCATGTTTGAATTAAATTCATTTAAATCTTGCTTAACCTTGCTTAATTCATAAATAACTTATTTGAAATCCTTTTTCAACAAGTGAAACATGTATTCCACCTAACATTGTGTGTTCTTATCAAATATGAACTTTGTTATCTGTTTTGAACAATTTAACTTGATGAAAACAACAAATGCTTGTGTGACACCTTTAAGTAACCAAAATTTCTTAACTTAATAAACAAATTTCCAAACTTGGTAACTTTCATTTCTACTTGATTCTATTGTTGTTATTTTTCTGTTTTCCTCATCCATGCATCATGCTAATCCACTTTCACCTATTGGTTAGTTGTAAAACAATTATTTCAACCTTAATTCATGGGCTTTCCATATGCAATCCAATTGCATATGGGTCCATTTAAACATGTTATCCTGTCAACTAGTTTATTTCTGATGCATCAACTAAAATGACATGCATCATCCCATGTTTGTGCACTATGCCATGTTATTGATTGTTTGTTCTCTGCGTTGTTTATTTGCTTCTTCTCGGATAAACGACGACGTTGAGACCGACGATACTTACGACACCCCTTCTGAGGATCTAGCTCAGTACCAGGCTGCTGAGTTTGCAGGCAAGTATTCACTCACATGAACCATTGTGTTCCTTTCAACATTGGGTACCGATACTTTCCGTTGTCTATTCTGCTAGCCCTATGAATCGTTGCTTCTGTTCGAACCTATCACATGATATCCTGAACCCTGATATTGCCTCACCTCCACACCTATAACCCCTTTGTTTGAGCCCGTGTCTTACTAGCATGCTTAGGGTTGTTTTGCTCGAGTCAGTTACCTGTTACTTTCTGTTACTATATTTCTATTATGTTCTGGGGCTCGATGTTAAACAACAACCTGTTAATCTTGAGGTAATAATAATTTGCTGATAAGGCACCGGCAGGAGGCCCGGCGTGGTTTTGAGGCCTGCTAGTGTCGACCCTAATTAGGAAAAGGGTCTTGTCTACTGATCCATGATGAGCGCACTAACCGCATGTGGGAAGCGAGTATGGGCGCCCCCCTCAATTTGATTCGATTCGCATCTCGTCCAAATCGCCACACTTAGTTCGGGCTTTCCATTTGATGCATGCATGTGCAGGTGCGAACCCTTGGCGCCAGGGTGGAACTTTTGTAGTCGGCATTTAGGGCGGCGTGGTCTTAGAGTGCTATGAGGGTCCCCTTTTCTTCGTTGGGCTCGATTAGCCTCGCACGCACAGCATGTGGTTCTTTGGGCTTGATGGGAAGAAGAGTTGAGTTGTGTTGAGTGCCTCGCTTGGTGGGTTAGCTCCCCGCCTGGCGGGTCATTCTTACGTGTACGGCCAAATTGGTGCATCCCTGCAGGGTTAAATCTTCTCGAGAAGCCGTGTTTTCCGCGGTTATGGATTACTTGGTGAAAGTACTGGCTAACAAGTACTCAGAATAACTTACACCTAACTAATGATAACTTGACTAGTAATAGGTTTATTGACACAACAATTTGAACCATCATTAATCCAACGGTGTGAGTTATCCTCGGATTGCTTCTTTGGATAAGGGGCGAGATCCAGGATGGGTTTGTTTGGTGGTTAGTTGTAGTTGGTTACGATACGCTATCTTATCCCTTTTCTGATAGCCGGAAGTTGTAGCATGTTTCTGTAGTTGGTTAGGGCAGCCAGTTGCAGCATTTGTTATATCCCCTTCCTTCCGTTGACCCAAAGCATCTGTGTTTGGTGTTGACGGGTTACACTTTGGTGAACTGTGAGTCTTGCTTGCCAGTACGTTTATGTACTGACCCCTTTGGGGCTGTGGTTTCCGCAGACTACGTTTCCGAGGATCCCCATGGTGGCTACTACGTGGAGTTTGACGAGGCTGCTGACGAGTAGATAGCGGACCCGGGCAGGATCCGAGACTTCGTGGATGGGCTCCGTCTTTTCGTTTCCGGCCTCTTAGGCCTATTTGGTTCTTGTATGTACTCAGACATGTTGAATGCTTCCGCTGTGATGTAATGATGATATGTTGGGACATGTGTCCTCTAGATGATTGTATTTGCTATCTCTGCTCTAGTGAGAGCTATTTGCAACTTATTTCCATCTTTTGTGTCGTAGAGATCTGTTGTGATATCACTTGTTCCAATGCCGTTGACGTACCATGTGTGTATGTTATGAAGTACGTAAACGGAAGTATCTGGATTTCTACGGGATGGTTTGCGCAGACGATGAATAGTAAGAGAATGGTTGTCACACGTTTACGTGTTGGCCTACTCATATTGAGATGCGGGTGCCGGTATGCCCCGTAAGCCATTTATCTACTGTTTAACGGACTGTGAGTATCCCCTAGAAGTCCGGGTGCGACAAATGGTATCAGAGCCTGTCTGCCTGTAGGATCCCTTTTACTGATCGCAGTTGAGTCTAGAAACTATTTTTGTAGCTATATAGGAAAAATGAAACGTGAGAGTAGGAATTCTGTCATTTTTCTTCTTTCCCCACCCACCCACCCTTTTCTCGTAAGGAAGTGCAACGTTGTTTTTCTCTTCTCGTCTAAACTTTCAAGTTAGGATTTCATGTATTCTGGTTTCTCTAGGATAGTTATATCTACTAGACCATAGGAATGGAGGTGGTTGTGACATGATTTATCATGTTGCCTACTCACGATTGAGAACGGAGGCGTGTAAGCCCCGGAAGCAGATCCTCTATTCCTTAAGCAGTAGATATTGATCCTTTAGAAGCCCGGATGGGTTTTTCCGTAGTACCTCAGGAGTGTTTTGATCTCGTTTTTTTCCCGATGTTGCAATATCCTGTTCTTCTCAACATCCTTTTCGTCCATTGAAACCTTGTTGTTGCTTTCCACTTCAGTTATTCTACCGGCGTCTAATCAATAACTCTATTCCACCTTTCTGGCCAGATAGTCTGTTCTCCAAATGAATCAAGTTCTATCCCAGCTATACACCCTCCATGCAAAACCACTTCATTCAATTGAAAATGTTCCGGTGGTTTCCAAATTCCCTGACATCTTTCCAGAAGAGTTGCCAGGGATGCCTATCGTTTTGAAATTCCAGAAAAACTATCCAAGGTGCACGATGTGTTTCACGTGTCACAACTCAAGAGGATCTTCGCAAGAAGTATCCGGACCTTTTTTTTTTCTCAGTAGGAATCTCGGGGCGCGATTCCTTCAAGGGGGGGCGTTTTGTAACATCCCAAGTATAAAAAGTAGCCATTAGAATGTTTGCTATCTGTTATTTTATGTTTTGCATCATGACATCATGTTCATTGCATTTGTTTTGCTTGTTTTCCATTTGTTTTCCTCTGTTTTCATTTGTTTTCCAATTGTTTTCCTTTGTTTTCTATTTTAATTTCAAACCAAAATTCAAACCTTTTGTTTCATACTTGTGATGTTACAATTTCCAAAATGATATTTCAAATCAAAACAATCAATTGTTTCCATTGGAGTTGTGATTTCAAAACTATTGTTTTGTTTCTATCAAACATTGATTTAATATCAAACCCTTTTCAAATTCAGTTAATTTCCAAAACGGCAACCCTTTTGAAAATTATGAAAATGACAAAACCCTTCAATCAATTGTTTCCATTAAATCCCTAAGGTTCAACTATTAAAAATTGTGGTTTTTAATAGTTCACTTAACCCAAATGTTGTTCAAATTCAAACAAAATTCCCAAACAGCAACCCTTTGGAATTATTGCAATTTACCAAAACAAAGTTAAGCAATTTGTTTCAAATAATTTGAGGGTTCAAACTCTTGGAAAATGTTCCTTTTAAATAAATCACTTAATAATCAAATCCATCCACATTTGAATTAACTTACAAACAACATTTTGTTTTGAACTTTTGTAAAACAAAAACTTGCAACTTATTTCTGTTACATAAATAAGTAATATAATTTTTTCCCCTAATTATGTTCTACCTCAAACCTTACCTATTCCTTCCATTTTTATTTCTGCAAAAAAAAAGAGAAATAACAAAACAATTAATAAAAAGGAACAAACTCACAGGGAGAGAGAGAAGCCCAGCCCACCAATTTTCCCCCCAAGCCCGATACCCCTTCAGGTCTTCTCCTACCTCTGTACGGTCTCCATCGGCCATGGCCACGTAGCAGAGAGGAGAAAGAACGGTTGTGAGCTTCCCCTCCCCCCTATAAGCTAGCCCGAGTCCCCCCCTGCCCTAACCCTAGTGCTCTCTTCCCCCTCCTCCATATCCCCGCCGTTTTCCTTCTCTCTTCCTCCCTCTGCCCTCTTCTCTCTGTATCACTATAACCAACTGAACCTGTACCGAACCCACCTCTCCCTCTGGCGATCGCCGCCTTCCTCCGCGCCACCGTGATGGCAAAGGGCGCGAATGGAACCCCCCGGCCGCGGGCTCCCTCCTCCACCCCACGGCAGCGGCCGGGAGGCCTCACAGCACCGCCGCCGTCCTCCTCGAGTCGCCGGCGACCCCCTGCATCGCCACCTGCTCCACCATCGTTGCGCCTCCTCTGTACCGCTCGAGGTGAGCATCGCCCCTCTCGCTACCCCTCTCTCTCCCTTTCCCTTCGCACACCCGCAGCCCACAGCACCCACGAGCGTGCCTCCCTGTTTCCTCTCCGGCGAACAGCCACCCGCAGCAGCTGATCGCTGCCTGCCCCGTCGAGTTCAGTTAACGAATCTGCAAGACAGATTCAGTTAACCGCCAAACTGAACTATAACCCCCCACAGATCCCCTTCCTATCACCAAAGTTCAGTCAGCCCAACTGGTCACTGTCCCTTGTGCGCGCATGGGAGGTGCTGGGTTCGATCCCCCTAACCCCCACCTTTTTATTTCTGTTTTGTTCTTTTCTGCCCGAAGTTCAGAAAGTCAGATCTGAGCAGTTAACTCTAAAATCCATAACAAATCCATTTTTACTCCAATTTGAATGATTCAAAATCCTGTGGATTCATAATTTTGTGCTCCTTCTATTAATGTCAAGTTTGCACCAAGTTTATGTAACAATTTTTGCACTAAATAATTAATTACTGAAAATGCAATAAAATTTGGAAACTTTGGAATTTCATAACTTTAGTTCTACCCATCCAATTGAAGCAAACTTGGGATCTAAAAATTTGTCTTAACAAACTCTACACATTGGTATTTTATTTGGTCACAATTGAATTAATTTTGATCATGTTTCCCTCTGTTTACTAAAAATGGCAAAATAAGAATGATTATGGAAAATTGCATAATAAATTCAATAATACCCCAAAAATTATGTTTAATAACTCAAAATGTTCAGTGAAACATTTGCTACCTGTTTTCAACCTTTTCAATGCAATTTGTTTACTGTTTTGAATATTTTAAATTGGTGAAATATTTAAAAACTTGTTTAATTCACTTAATTTTGCAAAATTCATAACTTGGGCATAAAAATTCCAAATTCAACAAACTAAATATGTTTTCCAATCAACTTTTCATGTACTTTCCAAATATCAACTTTGTTTGCTGTTTTGAATAATTTAAATTGCTGAAAACAACTGTTTCTTAATTAATGCATTTAAAATTGCCAAAATAATAACTTGCTCATTTAAATCCAATTTCAACAAATAAAATATGTTTTCCATGCTAAATCAAACCACCTTTTCAAATATAAAATTTGTTTCATGTTTTGAATAATTAAAATTGGTTAAATGATTTAAACCTTGTTTAAATCATTTAATATTGCTAAATTCATAACTTGATCAAATTAAATTCTTTTGGGACATATAAAATATGTTTTCAAACCACAAAAGTATAAACTTTTCAAATATGAACCTCATTTAATGCTTTGGACAAATAAAAATTCAAATAAGTTCATGTTTGAATTAAATTCATTTAAATCTTGCTTAACCTTGCTTAATTCATAAATAACTTATTTGAAATCCTTTTTCAACAAGTGAAACATGTATTCCACCTAACATTGTGTGTTCTTATCAAATATGAACTTTGTTATCTGTTTTGAACAATTTAACTTGATGAAAACAACAAATGCTTGTGTGACACCTTTAAGTAACCAAAATTTCTTAACTTAATAAACAAATTTCCAAACTTGGTAACTTTCATTTCTACTTGATTCTATTGTTGTTATTTTTCTGTTTTCCTCATCCATGCATCATGCTAATCCACTTTCACCTATTGGTTAGTTGTAAAACAATTATTTCAACCTTAATTCATGGGCTTTCCATATGCAATCCAATTGCATATGGGTCCATTTAAACATGTTATCCTGTCAACTAGTTTATTTCTCATGCATCAACTAAAATGACATGCATCATCCCATGTTTGTGCACTATGCCATGTTATTGATTGTTTGTCCTCTGCGTTGTTTGTTTGCTTCTTCTCGGATAAACGACGACGTTGAGACCGACGATACTTACGACACCCCTTCTGAGGATCTAGCTCAGTACCAGGCTGCTGAGTTTGCAGGCAAGTATTCACTCACATGAACCATTGTGTTCCTTTCAACATTGGGTACCGATACTTTCCGTTGTCTATTCTGCTAGCCCTATGAATCGTTGCTTCTGTTCGAACCTATCACATGATATCCTGAACCCTGATATTGCCTCACCTCCACACCTATAACCCCTTTGTTTGAGCCCGTGTCTTACTAGCATGCTTAGGGTTGTTTTGCTCGAGTCTGTTACCCGTTACTTTCTGTTACTATATTTCTATTATGTTCTGGGGCTCGATGTTAAACAACAACCTGTTAATCTTGAGGTAATAATAATTTGCTGATAAGGCACCGGTAGGAGGCCCGGCGTGGTTTTGAGGCCTGCTAGTGTCGACCCTAATTAGGAAAAGGGTCTTGTCTACTGATCCATGATGAGCGCACTAACCGCATGTGGGAAGCGAGTATGGGCGCCCCCCTCAATTTGATTCGATTTGCATCTCGTCCAAATCGCCACACTTAGTTCGGGCTTTCCATTTGATGCATGCATGTGCAGGTGCGAACCCTTGGCGCCAGGGTGGAACTTTTGTAGTCGGCATTTAGGGCGGCGTGGTCTTAGAGTGCTATGAGGGTCCCCTTTTCTTCGTGGGGCTCGATTAGCCGTGCACGCACAGCATGTGGTTCTTTGGGCTTGATGCAAAGAAGAGTTGAGTTGTGTTGAGTGCCTCTCTTGGTGGGTTAGCTCCCAGCCTGACGGGTCATTCTTACGTGTACGGCCAAATTGGTGCATCCCTGCAGGGTTAAATCTTCTCGAGAAGCCATGTTTTCCGCGGTTATGGATTACTTGGTGAAAGTACTGGCTAACAAGTACTCAGAACAACTTACACCTAACTAATGATAACTTGACTAGTAATAGGTTTATTGACACAACAATTTGAACCATCATTAATCCAACGGTGTGAGTTATCCTCGGATTGCTTCTTTGGATAAGGGGCGAGATCCAGGATGGGTTTGTTTGGTGGTTAGTTGTAGTTGGTTACGATACGCTATCTTATCCCTTTTCTGATAGCCGGAAGTTGTAGCATGTTTCTGTAGTTGGTTAGGGCAGCCAGTTGCAGCATTTGTTGTATCCCCTTCCTTCCGTTGACCCAAAGCATCTGTGTTTGGTGTTGACGGGTTACACTTTGGTGAACTGTGAGTCTTGCTTGCCAGTACGTTTATGTACTGACCCCTTTGGGGCTGCGGTTTCCGCAGACTACGTTTCCGAGGATCCCCATGGTGGCTACTACGTGGAGTTTGACGAGGCTGCTGACGAATAGATAGCGGACCCGGGCAGGATCCGAGACTTCGTGGATGGGCTCCGTCTTTTCGTTTCCGGCCTCTTAGGCCTATTTGGTTCTTGTCTGTACTCAGACATGTTGAATGCTTCCGCTGTGATGTAATGATGATATTTTGGGACATGTGTCCTCTAGATGATTGTATTTGCTATCTCTGCTCTAGTGAGAGCTATTTGCAACTTATTTCCATCTTTTGTGTCGTAGAGATCTGTTGTGATATCACTTGTTCCAATGCCGTTGACGTACCATGTGTGTATGTTATGAAGTACGTAAACGGAAGTATCTGGATTTCAACGGGATGGTTTGCGCAGACGATGAATAGTAAGAGAACGGTTGTCACACGTTTACGTGTTGGCCTACTCATATTGAGATGCGGGTGCCGGTATGCCCCGTAAGCCATTTATCTACTGTTTAACGGACTGTGAGTATCCCCTAGAAGTCCGGGTGCGACATGTACTTCATTGAGTTTCTTCTTGTTGCTGTGGAGTCTATGTCCTTCCTTCAATTTCTACAATGATATTCCTCATAGCTCTTCATGTTGCCACCAAGTTTATATTGAAGTTTCATTCTTGTGCTTGAGTCTTGATCTCCATTTTGCTGACTTGGTGAATTCTTGAAGCAAGAATGGGGGAGTGGAGAAGTAGATGGAGAACAAGGAACTAGTGTTTAAGATTCACTACTTGGTACTATATGTGATTGATACATTCTAAGGACTTGGCTTGGATCCAAATAGTCATAACATCAAGGGATAGATGATGAAAACAATTTCTAAGACATGGTGAAAATGGATGTATCACTATGTTGGGTTTTTGGTCAAAACACATGGTCATGGTCCAAGTGTGTCCAAAATGGTTGGGCACAAGCATACGGGCAAAACCACGGCAACGCACCTCCTCAAGGATTGTCGGAAGTTCCATGACATTCACGAGGCTTTCTCGAAGAAAAACAGATCAGCAGCTATTCCAAATTACCCGCCACTTCCAGGAGGAGGCCACCAAGGATTCCAGCCGCCACAACCCCTACCTCCACCAGCAAATCCAAACATGGCGTTAGCTGCACTGCCAGCACCACCTACACAAAACTCCGGAGCCAATGCGTACCCGAATCCGGCAGGGCAACTGGCAATGATCCAGAAGGTATGTCCATCCCGCAGAGCTCAAAAGACTAACACGAGGCAGTTGTGCATGGCTGTGCAGACTCCGCCAACAAAGCCCGAATATCTGAAGATGGCGGATCAACCGATCACATTCTCAATGAAAGACCACCCACCACGAGTCTATCGACCAGGACACGCCGCCCTCGTAATCCAAGCACAGATTGGCAACTACGATTTGGCCCGCGTATTCATGGACGGAGGTAGCAGCATCAACATTATCTACGCGGACACACTCCGTCGGATGAACAAGAACCTGGATGGCCTTGCGGAATCAGAAACATCCTTCCACGGGATAGTTCCGGGAAAGGCAATCCGTCCACTCGGAACAATTAACCTAGAAGTTGTGTTGGGAAATCAAAGCAACTACAGAAGAGAATTCCTTGACTTCGAAGTCGTCGACTGGCCCTCACAGTACCACTCCATTCTTGGTCGAACAGCGTTCGCCAGATTCATGGCAGTACCACATTACGAGTACCTGAAGCTCAAGTTACCCGGAGAATACGGTGTTATCACCATCGACGGAGATTTTCAGAAATCCAACAAGTGCGACAATGAGTTCAACGAGATCGCAAAATCTTTCGGGATGCAAGAAGAATTGCAAGAGCTGGCAAAAACCACGGATCACTCGTGATGCCCCTCACGAAGAAAAACGCGCCCGAATTGGAGTTCAGCGCCAACAGCGACACCTGAAAACATCAGGTGCACCCGACATATTCTGCGAAGACAGCGATGGTCTCAACTACCCTCTCGCAAGCATAGGAAAGTGCGCTCGTCGAACTCCTTCGTGAGTACTGGGAAATTTTTGCCTGGCAGCCCTCAGATATGCCAGGAATACCCAGGGAGTTCGCCGAGCACTCACTCGAAGTCTTTAAGGATGCAAAACCCATCAAGCAGACCACTCGACGGTTCTCAGAACCTAAGCAGAAAGCGCTTGGTGAAGAAGTGAATACATTGCTAGCTGCAAAATTCATCAGGGAGATCAAGATATCCACCTGGTTAGCAAACCCGGTGCTGGTCCCCAAAAAGAACACTGACATCCTTCGAGTGTGCATTGACTACACGTCATTGAATAAGCACTTCCCCAAGGATAACTTTCCCCTCCCGCGAATCGACCAGATCGTGGACTCTACGGCAGGCTGTCAGCGCCTCTCCTTCCTGGACGCTTATTCGGGATATAATCAGATCCGGATGAAGATGGAAGACGAAGAAAAGACAGCATTCATCACACCACACGGTGTATACTGCTACACGACAATGCCCTTCGGGCTCAAGAACGCAGGCGCAACATATCAGCGTTGCATGCAAAAATGCCTCGCCAAGCTCATTGGCAAGAACGTACAAGTATACGTTGACGACATCGTCATCAAGACCCGAGTAGAGGACACACTCCTCGAAGACATCAGAGAAACATTCGACGCTCTCAACGCATACAGGATCAAGCTTAATCCAACAAAATGTGTTTTCGGCGTCCCAACGGGAAAACTTCTCGGGTACCTGGTATCCGCCAGAGGCATCGAAGCCAACCCAGAAAAAATACAAGCAATTTTGACGATGAAGGAGCCAACCAATCTACGCGGAGTCCAGCAGCTTGCAGGGCGACTAGCCGCCTTAAGCAGGTTTATCGCGCGATTGGGAGAGCAAGCATTGCGTTTCTAAAAGCTGTTGAAGAAGACGGACAAATTCGAGTGGACCCTAGAAGCTAAACAAGCGTTCGCAGACTTGAAACGATCATTGCAAAGCAGACGCGTCCTCGCAACACCGCAAGAAAGGGAGCCACTTTACTTATACCTAGCCGCAACAAACCAGGTCATAAGTACAGCAATCGTAGTCGAACGACCTGAGGAGGGCAAGGCATATGGAGTCCAACGACCGATCTATTACATCAGTGAAGTGCTCTCGCCATGCAAACAACGATATCCTCATTACCAGAAGCTTGCCTATGGAGTCGTTCTTACAGCTCGAAAACTCAAGCACTACTTGCAGGAACACGCCATCACAGTGGTTAATGATGCATCACTCGGTACAATCATGAACAACCCTATGGTATCCGGAAGAATAGCAAAGTGGAGCATCGAGCTGGGCGCCTGGGACATCACCTATGCAGGACGCAACGCAATAAAATCCCAGGTACTCGTGGAATTCTTAAGCAAATGGACAGAGCTACAAACACCCGGACCGCCTGAATACACGAGCAACTGGATAATGTACTTCGACGGGTCCAAAAGAAACGAAGGAGCAGGAGCCGAAATCATCCTAATATCACCTATAGGAGACAAGCTGCAATACGTCCTACGATTGGATTTTCCACCCGATGATCCGGCATCGAACAAGGACGCGGAATATGAGGCCCTGTTGCATGGGATGAAGATGGAAGTTGCGTGTGGAGCCACCCGACTGATGATCTACGGCGACTCTAACCTCATCGTGCAGCAGACAATGAAGGAGTGCGATGCTATCGCCGAAAATATGGTTGCCTATCGTGACATGTACAACCTACTCGAAGGCAGTTTGAAAGGATGCGAGCTCAAGCACATTGCAAGATCCAGTAATGAAGAAGCAGACAGGCTGGCCAACATGGGTTCCACAAATACACCCGTACCGACAGGGATATATTTCAAGCGAATGACTAAGCGATCAGTCAAAGTCAAAAAAGTTGCCGGAGCACCTGCCGCACCAGAAACAGAGGTCAGCCCGCAAGTTGCCACTATCGAGCTTATTCACAATATTTCGCGACAAGTTTTTCTGGTCGAGCCAGTTTGGACACAAAAGTACCTCGAGTACTTGTCCGCCAAACAGCTCCCAACAGATCCTCGCGAAGCTCGACAGATAATCAGGCGCAGTAAATCTTTCCGGGTGATCAATGGAGAGTTATATAAGCAAAGCATCTCGGGTATACTCCAGCGATGTATAGCACCCGAAGACGGCAGGGAATTACTCCAAGACATCCACCAAGGAAACTGTGGACATCACGCGAGCTGGAAAACAATCATGGGAAAAGCTTTACGAGCGGGATTATACTGGCTTACAGCAGCCAGAGACGCAAAGGAGCTAGTCGACCGGTGCAACGCTTGCCAGCGATTCGCACCAAAACCGCACGCACCCGCTACGGAACTGCATATGATACTCATTGCCTGGCCCTTTGCACAATGGGGGCTAGACATGGTAGGACCGCTACACAAGTCCACGGCAGGTGGATACACACACTTGCTGGTCGCCGTCGATAAATTTACCAAATGGATTGAAGCCATGCCAGTAACCTCGGCTAGCGCTCAATGCGCTGTCAAATTCCTCGACTCCATTGTATGCAGATTTGGAGTGCCACATGACATCATTACGGACAATGGTACTAATTTCACAGCCAAGGAAACACAGCAGTTCTGCGAAGAAAAGGGAATCAACTTCAAATTTTCCTCAGTTTCCCATCCGCAAACGAACGGACAAGTCGAAAGATCCAACGGCTTAGTTTCAGCTGGCATCAAGAAGCACCTACTCGATCGACTACACCCAGCAGCAGGACATTGGGCCGAAGAGCTACCCTCCGTGCTATGGAGCCTCCGCACAACTCCAAACCGATCCACCAATTACACACCATTTTTCATGGTATACGGGGCAGAAGCAGTCCTTCCCGAGGACGTCAGGTTCAGCGCCCAACGAGTTGTCGCCAATAGTGAAGAAACCTCCAACAGGGCAATCGCGGAAGATATGGACGCACTAGATGAAATGCGCGATATTGCACTCGCAAGATCAGCAGTATATCAACAATCATTGCGAAACTATCACAGTCGCCGCATGTGACATAGAGCTTTCGCGGTAGGAGATCTGGTGTTACGGCTCAAGCAGAAGGAAGGACACAAGACCCAT